>VZRN01004866.1:1304534-1367647 GCA_013397935.1 Dasyornis broadbenti | reverse complement strand
GGCCGGGCCCGGGAGCGGGAGCCGAGAACCGGGAACCGGGAGCCGGGAACAGGGAGGAGCCTCGCGCATACTTGGCGGCGCGATCGGGTTGGACACCAGTGCCAGGGGGCTGTGGGTCCTTCCCGGCAGCAGGGAAACCCGGGGTGAACGTGGGACCGCGGTGCCGGCGGAGTTCAAATGAGGAACGAGTGGGATGCCGGGCATCCCTCGGCAAAGCAGCGCTTCGGCTTTGGGGTGAATGCTCACAAACACGATCCGTGCGACAGCGACAGACACGCTTCCAAAACTCCCATGTTCACCTGCCGGCTGTAACTCTAGTGTAACTCGGCTAAAATAATCGATCGCTAGGATCAATAAAACATCTGTGTTTTTTCCACTGACCGCACTTAGGCCTTGGGCTGCCCAGGCCGGTGCTCTGTTTACACAGGGTGCTCCAAGCTAGGGAAGGGTCGGGTCTGGCCCAGCAGAGATCGGGACTCCCTCCAGTCCTCGGGAACACCGCTCTCCACCCTCTGGCTGGCTGTGTCCCGTCGGGAGGGCTGGGAGCAGATCGCAGCTCCTGTGTCCATCCGTGTGTGCAGGGCAGGACGTCTGGCTGACCAGGGATCAGAGGTGGGCGCACACAGCAGCACCTGCCGTGGCCTTCGCTCCTCTGGTGCCAATGACACAGTGACCAAAGTGGGAAATGCCGCTCCCTCCAGCTCGGAAGCGAGGAGGATCTGGAGCCAGCAGCCACTGCTGTCCCCCAGAGCTGCTCCCTGCCTTGTGCCCAGTGCCATCTTTGCCCAAAGTGGCAGTGTGTTCCCATCTAAAGTAATACCTTGACCTGTGTCTCATCCCTGTATGCCACACCCATTGAAGTGCTGCTGACATAGATAACTGCTAAATCAGGTGGTTTAAGCTGCTTTCTTGCTGAAAAGGTCTTCATTATAAATTTTAAAATGGCGACAGTATTTTAGTGCCTTGCAAAGGAAAACTGATGTACCAGAAGAGCAGCAGGACTTCAGAGAAAGGCTGTTCTAACACAGCCGGGTATATTTTATGGTAGCCAGCTAAAATACACTAGGTTAAAACCTGCAAGTGCAACATCCTTATCTTTATTTCACTTTAGTTTTGAATATGTAACCACACCACCTCTTAATGTAATAATCCTGGTGACAGAACTGAGGTTTGTATTTCACCTTTCATGCTGGGGCCATCGCTGTGGAAAAACATTTCAAATGCAGTTCAATACTGGCAGTGTTGCCACTGGTAAATAAATTTAACTTGAATTTAATATTTCAATGGATTTTAATTGATTTTTTTACAGGCTACGCTCCCTAAGAGAGGAGCCTGGGCTTTCCTGTGACTGGTGGCCTGCAGTGCAGTCAACAGAAAGGCTACACAAGTACGTAAGAATCAAATGCCCAGACTAAGCAGTTGGCCAAGTTTAGAAATGTCTCTCTAACAGCCACATTAATGAAGAGGATAATTATCAGCAATTCCTGCTATGCGACAGGAATGTGTAATCGTGGTGAAAAAATGCACACAAACTCTGGAAAAGGACACCCACGCTGAGGACTGAACACTGGGACAAATCTCTCTGATCTCTGGAGGAAAAGCCAGCAGAGGTAATGGGAGATGGTTCTCCCAGCACACACCCTGTTGTGGAAAAGCCAACAGAGTAATAAAGGTTAACTAATAGAGTAAGTCCATTCATTTCCATGAAATTTATACCAAGGGATAATTCATTCTCAATGTACAGAACCTAGTCCTAGCCCTGTTTTATTCCCCAAGCCGTTGATGTCCAGGGCATAATCCAGCACTGGAATTAGTAGGCTACTATCAATCTGCAACTTGTAATACCTTTCCCATTGCTTTTAGTAGTGTTGGGTCCCTTTGGTCTGAGGTTCTTATTTCCAGAAGAGTTTCATTCACATAGAATAAATTTGCTAGACTTTCTTGTAATCTTTGATGTACCACTGAAGAGCTGCAGTTCTAAACCCTAATACTGAGAAGTCATGTCCAATGATGGAAACACAGCAGAGTTGCCACCCGAAATACAGGAGATCAAAAAACACATAAGAACTATTTTAAAATATTGTTGTGTAGGAAGGAGACAGAAATCTACTATTCATACTATACTTTCCTTTTGACTGGGGGAATTCACACCTAGTGATAAATGGAATTCCCTACTCCTTCACTTGGTGGCCATTTGGTGTCTCTACTTAATCCATCATGATGAAAGATACATCATTAATAACTGCAGCTATTTCTTAGTGATACGAAATCCTCTCTACCAATAACTGATATCATCAGCATCTTTTACAGAGACCAGCTTTCATTATCAACATAGGTCAAAATCAAATTACAACCTAGATGTGAAAGCAGGTTTCTGCTGTCAAATCTGTGGGGCACTGGCTGTTTGACTCCTGCAATGCAGCACAGCCAGTTTATCTGGTATTGCAGCAGGTAATGCATACTTGTAAATGTAAAACCTGCCACCTCCCACCAGACTCCTGGTTATGCACTAGGGTTTGATCCTTCTCAGAATTTTTAAAATTAATTGGAATTCGGATGAGAAAACAAATCCAGCTGTTAAAAGACAAAGACTCTTCAGCTAGGTTGCCCACCACCAGAACATTTATTTGATCTAATCAATACCTGCTCTTTCAGAGAACAATGTTTTAATGAGTCAGTGAGAAAATGTGTATGACTACCTGAGAGCAACTGTCTCATTGTGAGCATTTGGACATTTCATCTCTTCTAAAAAAAAAGAAAAATAAAAATCTTTATGAGATGCTTTAAAATGTGAATATCCAAAAGAGATATTAGATGAAACTTAATCTTGGTCTTCTTTATTATATAATTTCAATAGAAGATAGTATCTAAAAAAAACCCCAGCTTTCCACTTTCTTATCAAAATAACTACAAAATTTGCATATTGGAGTGATAATTAGTATGATTTTTTAAAGTGCTGTGAAAATTTGGTACACATTGAACTCAGGATGTCTGAAGTGGCCTTAAAATTCATCCAAATTTCAAAAAACTGCTTAGCCTTTTCACGCACCGAAAAGACAGTGTTTGTCCTGTAAATTGTAGCATTTGTGCTTGGCCCATGCACATTCAAAAGTGCTGGTTTAAATTCTCATTCATAACAGCAGAAATACAGGTCTGGATGGTTTGTGAAAACACAGATTCTAATGGCACCAGACATGTTCCCTGTTATCTTGGACATGAAACGTGAAGCAGAACAAAAATTAGGCTGTTGACCAGAGTTCAGTCATTTTTTGAGTACTGGTCAGAATAATACACACTCAAGAAAATTAATTCGCTCTCTAGGAAAAGAATGTTGGAGATATTTTTTAAGGATATAAGCCAGATAATGTTTTTCTTTTGCATCCCTTTAGCACCTGTAGCAGTTGATAAACTCACTCACTCTAAGATATACTATACATATTTTCATATTTCTAGGAATCGCTGTCTGATTGATCCACTGTGAGGCAATAGAGAAAACAAGGCTGCATTTTTCTTTTCTTTTTTTTCCCCTTCTTTTTCCTTTGAATTATTCCTGTACAGAGCATATGTAGTGTTTTCTTTGGAACTTCCTGGGAACTAGTTCAGGACATTTACCATTCTGTGACACTGCTAAACCTGAAACATTCATACCTTCAGTGAAAAATTAGGTAATATTCAGATGGTGATTTGAATTTTGCAGCTGAACGCTCTTACCTGTGTTTTTTTCAGCTGATGGAGACTTCATAGGTCTTTACCTCTGAGTTAAATACACAAACTGAAGTGATGAGGATGGGTGGAGACCACCAGTAAAACAGGAGTAAGGAAAATGAGAAAAAATGTGAGTCCACCAAGTTCTTAACTAATTTTTCACGCTACCATTAAAAGCAATGTTGACTTAATAAACTTTCTTTTAGATATAAATAACAACCTATTCTAGGTTTTCTTGTAATAATATTTGGAATATTTACATAGCATTTATTGATTCAAGCATAATTTATTTTAGAGTCATTATTTATAAAACTGTTGCTCTTCTCTCCCTAAACCCCAGCTGAAACCTTCAGAAAGTGAAAAGCAAAAACTTTTCCTCTGGAGACGTGTGGGGGGCAGGAAAGGTGGTAGGACTGGGACATGGGTGTGACTTTGCATCTAGGCTCCTCACACATGCGAGGGGGAAGCTGAAAAACCAACATTTTATTCAAAAGCAGTGTAAATACCAACAGATGTGGCATTTGAGGCACCCTCAAGTGACAGCATGAGTCCTGAAACCACTATTAAGGGAACAGGAGTAGCAGCCAGTGGAAAAGGAAGGGGAGAGATGGGGTAAAAGATTAGATGGAGGGAGAACGTATTAGAAGTAGACACTGGAGAAGAAGATGCAGCTCTCCTAGGAAACAAGAAGCAGATGAAAACAGGGAAATAAAGGAGCAAGGAACCCTGGTTTTCCTGCCCGATGTACTTTACTAAAACCGGGACCAAATCTCATGTTTGCAAAGATAAGTCCAGCCCCTCCTGTTCCCATAGCATCCCTGGTCACTGCTTTCACCCATTCGTCTTGTTCAGATATCTGATTTCTGAGTCCTTTGTGTTGGACAGTGATAAGCTGATCAGCTTTAAGGACTAAATAGTTTTATATTCCTCACATTATTATTCCAGTGTGAATAATCACATTTTACAACTCAAAACCATCCCATTTAGGCACAAAACAAACCCCACTAATGTGATTGAGCGTGTTCCAAGAAAGGGCAGGAAAGCATACCATCTGTATCAAATCATTTTACTGTTCAGAAAATGACTGTTCAATTATGTTCCAGCCTTAGGATTTCCTTCATTATATCCAGGGTAGCTGAGCTTTCCCTGGCCTGAATACCTGCTGTAATTTGATTCTCCAGCACTTTAACAGACATGTTGGTGACTATCTACGTCTCTGATCTAATAAAAGTTTAGATAGTAACTTGCACCTTTCAGTTTCTAGCCTCTTCTCTGTTCAGAAAAAGTCCATTAGGGTTGGTATTGGCCTGGAGAAAGCGTATTTTGAGAGTTAAAAACATCTAAATCAATAACATGAATCAAATACAGAAACTGCAGCTTTGATGTGGGAGAGAGAGAACATGGTGACGTATCATGTTTCTCAGGGTAATATCCCACGTTGCTGGAGTTTTAAAAGTGATTGCTCTTCAGGGATAGGTCAGATAGGATGGATAACCTTTCTAAATGAATGCTTATATTGTAATATATGCATGTCTTATGTATTAAAACATCAGTGTCTTTTGCTGACAGAGTCAATATCACAGCACAGCATCTATCCTTGTCTTTTAATCCTCACCATTCTCAAGACAACACAAGACATTTGGTCTCTCCTGTAAAGGAAAGCTGCCCACCAAGCAAGTGGGAATTAGGACAGTCTCCTAACCATGTTGCTCTATCCTCATTATTCCTGCTAGTATGCCCTTGGCCAAAGGCAAAATTTCTGGGGCAGTGGCCAATGGCCTCTCAACGTTTTTGATGCTGTGGATTGCTTGAAGCTTGCGGTTATGCTGAAGGCCCTTGGATGTGGTTATTCCTTTTTGATATGACGAGTCTTCTTTCTCTGGAAGACACATTTGTTTTGGTAAATGAACACAAATTCTGTTACCCCTGTCTGGGGGATTTCCACATGACTGTGTTGGTTTTGGCTGGGGGAGAGTTAGTTTTCTTCACAGTGGTGGTATGGGGCTGTGTTTTGGATTTGTGCTGAACACAGGGTTGATAATATAGAGACGTTTTTGGTATTGCTGAGCAGAGCTTACACTGTGTAAACTCTGCTCAGCAATAACAAAAAGCCAAGGCCTTTTCTGCTTTTTGTTCTGCCAGGCTGTTGAGGATCTTGGGGGTGCTTGGGAGGTTGAGAGGAGGCACAATCGGAACAGGTGATCCAAAGTGGCCAAAGGGATATTCCAGCCAGGTGACATCATGCTCAGTGTATAAAGCTGGGGGAAAGAAGGAAGAAGGGGGAAGGAGAAGGAGAAATGATCACATTTGGAGTGATGGAGTTTGTCTACCCAAGTCACCATCATGTGCGATGGGGCCCTGCTCTCCTGGAGATGGCTGAACTCCTGCCTGCCATGGGAAGCAGTGAATTAATTCCTTGTGTGCACAGCCTTTGCTTTCCCTATTAAACTGTCTTTATCTCCAGCCATGAGTTTTGCAGCTTTTATCTTTCCAATTCTCTCCCCGATCCCGCTGGTGGGAGTGTGAGTGAGCGGCTGTGTGGACTTGGCTGCCAGCTGGGGTGAAACCACGACAATGATTCCAGCTTAGATCTTCATTTCATCTTATTTTTAAGTGGTTTGCAAGCCTAGTCAATACCCTACTATCTGTCCTCAGAGGGCAATAATATTTATTAATTAACTTGAAGATGCTATCAAACAACTTGAGTTTGAAAATACAGACATCACGCTGTTGGCTTTATTGGTGTCAGGCAACACGGCAGTATTCTGGCAAACATCACAGCATATAAGCAGAACCAAGAGCACAAGCAGAAAAATAAAGAGGCTACAAGTATCACTTTCTAGTTGCCAGTAACAACTCTGACATTCTGTAGCCATATAAAACCAGCATAAACCCTGGCATCGTAGAAATAATTAAACAAATATAAGAAACTTCCCTGTTAACCAGCTAGTTCAATCCTGGATGCAATACCCTCATTGCCTGTTGCTCCTCCAGAAATGCTCTGAGCAGCAGCTTGATGCTGCCTGTCACACACAGGCTCATTTGCATGCAAGTACAGAAATTAGAAATGTCTCATCTTGTCCATAGTGGTTGCTGGTTATAAATAAATCAGCATCACCCAGGTGCCAGTACAGTCTCTCACAGGATGAGGCTCTCCTTGAGCCACCTGAAGCTCTCTGCCCTTCAGAAACCAATGCATGGCACCCAGACAGACTTACACCACTCTGATCAACACTGAACCACAGAATATGCTGAGCTGGAAGGAACCCACAAAGATCATTGAGTCCAGCTGGGGAATATCACTGGGGAAGCAGCATTTGCATGCACAGACATGACAGAGTCTATGGAGAGATGAGGTTTCATCAGCCCTTGAAGAAACCACTATAAGCCAAAGGCTGTCATTGGATTTACCTGCTATAAAGGTAAATCCCATTGATACCAGTTGGAGATACTCAATATTTATGCAGCTTCCAAAGTGAGGCCACTTCTGGAGATGTTTTATCCTGGAATCACATTTTAGACATCCACTTTTGAAAGGTGGGAGTCAAGTGACCCCACTCACTTTTATCCAGTCAAGACTGTAGTGGAAACTGAGGAATGTGATGCATTTACAATTGCATATTTGCAGCAACACACCACTGTGCGTGGCTTGTAGATTTCCTGGGCCTCAGGTGGTTTTTGCTCCTAATACCATTAAAAGCCTATTTACTGGAGCAGCCCATGAGGCAACCATCAGACTCACAGAAACAGCAGCTGAAGTGAGAGAGACCCTCTGAACTCTATGAAATATTTACAAACAGCAACCGCAGCCCTGGGATGAAGTGAAGTACTTTCAAGCATAGAGAGAAAACCTAATGGATATAAAAATCCCTTTCTAGCTCTTCGTGAGATTTCACAGACCTAGTTATGATATGAGAAAATGTATTAGGTCATCCAGTCTTCCTCCTGCTGTTCCAGGAGAGAAGTGGTCCCAGTGCTATGTTTTATAACCCTTGGCTCAGCCCAGCTCTGCGTGACTCAGACAACATAAACCAAACTCACTTCTTGGGAATCTTCTCAGTTTTTCTAAATATTTCACTTTGTGGAATTTTCCCCAGTATTCCACCCAGAACAATTCAACACAGTACGTGAAGACACTTTGATGTTGTGATCATTATGCTGTTTTCATATTTATCCCCTTAGACAACCCTAAATAAGTTCTCAGCCAGTGTGGTGTTGATGTCCCTCTAACATCTGTGTACAGTTATGCTCCTCTCTATTTGAACACATTATTGCTGTGCTCTGCTGGGACTGAGCCTTCAGAAGCAAATTCTTTCACATGTTTTCCTGACTGTTCTTTCCTCTCTGTGCTCAAGACATTATTATTATTATTATTATTATTATTATTACACTTGAGGAAAAGGACAAGGAAAAGAAAGGAGAAAAAAGTGAAAAGACAAAAATGCCTTTTTTCTTGCTACACCCCATCTGTGTAGGCACAGAAAGATCCATTCTGAATAGCTGGCCCACACACATAATTCAAGTTTTACCTCTAGGATTTATGATAAGGGTATTATTTTAATTTCTGTTTTCTCTTACTTGCCTCATACATCTTTTTTTTCTCTTAAATTTTTATTAGAACCTTTGAGTTTTCTATTGCTGTTTGAACAGTTTAGGGAAATGATGCTGCCCCTAGAAGAGGTTAACCAGGAAGAGTTTCTGCTGTCACATGTCTCAATAACAAGATGATGAACACAGAATGTCCCCTTGAAGTATTCTGTTTCCAGAATCTACTGCCAAGGGATTGGACAAAAAGTGCCACAATCTGTTACAGAGAACTGAATTTAAGGGATTTGATCTGAGATTCCCATAGCATTTGTCTTCCTTGCATGTTATCCTTTCTGCTTTAAAATAAAGACAACAGCGGTCATTCCCCCATCAAAGCTGCTTTTTGGATTTGTGAATCTTTTCCAAAACATAGTCCTTGTCAATTACTGTTTTTTAAAATTATCCTAAAATAGCCTTCAAACTCAAAGTGGTAGAGGAAGATGTACACAGATACTTCAGATTTTCAAAAATATTTATAGTTTAAGAAATAACTGTGATTTTTTTTTGTTTTTACTTTCTGACCAAATCAAGATTTTTTCAGCACTTGACATTTGTAACATCTAAAGCAGAACAGCAAAGTAGCATACCACAGCTTATGTGTTAAAAATGTCATCAACTGTTGCATACAGTGATCTCTCTGAAACACACAGACCTACAAGTCCTACCACAGCCAGACTAAGTTGCCCTTTACAGGGTTCTCCTGGGGTAAACTCCCATCCTAGAAGCAGCTTAACCTCATGACGCTATTCATTAAGTGATCATTATTCTAATTTTACTCTTGGGGAAGCACAGGCAAGCAAGACAAAGCACTCATCTAAAACCTTAGAGTAACTCAGGTGCATTTCACTGACATGTGTAAACTCAGCATGTTGTTTTCATAAGTAGAACAGATTCTTTCCACATTAGGAGAAACTTTTTTCAAGTTATTACTTTTCTGCGCAGAGCACATATATTTTAACATACCGGTTCCTCTGCCAGAAGGCAAGACTGAGGGTTTTTTTCCTGCCACCAGTACAAAGTACAGTCACATGCAAGTGAGCTTCAGCCTGTCTGCAGGACTTGCAGTAGTAAGAGGTTCTGGCAATAGCTGCACTCCCTATAGGATATATACAGCAACTGGGTCAGCCTGTTTACAAAATAGCTTGTGATTATCACAGCAGTGCTCAGCAGCTATGAATACATCATAGCAGAGTCTAATTAAAGACAGGCATAGCTAAAGCACTGCAAAATAAGGAAGCAGTGGCACTTAATAAAGCTGCTTGGGATTGGGGAGAGGTTAGTTTTTACTCTGTTAGTCCCCTGGAGGTCAGCTAACCAGGTTCATTCTGATCAAGAATTAAAATATCCACCTAAACATCTTCTGAGGGCAGTCAGTTCATACCATTTCAATGGTGAAAAAAATCATTCCAAGGGGAAAGCCAAAAATAAAGACCAAATTAAACTTGGTTATTTGTACATAAAATGGATGTACATAAACCACCATTATACCAATAGCTGTATAAAGTGTAACTGTTCCTATCCTTACCCTTCAGAAAGTGGCTGAACTCTCCTAAATACACCTCCTGCATTAATACCTGGTGTGATGCTTCAGGGTTGACTCCCACTCTGTCTAGTCCCTGTGATTCACAAAATGTAGTCTTCTTCAGGCAATGCCTATTCCTAAATGACAGAGCACAGGTTAGGAGGGAGGTAGGAAAGCACCTATTTCTATCCCAGCTCTGGAGAGGAGAAGGCTGTATTTTCTGGAACAAAATAGTTATGCTAATGCTCCCAGCAAGCAATGGGTTATACTAACACTAGGATATAGTCCAATATTGGCTGAGCCATCATTATTTTAGGGTGAAGTCTTAGGGGAAGGGAAACAGCCATTTTTGAGAAGACCAAATTCTAGCGAATGAGTACTACAGAACAAAGATCATGAAAAACTAGGCAGGGAAACCTCTCTTGTACTTATACTGCTTTTTCAGAAAGTGGGTTGTTTTTTTTCTCCAGCCATTTACTTTTGCAAATGCTGCAGAAAAAAAGAGGAAATCAACAATTCAGTCCGTTTAACACAATCAGCAATTAACAGCCTTGGTGAGGTAGAGCTGTTGAGCTGTAACAAATTTATGTAGATCCACCAATCATTAGTATCAGCAACCAAAGGAGCCTAATGATAAAGCCCCTACTGAATGCTAATTAAATGTTCATCATCTTAGGTAGTGTTTCATACATGTCTTCCAGGCAATCGAAATAAGTTTACTGTAATGAAATTATTTTAAATTTCATTATTAAACATATAATACTTCCATTATTTTATGGATTTAGTTAATTAATTTCAGCTTCTTCTGTTGTAGTATCTAAAAATTTAGGGTACAATGAGAGTGCTGTGGGCAGACAGTGGGAAGTATTGTCCAGTGAAAAACACAGAACAACAGAGAGTAACAGCACCGTAAAAAACTTAAAAAAAAAATTAGTACTACCATTACCTGAAATAAAATTCATTACAACAGGAAAGACTTACAAGTAGCAGTAGAAGGAATCCATATTTTTTTGTGGCCACATGCAAAACAGTGTTGATATTAATACAAGAAAGTAAAAGAGAGAATGAAAAGCAAACAGATTTCCAGATCAAGAAAAACTGAAACAGCTACAACAGTTTCACAAAAAGCACTGAGCACGTTTTTATTACTGTGCTACAATATACAGTATATTTAAAGTACAGAAACTCAAAACCAGTAAAACTTCAAAGACCCAAGTGCATTCCCAAGGTGGAGTCCACTATTTCACAGTGTGTTTCTTGTGCCCCACATGCAGCTCGGATGCCAAGCCTTCTCCAGCTGTTCCCCAGCATTTCCAGAGTAGTTGATTATATTGTTCAAACAGCACTATTTCTTTTTGAGAGCTCTCTTTCCTTCCCCCTTCTTTGGTTTTTCCTTCCCACGGAGCTTTTTCAATCGCCTCATCTCTTCCTTAAAGTCCTGATGCTCATCCCTAGATGGGGAAGAAAGGAAAAATGTTTACTCTTTTTCTTGGGATGCAGAGTTATGAAAGGCTCTTTGAACTATATGCTAACGAAAAAACAAAACTTTTTTAAACCATGAAGTCCATACTGAAGCTTGCTGCAATGTATTCCATGTTACTGCTGGCAGTATCACTGAATAATAACATGAGAGATTTCCTCTGATACTTTCAGAGCCAACTGGGTTGTCCTTTTTAGCAACAAATGGTATGCACACATGTATTATTTCAATTGCACTTATTGATCCACTTTGTTTAAATGAGCAGTAAAATATAAAAATCAGCAAGAGACAAGAATAAGAATTTCCCCCTTGTTATCCAGCTCAGCAGTGTAGGCACAGCACATTGTGTTCCGGTGTTCAGGTCATTAGCTCCTAAGGAAACAGGGCCATGCTGAGCAGTAATTACAGCACATGGCACTGCTCTCAGGTGACTTCAGGAATGAGTTATGAAGATGGCATCAGTACTGGTAGGATCTTAATAACAGAATAAAACAGAAAGGAGGATGAAGGGGCTGGCAGAGATAATTAATCCTCAGTCGTGTTCTAATAAGTTCTATTAATGTGTCCCTGTATTTTTCAGTGCGAAGTGATTTTCAAAAGTCATAACTGCATCCTATGTGGCCTAAGATCGCTGCACTGCTGGTTTTAAACACAACTTCTCTAAATAGAATCAAAAAGCTTGTGATTTATTACCAGCCCCATTAGTCTATGATTCTTCATTACACATTTCTGAGCTGCAAGCCCGATCCTCTACCAACTCTCTGTATACAGAGCAGGTAGAGAAGGAACTTAATAGGGGAAGAAGAAGAGCAAAGAACATTAGCAAGACGTTGAGGCTTTCTGTGTAAACAAACAGCCATGCTAAAAAGTGTTTGCATACCCACCTAAATCAAGAGCATCCTGGATATTGTCATACTAGCAACAGGTAATCTGTCCTGACTATACAGGGTTTGCAGACTCACTTTTAAGGATTTCTTTAGTGCTACCTGATTGAAGTAAAAGAACTGCATTTGATTCCTGCTGATATTCTTCAGCAGTGCAATTCTTCCTGCTAGAGACAGTGGAAATTAATTTAGAAACTAGGCAACTGGTTTGGATGAAGCTGGAATTAACTAGAGTATTTAAATCACATTTGAATTTAATTTAACTGAATTTATTTTAAATAATAAAAGGGCCCTCTGGCCTAACAGAGATTTTGCTTTTGTTCTAGATTTCACTTATTAGCTGTCAAATGATTGAGAAATACATGGTAAGACTGGAGTTAACATCACCTCTCTGTAGCACATTCATTTGCCACATTCGGAACTAAAGACCCATCTCTTGTTTATGAGAAAGCTTTCTTCTCTTCCCACAAAGCCAAGGCAGGAGCTATTTCTTAGGTAACTGCTTGCCCACAACTACACTCAAGTCTTTCTCACAAAAGGTTCCAATTATGGTAGAAGTTAGACAGCAGTCACTTTGGTCTCCTTGCCCTCAGTGCAACAATCAAGTACCTATTTCCATATGTACCATTTCAGAACTAAACATTTCTCCTCCCTCCCTTGAAGAAAACAATTCTAACAAGACTCACACCCACCCCTTTCCCATCTCCAGCCCTGCTCCCTCCCTGCAAGCACAGGAAGTACCTGTAGAGCCCGAAGTAGCGAAGTTTCTTCATGAGAGCGTAGTAGGTGTTGTGAGGGGGGTACCAGTTGTATACCTCCTCCCGCTTGGCCAGGGGCTGCTCACTGAACAGCTTCACCACTTTCATGGATTTGGAGTCAGTTGGCCTGACAACATCTCCGAAGATCTGGGCGCTCAGCCGGGCCATCCGCAGGGCATAGCTGGAAACATTGGACATCTCCGAGGGAAGGGTGGGCACACACAGACAGAGGGACCTTCCTGCAAGAGGAAACACAGAAGAGCCACAATTCTTAAGATGGCTGAATAGAACACACTATCCAGAATTAAAGGAAACAAAACAATGTATCGTCCACTGATCACTCATTTGACATCACACAATCCTTGCATAAAATCAGTCTAAACCTTAGAACATAATACTGCATATAAAGAACATCTACACAAACTCAGGTACAATTCCCAGCCTACAGACAGCAATAACAACTATCAAAGTACCTACACTGAACCACAGTTTACTACAGCTAGCATGGTTTATCAGCAGATACCACTCAGCTTGCTCAAGACTACATTTAAACTCCAGCCACAGGAACAATTACAGTGTGAGCTCTGCGAAAAATCGTGCCCACTACGATACCACTGACTGCTACAGAAGCACAAGGTAAGACACCACTCCAACATTCAGAGAAAGCAACCTGGAAGATTTTCCTCATGAAAATTTCTCACCGTATTTAAAACATCATTATAATCCATCTAACAAGATGGATTATAATTGGATTATAATGGCCTATAAATAAGTCATGTTTCTCTATATGAATCACACAGATCTTTCCCATCTCAGTTCCCTTCCCTTGATCATCTCCATCAGCTTTTTCTCCATTCTCTTTTCAGTCTCTCATGATACCTATTCTTTTTGAGAGGAAAAATGTAGTTTTCTCATGCCAGATTATTTTTTCCAAGAAAATCCATCAGCAGCTTCCCATTCTCTTTTAGTCATCTCTCACCTAAAGACCACTTCAACAAAAATGCTCTGAAGACAAAACCATTGTTATTAGGCCACCAGGAACAACATCCAATCTCTTAAAGTAGCTTGAGAAGGGTTTCCTCTTAGCTTTTCTAACCCTCCCCATTTTAAATCTTCTTTACTCTTTCTTTGCAGAATGGGTTGTAGTAGACAAGACTAGGAATCCCATAATCCTGTATTTGGAATTGTATCTTCTCTGTACTTTGCCTTTTTGAATGAGTGATAACATAAGTCTTGAGACAAATTAAGCAGGTTCTCTCAAGAGCATTATACTGAGGTTAAAGTTTAAAATTCTTGTTTTAAAAAATATTGCACAGCTGATTCCAGAAGATGAGCATAACAAATTAAAGAGCATGGATAAGAGTAATCAGCAGGACAGTGTTAAGTCCACTTCAGTATGATTGCATGGAGTCTGTTGTTTAATAACACAAATTTGAAGTATTCATAACCTGAGTTACATATATCTCACCATTGGAGGACCAGCTTTGATTTATTCCTCTTAGCAAAGCAGTCTAAAAGAAGCAGGAAAAAAAAATCAAGCATGAAAATAATACAAGTAATCTGAGTGTGAGAGAATAATGGAAAAAGTAACAAAAGGGAAGGCAAAGCATCAGGGACCTTGAGCTAAGGCAGCAGGCCTAGTGTGAGAAGACAGGAGCTCTTAAATGATTGCAAGGTAGCACTTCAACTTGAGCATCTATTACAGGGGGAAATGATCACTAAGTTTTGCTAAATCATCTGTTTCAAAACAGCCAGTTCTAATTTCTACATTCTGAGACAAAGCAACAAATTGTCCCCCAAACCCTCCATCACACGACTCTGAAAGTGTCTCTTCATCACCAGACTCAAACACACAACTTGATAAACGCTACTGACTGTGGCCTTGAAATGAAAATACCTTTAGCTCCTAAATCATGAAGAACCCTATTTTCACTTCCAAATCGCTAAAGGAATCTTAACATCCCAAGCCAAAGATGGAGACCTCCCTTAATCCTTGCCAGACTAAGAACATTTAAGAGAGAAGCAAAGGCTACAGACTCCCGAGACCCAGAGCTATCCAAAGGCTGTTCTAGGGTGATTCTGTGAGATGTTACCAGAGCAGTTTTGTTATTGTCACCTCCAGCAATGATACCTTCAGCATCGCCCACTGGGAACGAACACACCTAAACCAAAACCAGTGTTCAGCGATGCCTTTCCACTTGCTCCCAGCTCCCTTCTCCCACCCAAAGCCAAACTTTCCCGTTCTGGGCTAAATTTTTTCATTCCCGATCAACCAGCTTGTTTCAGACCGTTTCCTTCCCGCTTGGAATACTCCAGGAGAACTCTCTTTTTCCCCGCGTTACTTCTGGTTTTTTCACGAGCACAGGGGGCAGACAAGGCCGCCACAGAGGTCACCCCGCGGCAGGCGCGGCGCCGCTTCCCTGAGGGAGGGGAGAGCCGGGCCGGGCTGCGGCTCCCCGGGACACGGCCCCGCCCGGCACCCCGGACCCCAGCACACCCGGTAGTCCCGGTACCCCCGCTCCTGCCCCGTTCGGCCCCGCTAGGCCCCGCTCACCCCGCGCTCACCCGCGGCCGCAGGAGCGGCGGCGCGCACGGGTGACGTGAGGGGAGGGATCTTCCTTCTCCTCCTCTTTCTCCTCCTCCTCTTCTTTCTCCTCCTTCCCCGCTCCGAGTGGCGTGTTGTGTGCTGTCCGCGCGGTCATGGAGTCGCGGAATCACAGAATATCCTGAGCTGGAAGTGAGCCGCAGGGACATCGCGCCCAGCTCTGTGCACAGTACAGCCCAAAATGCCACACACCATGAGAGGGTCACACCCTCTTGCGTCAAGAACGTTTTCATTGTGTCTTCCTCTCTTTCATTTCCCGCCCCTCCCTAATGTAAGCAGCTTTGGAGTTGTATGCTTAAATCTGATAATGAAATGAGAGAAACGGTTATCCTCATTAAAAGCTGATGATCAGTCTACACAGAGCCTTGTTCTTCGGTTTTGCCAGGGTGGTGTGAGATGTCCACACTGACACGTCCAGTCAGCAGCCTCACTCTATAAAAACATGTGTTCGGGTTAATGAAATCAAGTTGGTTTTATTCTTGGGAGAAGGCATGAGTTTACATAAAGAGCTGAAAGTCGGGTGTCTTCACTCACGGCCCTGACCAGGCTGCGAACTGGGGCAAATGTTGCCAAAATCGAGTTTTACTGAAAGGTGCTGAAAGGAAGAGTTTGGGAGCCACAGATATTTGTCATTCACTTTGTCTCCAAACCACTTGGAGAGATTGTTTCTCTACTCCAAATTCAGGGTGCATGTCTCATGTGCTCCTTGTCAGTCCCTAGCCCCTTAACTTCTGCTTTCCTCCTGCTACGTTTTTTCAAGGATGCATATTCAGCTGCATAAACATACCTGTCTTGGCATGTTTACCTGCACAATTTCGGTCTTTCAGCACAAGGGTCCTCTTGGTCTCTTGATACTGGTGAAGTCGGTGAGCTGGTCACTCACCTTCGCGCCCCAGACCTGGGGTGGAGCGGGGTGTGTGCCCAGGGGAGCCCCTGAGGCATAGGGATGGGCACCTGACCGTGCTACACTTCCCCCAGCGCCCCTTTGGCCATTGCCAATCCCACTAGACATGAGCTTTCCCAGTGCTTTAGCAAAAATTTATGCTAATTTTTAATCAGTGCCAGGAGGTGCTATATCAGACTCTGTGCAAACATCTGAGTAAATGACAATTATGTGATTGCATTTATATGCCAAACGTGTAATGCCATCGAAGGAGGAAATTGGGTTTGTCTGGCTCGGCCTGTTTGCTGGAAGAGAAGATCCGCCAAGCATTGAATAAATTGTTATTATGTCGTCCTTCCTTGATTAATTTTCTGTCACCTTTTCCATGCTTGTCAGAGGCAGAGCAGCCTCATGGCCTGGGCCACCTTGTCCCCTTTCTTGTCCTTTTTTCAGTACTGGCGTGATCCTCTCATTTCCTTTATATTCCTGATGTAGTGGAAGTTGTCCCTGCCCACGGCAGGGAGGGGGTTGGAACTAGATAATATTTAAGGTCCCTTCCGGCCCAAGCCTTCCTATGATTCTGTGATTATTAAGAATTAACTTTCATGGAATTTCTTTAGCCAGTTATTCAAACACTGTCATATAAAAGTTCCCTAGATACCCTACTTTTAAAATGTTTGCTCTCATAGATCTTGTTTACCATTTTCATTACTGACTAATGGACAGAAAAGTGCTTCTTTTTCTTCCTTTTTCCCCCCTACTAGATAAGAAAAGTGCCTCTTCCTTAGGGCTGTTCCTTAGTGCCTCCTTCTTTCTAAGGAGAAAATAGAGGTTTTTAGCATTTCTGCCATTTCTGTGCTTTTTTACCATCTCTAGACATACACATCAGCATTGTTGCACTCCTCATTTTACTGTCTGTAGGCACATCACTTATGTTTTTTCTGTGGTACTTTTTTTTTTTTATTAACAGAACCTTTTTTCTTTACATTTGCCTTTCTAAGTTGTTCTATACTCTGCTTTTAACTTCTCAGTGTTTCTTTCACCCTGCTGCTGAGACAAAGTTGTCCTTCAGCCAAAATTGGCCATTTTGTTAATTAAGCAATCATGACTTTATGGAGTTAGATTATAAGTATTCTCATTTACATTTCTATCTCTATTTTTGAATCGCAATTTTCTCATCATTTCTCCCATCTTGATGGAGAAGGTCTTTCTGAAGCATCTGTGTGTGTGTGAGAGAGAATTTCCCTGACTGGGACTGTCCTTTTTCCTTATTATAATAACTGTCCTTGCTATAATCAAATTATGATTGCTGGCTCCTAACCAACCATCCCCTTTTTGTTCCATGATTAAGTTGTTTAAACATTATGAGTTTGAAAATACTTCTTCCATGCAGACTGGAATAACTTCTGTCGTAGCAAATAAGTTTTTAGAAAGTGTAATGAGACATGGCTTCTAGCTGTGGGGGCTTTTTCCTCACACAACTTCAAACTGAGGACACTGCTGGTACAATGGAGGGATAAGCAGCCTGATTCTCTGCAGCCATCCCCACTCCATTCCACCCTGCTCAAGAGAGTTAATTGGAACAAGTTACTGTCTCTGCATCTCAAAAATAATGATGGTCGTTTCATAGATACGGTTACCTTCTCAATCTTCAAATTCCTTTATTTGTGTTAAAGGATTGGGGCAAAATATTTTAATATTCCGTTATGGTAAATCATCCTGCCTGATTCAGTAATTACATCAGTTTGATCTCGTTCTTCCTCATCAATGAAAATATTCTACTTGCATGTTACCCACACTGAAAATTGGCATATAGACCACTGGAAAACATTTTCCTCTTTCCCTGAAAGTATTATTGTTGCCTATACTTGCAGGCTCCAGCGTGGCTTTTCTGGTGTGATGGAAGCACACATATGAACAGGTCTGCATTAGTCAATTTTTTTCTCCCTTTTTTTCTCAGTTGTTTCTCCTGACAGCCATTATTATTATTATTATTATTATTATTATTATTATTATTATTATTATTATTATTATTATTAAATCAGAGTACAAATGTGCACTTGCAAGAGCCTATTTATGTCACTGTGGCACTGTTGCTCCTGTGGTTATGAGGAGAATTGCTTGCAGAGCACCCAGCCGGGGTTAGCGTGCCAGTGAGGCAGCGTACAGACACTCAGGATGGAATATCAGGGTCACATCAGCCAACAGAACAACAACTCAACGCATCTGCAAACTTGCAGAGGCAGAGCATGAACTGTTTTGCAATCCACAGAGCCAAAAAGTCTTGCTCATCTTATCTGGGACGCTGTGTCTCCCTAGGTTCTGCCAGGGACTGTAAACTCAGCATCCCCACTCTGAGGTCTTCACAATCCAAATTAGACTTGGCATGCTCGGGGTGGAAAATAACAGGGAATGGAAGGATGCAGCAGAGACTGACTGCAGGAATGGATTTGTGATGAGCTGAATTCTATGGACAGGTTGTTAGATCCTCCTGAGCTTTTTTGTTGCAAGCAGAGCAAAGTGTTTGGACTTGTTAGCAATTATTTACAAGAAAATCAGTGGCAGATAGGGGAGTGAAAAAGTTGAAAAACAACCTAGAAAGGAGTTAAAGGAGAGTGAGTTCATATGGGGGTAGAAGACAACACGGGCATTCTCTGTACAGGGACTTTTGAGGAAGAAAGAAATCAAGGGAGTGGAGAGACATGCAGGGAACACATGCAAAGCACCAAAAAATAAAAAAAGAGGAAGAGATCTTATGATAAAGTACAATAAAGACCTTTTTACAAATAGTCGGCTGTAATTTTGTCTGGAATTATATTATTTGATCAGTAGCAATCTGGAATTGCTTATCTGGTTAGTTCATCTTGTGTATTTTAGTTATGACTGAATGACAGCTTTAAGGCAAAATTTGGACAAAATACAATCACTGTTTCTTCATCCAAACAATCTTCATCCACTGTTTGTCCTGAGAAGGCAAAGGTATACCCAGAAAGAAAAAAAGATCAGGGTGACAGTTTGCTCATTGGTGCTTGTTTATTGATATTTAGAGGAAAGAAGAGTCTGAATTTGTATCATTTGATCTTGGAAATGAGGCATTTGAATAGTACGTGTACTACGAAGTGATCTACTTCATTCCTAATGAAGAACTATTATGCTTAGAACTATCATGCTGTAAGGTGATCTCTAACATTTTCTTGTTATAAATACTGACATCAGGGAACAGAATCATCTGAATAAGTAGAAGGACCCTCTTAGTATTTGATAAAACTACATTGGCTACATACGTGTCTAGAAATCATTTGTTATTCATTATGTGTTCGTGATTAATTGGCAAACTTCAGTCGTATTTTGTTGCACAGCAGTTCGTGCTGAGCCATGGAGATATCTGCATTGCAAATCCCTCTGGAGAGAATGTGTAGTGTTAAGAGACTGACAGACTTTGGGTGGGCATTTGAAGGATATTTTGACTTTAAAGTAACTCATCAAACTAATGCCAGAGTGAAATCCACAAAGATGTCACTATTAAATATTGCTGCTCCAGCTATCTAACACTGGGAACACTTGGGAGGGAGATGGAGCATAAGAGAAAAACAGAAATTATTTTTCAAAGCCAGTTGGCATCTTGAGTTTATTGCTTTCCCCAACAGCCGGGCTGTCGAGGCAGCCTTCACTCCTCCTGGGGAAAGAGAGCCTGTGCCATTTGTCTCTTGTGCAGTGCCCTCGGAGTGATGCCTGAAATGATATTGGCAGTTCTGCAGGAGAACTGTAACACATCCATTTTTAATGGAAGATGAGCTGTCCAGCAAAGCAGGCAAGGGAAGGAGGATGCTGTGGATCTCCACACATTTGCATGTTTGTCACTTAGACTGGCTAATTTGTAGTTCAACAATATGCTAGAATAAATGGTCAGTCATAGATTTAAATGTCATGCTTAAGATTGAAGAGAAAGGATATTTCTTAGTGGTTAGATCAAGGGATTGGGAATGGGAACTGTTGAATCTTGGGGGTTTTTTGCAGCTCCATTGCTAACTCACTGGATGACCTTAAGCAAGTTAATTAACCTATCTGCTATTTCATCCCTCTGTAAACTGGGGATAATAATGTCTGCATCAGAATGGGTTGTGAAGCATAATTGATTCCTAGAAAATGCTTCAGCTTCCCCATGTGAAAAACATACTACAGAAGTGAAGTATTGTTGTTACTTTACTAGCAACATGTTCATAAAACTTTTAAAGGCAACAGTAAAAAGACACATCTTTTTTGGCTGGAACACAGTATTGCAGAGGGGAGGGAAAAAAGGAAAAATATTAAAATGACGGAATCAGCGAAAAGAGAAGAAATAATGGAGACATCTGGCTTGCTGCTGATAAAAGCTCTTGAAGCTTCTCTTCCATCATTCCTTGCAACACTCATCTGAAAGGACATCCAGCAAGGCTTTCAAATGGGGTCATAAAGCTGTTCATCTCTAATTCTGTTTGACCAAGTGTGAAAACAGAGTGAATAAAAATGTTCCAGCAAAAGAATTTTCAGGAATGCATCAATCTCTTAAACAGAAAATCCAAGGAGATTATGTGGGTCTGTTTGAGTTCACATTTCTGTTTCCTCAAGCTGAACTCTTTTCAAGATAGTATCTTGGATCTAGACCTCTTAGCTTTGTAAGCTGTTGGTTCCCCTGAGTTTCATCAGACTTCGATATTGTATATCCCCGTTGACCTCTACGGTGCATTTCAAGGGAGATTTCTCTCCATGTTTTCCTGGTTTAGGTCCCTTCTTCTCTTAGGGCATCTTGACCAGTGCTGAGCATGGGATACATGGTTGGGTCTTTGGGAACACTCTGGCTAGCCACTCTGACTGCCTTGATTTGTACATCAGCAGATTTTCCAAGATCTGGCTGGACTCCCAGGTACCCAGGCATTGCAGCAGAGCTCTTTGGAGACCGAAACATCATTGATCAAGCTTTCCCCCTCACATAATCTTTTGAAGGCAGAGTCATGGGAACCGATAATTGTTTTGGTTTTAGTTTGGAGCTCTTCACTCCAGGTAGGTGACATGAAGCTGCTGTTAATTATGTAACCAGAGCTGCTCTCTGTTTCAGAATTTGCCAGTTTAGAGAATCATAATCAATCCTGCACACACTTCTCAGCCTCAATTGCTTCAGCCTGTAGAAGCATTCTGCAGAGGCTTTTTTTTGGTTCAGTTCATTCTCTCTGACCTTGCCAGTATCCAGGCTGAATAAGTCCTGCTTCTACACATTTCTTCTGGATATTTGTTCCCTTTTTCCTGAGAAAATTCAGTTTTTATCTCTGCAAGTCCTGAATTCCTTTTTATTTTCAATTTTTTTTTGTCCTTGGGAAATTTTGTTCCTCAGTCTATTTCTCTGGAAACAATCAAGAGAAGCAACTTCTTGCAGGCCAGTTTCTTTATCATGGGTGATCAGGGGGTGGTAACTGAAACTTGGTACTCCCCCTGGTTTCTTGCTTGGTGGGTACTTACTGAAGGCTTTTGCAGCAAAGGGGAATAAATGTCTGTCTTTCATGGCCCAGCAATTCTCACTGGAACAATTTCAGAGTAACGAGGTTTAATTGTGATGTCACAATTCTAAAGCTTGAGGTGGGGAAATGAACTGCACAAATGGACAAACTCTGAAGAACCAGCTACTCTATTTTGATAAAAATATACTTGGTGATAATAAGTCTAGAGAAGTAAATGCAAAATTGTTGAAGATGGCAGCATACTTGTGCCTAAATAGAGAGTTTATCATCCAAGATGTCAGCTGCTTTTACAGCAGCACACAATATATATGCATACACCTTTTAAAAAATTTTATTTAAATGAATTTATTCTGCTGGGACTTCATAGCCAAATAGAATAGATGAAGATTGAGGTCTTACTTCTGAGTCATGTTCCAAAATGAAGGAGTACTTTTAGAGAATATAGTTTTTCTAAACACATGCTATATTTTGTTTTGCTTACTGGTTTTTCCTCCAGTTCCTTCTGTGATGGTTTCTTATCATCTATGAATTCTGATTTTTAATTAATTGTTGTTCTTCTTTTGTGACCAAAAGAGGCAGCAAATTGAATTGATAGCTGGGAGCCAATCACAGATATGATACACTCACCATGGAACACCATGTTACCCATCCACAAAGGCTGTGGCTCTGTATTTCACTGGATTAGTTCACAAAACACTGCTGATAGAAACCCTTTCCAAAAACCTCTCTGGGAATGAACAACGTATTCTGAAATCTGTCAGAAGTTTAGGGGAGGTTGTACAGTGTGACTTGCCATGTCAAGCAAACTGACAGTACTGCAGCTGCACCTTCATATTAGGCTGCTTATATGAACGGCATTTTGATACAGTACAGAAGAACCAGAATTAATCAGGCTTTAATATATTGAAGATCAATGTGTTAGATGTAGCTTTAAGAATGAAAGCCACTTCTTACCAAATGCGCTTATTTTTGGCAGACAGAAGTCTGAGTTGTTGCTCTCAGTCAGTGCTCTTTGGCCCTAATAGCTCGTCTCTGCCATCTTGGATTCTTCTTTCTATTTCTATGAGAGTCACAAGATCTATGAATTTTAATGAAGTGATATCTCCTGTTTTCAGCTGAGCCCAGTGGTGGTGATGTTGAGACTCATCTTGCTTTTGTAGCAGGCTTTAGGCAGCAAGTGACCTTGCTGTGCAACTCCTGCATTGAGAGCAATGCCACCTTCATCACTGCAGCAGGCAATGGGGTTTTCCTGGAGCAGGATTCAGGGTAGGAGTCTGGGCTTGACGTACCCAAAAGGTGAACTGGGGGAAGCACAGAGGGGCTTGCATGAAACAGCAGTGCTCTTAGCAAGGCTTTTGGGGAAACTGGGCTGTTCATGTGAAAACTTGTCCAGCTCAGAGGAGAAGAAGCTGTAGAATATGAAGATGTTGGCTACCAAGGTGGCAAGACAATAAGCAGGATATGTAACAGAGTGGCTGCTGTGATCTCAGAGACATCAGATTGGAACTGAATCTCTGCTTGTGAAAGCTGGGACTAAGATCTGTTTTCTGTCACAGGGAGATGAATTTGAAAGAGCCTTGAGGGCTAAATATTGCCCTTGTGCTTTAGCTGAGTTGTCTCCTAGCAGAACTTGCTTTTTCAATAGAGACTCGCACATGTACACCTTAACCCTTTTATTTTCCTTTAAACCTTTCTTGTTGCTCCTCTGGTATTGGAAGCACTTGAGTATTTCCTCAGCACTCAAGAAACAGGGACAGGGCTGGCTTTCCTGAGTCTTTCACTTTAGTACTCAACATGTAAAATGTGGCATGATCTACCTTTAGATCCTACCACCTGGCTGAATACGCTAAAGCTCTTGGCAATGCCTTCAAAGGTGGAGCGATATATCCCAAGTGATTCTGGAGTTTACCACGGTGCCCATGGCCACTCAGGCTGTGTGGAGGCGGTGCAGGGGTGCAGGGATAATGTCTTCAGTAGGTTGAGTTTGCCTACCAGGCCTTGTTTTCAGCAGCTTATAGCTCTGCTGAGCTTTAACTGCTTGGGCTGACACTTTCCAAGCGTGGTGTCCACACTGGGCAGTCTGGAGGAAAGATTTGTTTAAAATAGTTCATCCTTGTTTTGCCTGGGCTTAAAAGCATTCTTGGAGATATTCTCATGGGGAGCAGTGATTATCATAGATAGCTGTGTCCACAGTGCAGCCTTAGGTTGTTAACAGTGATGTGGTTTTGACAGTTGACAGCTAAATAATGAAGAGTAAATTTTCACAGGAGGAAGCAATTTTAGTGAAAAGCCACCAGTCTTTTGTTTTGTTTTGTTTTGTCTTTGGAAAAACAACATTATACTGTGGTTCTTTTTATCTGTGTAGTGTCTTTTACCTGTCTCTGTGTGAGGCCATTTAGTGTTGGCCATTTCCTCTGCTTTATTGAAAAATATGATATAGGGCTTCTCACCTACCTGTCCTCCTGCCTTCTGCCCAGCAATTAATTTTGCTTTCTTCAAAACCAAATCTGTTCTTTTGATGGTACGCTCCATTCAGCTCCTGACCTCTGATCAATTCTGCCTCAGCTCATGTTTGCTTCCCCTGCTCATCACAACTTCAGGTCAGTAAATCAAGACTCTAAGAAAACACCAGAATAAAGATTGCCTGTGGATTGCCATTCACTTGTGACTTATGGTCATGAGGTAAAATACATGATCACATCCTGCTTTCTGCTCAGATTCTGTTTCTATTTGTGGTGGATGACAGATGAATCAGGACTCTGCAGTCCTGAGATGGTGGCTGCTTGGTGGATGGTTTGGAGGCTGTGTAGTGAGCCTAGCAGGTCAATACAGCTGGGGGAGATCATGGTCATGGGCATCTGAATTGAAATTGAAAATTGGATTTTATTTCACCCTTTGTGAGAGTTACTGTTATGAAGCTAGGTGACTCAAAAAAATGACATTCTTCCCAACTTCTGTCCATGTGATCCCCATTTCCTGTGTACTCAATTTCAGTCATCCATGCACTAATTTGTGGAAATACTGTCCACTGTGTCTAGAGCCAAGGGGTCTGCGAGCTGTTCTCTGAGGAAGGAAGGTGCTAAGTACTCTGGAAGTTTAGGTTCTAAGCTCCTTTAATTAAGCTCCAAATACACTGACATGTTTGAAAATATTGGCTTTTATCTCTGTCCCTCAGCAGGGAGCTGTGAAGATAAGTTTCTTGATGTTTGTAAAAAACCCCCAGCCTCCAACACTACAATTAGAGCACCACTATAGAAAAGCCCGTGAGGAAATTAATCATTCTGTGTGCAGTGCAAGATCTGGATGCTCTGCAATAAATAGTACATGCACCACACATTGAATGATAAGGACAGGAGAAAATTTGAATGGTGTTCATTAAGTGAGCAACATTCACCCTTTGCACTGTAAAAAAAATGGGAGACCCATGGAAACAAAAATCATGTTATTAAAGATTGTATCAGTGTGTTTGCATGCTGGGCAAATTAATGTTCCATGGGTGATCTTAAATCTGGCATTCACTAACTTGCTTAACTTTGCAATCCAAATGGGTTTATTTTTTTTATAGAGAGCAAAACTAATCTCTTTTGGGAGTTGCCAGTGGGGAGGGCAGGGGACATCCAGCTAGGTGCTGGTGTGTTCAGTGAGATATCAGTGTGTGCACAGCTACACATGAGTGTGTAGACAGCTGTCTGCCAGTTCTCTGTGCCTCTGTGAGTGTATGTGTGTATGGCTAGTCTGTGTTTATGCCGCTGGCTGATGTTTCCCTCTGAAAAAATATTTTTCTATTAAAAAAAATAAATAGAAGGGACATTAACAACTGGTTAATACC
Organism: Dasyornis broadbenti; assembly: GCA_013397935.1. Classification (NCBI taxonomy): domain Eukaryota; kingdom Metazoa; phylum Chordata; class Aves; order Passeriformes; family Dasyornithidae; genus Dasyornis; species Dasyornis broadbenti. The sequence continues at coordinate 1,341,902 of VZRN01004866.1, read as the reverse complement.
TGGGTTTTAGATAGCAAATTTTAATATGATGTTTTGTGTTTAAGGTCTTCATTTATAGAGACTCTGCTTGATTCTGGGTCACCTGAACACCCAAAATTTATTTGAATGATGGGTCAAGTGTTTGTGGGAGTTATCAGAAGATGCTTCTATGGTAGCATCTTTTATGGCTGTATTATTAGAAGGGCTGGCATGCTGAGGATTCACGTACACCAGTATCCAAGGTGCTCTGGAATGATAAAAATTATTAGTAGACATAATTGGTTATATCTGTGTTTGGTTTGATTACTGTCTTGTGTTTGAAATCCTGTAATTAGGGCAGCGAACTGCCTCCAGAGCCAGTACTGCTCCAGGTAATACAACACCAGGATGAGTTCCTTTGACTTCTCTAGGTGATTCTTTACAAAGAATGAAGGCTGGGACCCATGTAAATTCAACATCTCCTCTGGGCAGGTGAGGATCACAGAGAGAGCAGGGAAATACTGAGGGTCATCTCTCCCTGTTGAATAACTGCATTAGAAGTATAGATCCCTGGGAATGGGCAGCACTTTGACTCGCTCGATCCCCTCCCCCACTAGATGGCACTGAATTCTTTTTCTTCAAAAGGGGGGGAAAAAAAAAGGAGAAAGAATAAAAATATGGTGGAGGTCATTTTGTTGTAAAAAAGACCCCAAAAAACCAAACCTAAAAAAACCCCCAAAACCCACGAAGAAAAGCAAATTGCAATTGGTTGTCCATTTACTCTGCCATTCCCCCTCCTAGCCCCAGACCCCACCTCTGGGTACCTTTGTGCAGGCGCTCGCTCTGCTTTTGTGTCTGGAGCTCTCAGGAGAGGCGGTGGGAGATGGTCGCTGGAGGATGCTAAGGAGAGCGGAAGGGACGCTGGGAGGGAACGGAGAGGAGACCGGCCCTGGCTGTGAGATAAAACATCCGTACCGAGGTCGAGCAGGCAGCGCACGGCTTGTCACAAGGAATTGCCTCTGAACAGACTCACCGGGCTCCGCTCCTCTGTCCCATGCCTTCAGACATTTTTCGTGTGCACCCGTGTGCTTTAGCTTTCTGCGTGCATCACTGAAATCGTAACCTGCTGAAAAGAAAGCCTCAGCTTTCAATCCGTTGCTCGAACTGCATTTTCACTCCCTGATTCATTTAAGACCCATGAATTAGCCCCCTGTGCTGAGATGCCCTTAATTCAGTGTCGGGAGCAGTTTCCATGTCGTGTGCCCAAGTGTGTGTGGAGGGGTCGTGGGGTTTTTTTTTAAATGTCTTTCTCAAGGATTGTTTTTTTCCCCCCTGTGGTGAGGCGGGAGTGGGGTGGGAGGAAGAGAATTTAATAATGATCTGTTTGTGCTGAGAAGGGGCTGTCTGCAATAATCCCGGGAAGAGACACAGGGAAGGTTCCTAATGCCTGCAGCAAGCAGTATTCTGCCCCTCCTGAAAAGAAGGGAATAAAAATGATGAGGGAGAAAAATGTTTAATTCTGAGAGTTGAAGTGGGGCTAAAATCCAAAAATTTCTCCTACAGTAATATGTTTAAGGTGACTTGCAGAAAGATATAGACTGCCATCTGATAAAGCTACAAATGCAAGCAAAATAAAATGCATAGAAACTGCCACTGAAATGCCTTTTCAGAGAAAAAGATAAAACCTGGAGCTGAATGTCAGTTTTTGGCTTTCAAACCCATGTTTAAGAATGAGAAGAGGGAACAAGTCTGGCTTCTCCAGGTACAAAAGTTGCCCTGCCCCAATCTGTCTTACTGTCTTGGAGTGTGATGGGAAAACCTGGCACCTGGACCTCCTTGGGTCCAACCAAATCTTGGCTCTTTGGACTGTAATCGTAATGTTTAACAAGAAAAGAAATGTAGATGTGATTCCATTGTACGATTTTCTCATCCCCTCACGTATCTTTGGCCAGTATCATGAGAAAAACAGTTCTAATAGCTGGATCCTTCATTTTGCTCCTAGCCCCATTCTTCCAGTTCTGTCTAAAATGGATGTTTAGGCAGAGAATAGTTTTGTTTTCCAGTTCAATCTAAATAGAGAATAAACATAGCAGACTCTCGTGCTTAAATAGAAAATCCAACAATCAGCCAAAAAATATGGTTGGTAAAATTAGGCCTGTTCCCTGTTCTCATCCTTCAGCTTGGGACTTGATGCTAAAAACTGACAAAGAAATCCAGGTGCACTCTCGTCTCTGCGTGGGTGTGATACAGGAAACGTGTTTGTCATCTTCTTATAGGAGCCAACAGATTTTCAGCCACAAACCTCTACATTTTATCTCTGAACAGACAACAAGTATGGCTGCTCCAGGCCCACTGTAACATCTAATTCTTTTTATCTACTGACATGTAGTTGCTTGAAAAATCCAGTTATAGAAGTGGATCCATCTGTGCAGAACTATTTTTAAAAAAACCTTAGCTCCTTAAATACTGGCCGTTATTATTAACAACAAAGGGAAGTTACTGCTAAAAAAATTAAACCAGTCCCTTGTTTCAGTTAAACAATCAACTTTACATAGAGCTTTCCAGATACAGTTAATATTCATAAGACAACATTGAAATAAAACAACATTAAATTTTGCAGTAGGCCTGGTTCAGTAGATGCAGATGATTGTAATCTTTATGGTTTGGATGACTGACTTTTCTTTGCCAGTTTCATAATCCTGCAAAGGGGTTAGAGAATATAGTACATTTCAAACCAAAAATGGTTTAATGGGACAGATACTCTTCCATGGCTGCAAATCCCAGTTGATATGGGCCCTGGTTTTGCCAGGTAAAATGAGAGATGTTTTGCCTTTTTTGATAATACAATTCGATGTGGGGCCAAAAATTATTATGATCCAGCCATGTGGGTTAATTTTTTTCCTGATGCGGCTGTATTCCGCAAGACAATTCGGGTATGCATTTCTGATACACAGAAAGCTACTACATTCCACATCTGCTTTCCTCACTGGGGTGAGTACAATTCGGCTGGCTAGGGTTAAAAGCTAGCAAAATCCCAGCATTCCCCTCTTGGGACCAAGGGCTGTCACCAGCCCCAGAAAGGCTGTGCTTATTTTCAATTCAGATGACACACCTTGGGATTCAGGGGCCAAAAGCTGATAGGATCCAGCATGGATATAGATTTTGGCAGCACACAGTGGGGAGGCATTGGGCTGTGGACTTTTTGGTGCAGTAGGAGCAACTGCATTGTTTGCTGTTCATGCTGTGGAGTCACTGTAGGAGCCAAATCCAGGATGGGGCTAACTGGGTCCCTCTGTCAGCTCCAGGATGCTGTGGTCCTGGCAGATCAGGATGTGCCAGCATCCAGACCTTTTTGGTGCAAGGGAAGTGACCGTGTGTATTTCCTTTTTAAACAGTACAGCTCAGAGTCTGGAGGCCTCAGCTTTCTGGATCACACAGAAGGTCTGGAATCCAGGGGTTTTTTTCAAGCTCATTCTCTGTATTATGTAGCAGGTTGGGATTTTGTTTTGGTGCAGTGAGAAACAGCTCCGCTTGTTTTGGATTTGATTGACATAATGTAAGGGCTTGTGATCAAGAATCATCAGGATCCAGTTAAATCCAGGTTTTACATTTTCCCTTCTTAAGAGAGTAAGGCTTCGACATTTCCTGCCTGGGAAGTGGTGCAGTTTATCTTTAAGGAGGATAGAGAAATAAGAAATGAGTCTCACGTTGCATGGGTGACATCACTGGCTTTTGGCTCAGCGCTCTGTATGCTCGGTCTGTAGGCTTCGGCCAAGGCTGCAGGGCTCGGTGTTTGAACAAGGAAAGATTCCCAGGTGTACAGAAGATTGGATTTGCTATTATTTGGGTTAAAAACGGTGAAATGAGATTTCTAAAGCTTGGGGACTCCAGCTCGCCTTCTGTTGCTCTTGATCTCTACAAGATGGGTGAGTTATTCCCATTAAAGAGAAAGGGAGTGAAAATTTAAGGAGAGAAAAATATATCTGAATATATGACTACTGATGCCGGGGATACGATTCGTATGAAGCTGCTGAGCTAAAAATTCTCAGCTCCGACGAGGAGATCGGGCCATATGGCAGAGAAATGGTGCAGCCCGAAAGCTGTTGACAACAGTTAGGGGCTGCTTTCCTCTCCCCGTGTAAGGTGTGTAGCTCCCCCCCACCTCCGCCCCTCCGCCCCGGTTTGTTTTGGTTGGGTTTCCCCCGACCTCCCTCCCCTCCCCGTTCCTCAGCATCCTCTCCGCCAGCCGTAGCCCTGCCTGCCTTCATCTTGCAGATGGCTAACGTGCCGCCGTGTTAGGAAAACTGTGCACAACACATCCGAGCGCCGGGGACGGAGGAAGCTTTTCAGCTGCCGGCGGAAGGGGGGGCAGCAGCGTGTGTGTGTGTGTGTGGAAGGAGGATGCCGGGGCCGAGGGCTGCCCCCCGCGCTGCCTAGCGGGCGCTGCGCGGCCGGCGGCGGCTCCTGCCGGGCTGCGGCCGGAGCGCTGCCCGGGGAACCGAGGCTGCCTGGATGACAGCGCCGACCACAAAAGCAGGCGAGTGAATGGCAAGGCTGGCAGAGAGAAGCCGAGGTGTCTCCGAAGCCAAGATGCCAGTGAGTGTCGGCGAAGTCTGCTGAGGGAGAGACCCGTGCGTGCCCGCGTTCCCAGAGCCAGCCGGGGAGGGATGCTTTAACCACGATTTCAAGCAGCAGCAGCAGCAGCAGCAGCAGCGGCAACAACAACAGATTGCTCCCCTCCTCTTGCTCCCTCCCTTTCGACCCCGCTTTAAACCCAAGTGACCGACGGGCCAGACGATGATGCTCTTGCTGAGCCACTGACAAAGAAAAGGCAAGTCACCCATTCCTGAAACCGGCACAACTGGCTGCTTGCGAGTGGGAGATGTCAGGCTGTTGAACTTTTCTGTCCTGTGATGGTGCTGTAGGGAGCTTGCTGATCTGAAAGCCATCTCTTCTGGATTTCTGAGCGGGCCAGATTGAAGGAGATTAATGGACTGATCAACCATCAGGTCTCTACAGGGGGATACATCCCTTCAGCCCCTGTCGCTCGGGTGCTCGGGTGAGGGGGAGCAGGACGCCTTTGTGTAGGTGGGTCACTGGTGGAAGGCTGTGCTTCTCCTCGCCAGGTCTCCTCTGCAGAGGAGAAGAGGCAGATGAGACTCCAAGACTGCCTCCAGGGCAGAACTTTGTAGTGCTCTCACCATCCCTCTGCAGCGTGGATGTGAGCCACGGGAGTTGGGGATGTTTGAGGCAGTCTCTGCCAAGTGACACCTAGCAGCTGCTCCGGAGGTTTTTGCGTGGTCTCACCCCCAACGGCTTTGCCTGTTGTGAAGATGTCCATGGTGTTTCTGTGAAGCTGAGGCATGGCTGCTGGAAGGTTGCTGCTCTATGCTGGCCTCTCTTTAGCTCTGTGTGCCCTTGGCATGCTGGCTGTGGCAATCTGCTCTGACCATTGGTACGAAACTGATGCCAGGAAGCACAGAGAGAGGTGCAAGAGCATCACCACTAAGAGAAATGATCCTGGCTTCATTTATAACTCCAACAACAACCTGCCTCTCAGGGCCAGCAGGTCTAGGTTGGACCGCTGGGAAGGGAAACTCCTCTTGGCAAGGAACAGGAGGCAGATCTTTGCTATGAGTGCAGTCGATGAGTGCAACAGACAGTACAACTCGACCAATATGGGGCTCTGGAGGAAATGCCACCGACAAGGATTCGACCAAGAGCTGGAGGAGCTGATTGCCAAAGGTAAGGGCTGTTTTTTTACCAGATGAACGTGCCAGGCTCTCCTGAGATGAGCAGGGGCTGAGCAGAGCCATTTGGGCTCACAGCTGGGAGCTGGTGTCTCTAGCCAAGTACCTCTCCTTGCAGTGGGTGAAGTGGCCTGGCTGGGCATTGCTTCCAGGAGCACTGCCAGGGCAGTTTCCTATGGGATCTCTACTCCTGAGACATGGGGTTTGGGAGCAAGAAGGCAGTGGGGGTGAGAACACACACACCCCAGAATATCTTTTTCATGTCTCTCTCTCTCTCTAAGCTTGATATAGTCTTCCCATCACCATGGTATCAGATTGTTTCCACACACAAATAAAAAGTATTCATAAAGCAGATAATGGATTTTTTTTTTTTTAAATTTTGTTTGACCCTGGTGGCTCAGGCAAAGTACACAGTATTTTATTAGAGGCTACATATCTCTGTGTTGCATCACTGCCTTTCCAAATGCCTCATCCATCCTGGAATACACCATTTACAGTGCTCACATGTAGGCTTTTTCTGTCCTCAAATGGAGAGTAAACAAAGAGAAATGCTAAAGAGCAGGAGGAAACCCAGCTTGCTGTTTACACTGAGCTATGTTTTGGAATATTTTCAATATCTACAAAACATTACATGAATTTGTTAGAAAGGAATCCTTTTCTCTTGGGGTGGAGATGCATCTGTTTGCCTGTAGCATTTTTGTGCTGTTTTTTGTCTAGTCTTTTGGTCCTTTGTCTTAATTTTTTCCCCAAGGTAGTGGTTCAAGGTGATGGTCAGTTTGGCCCAAATGTTTCCTTGATCTGAAGTGTAGGAAGGGGACACATGCATAAACCCCAACCTAAACAGCAGATGCATGTTTTTGTAGGATGATGAGGGTTTCAGTAAAGGATGATGGCATCTTTGCTACCCACGGCATGGTTACTCTATACTACAAAATAACATTTCCCTCCCATGGTTCTTCTGTTGCAATCAGAAGATTCCCCATTGGTTGATTTCCATTGTAGTGAAATCTTTGCTTCTCACATGGTGCCATCTTTCAAAATACTTGTCTTCCAAGGGTGTCCTCTGTCCCAAACTCTCTTGACAGCCTGTGTTAATTCCCTCTTCAGACATTGTAAGTGGAATTACTGCTTAAAGCTACTTATTCGTGAGGGGTGTTCTCTCACGTTTGCCCATGTTTTGTTCCGTGTGTTTTATGAGTGAGCAGTGGATGTGAGTAACATGGTAGAGACTTGCACCAAACCAGTCCAAACAGGTGGAGTACCAGGAGCCTGGATCACTGCTTGCGATCCTGTCTGTGCTGCCAGGGACCCTTCCTATCCAGCTGCTGTTTAACAACTCCCAGGAAATAGATTGGTGTCTTCAGCCCCATTTGTAAAGGGCAAGTGGACATGTCCAAAGCCTGGCAGCACCCAGACACCCTGCTGCTGGTTTCAGTGCTGAGAGAGTGATTCCTGTTCTCCATTTGGTGAGGATGGTGTCTGCTGGGCTGGCTGGGGAGAGCTGCATTGCTCTGCCACGTGTGCTCGCTGTGCTCGGGGCATAAACAAATTCAACCTTGACAGCAGGCAAGCACGTCAACACAGCTCACCTTTGCAAATGGAGCTGCGGTTATTAGAGAGGATTTTCATCCTGAACTAAATGAGACTTTTTCGTCTTTCTGTACCTGCCTTGTCCTGGGATCAGGAACATCCATTTCTCCTGCCAGAAACTGCTGAAATTGCGTGGTGTTGGGTTATGTGTAATGGCAGCTCTGCAAAGTGTTAACCATAGAGAAAATGTGCCAAGTCTAGGTGAGGTGGTTAATTGCAGGAGGAGGTGGTCTTTGAAAGATCTTTCTGCAATCTGCTTGTGTTCATGTGTGCACACGAGTGTGTGTGTGTGTGTGTGTGCAGTGCACTGACTCTAAACATGCAGCATCCAGCAGGCAGCAAGGGATTCCCTGGGCTCAGGTGCAGCGAGGGTTCCTGCACACACACTCGGATGTGTGTGACTGCAGATGGCCACAGAGCCACTTCACAAAGTCACAGCCCCCAGGTCAGGAGTGCAACGTGTGCACATAAGGAAGCTGTGTGCAAATGTCAGGGTGTGTCCCTCCTTGCAGGCTTTAAAGGCTTTCTGATGCACTTTTAACAAACTTCATTGAAGGATGAGAGAAGTGTTAAAGGAGGAAGACTCGAAACACTGAACAGCAGCATTTTAGTTCATTGGATTGTCTTTTTGGGGTGAGGATCTTCCTGTACTATAGCTCTCAGCCATGATGGAGACTCACACACAAACGCTGTACAGGTGTGTGTTCCTTTGGCACCTCCAGACTGAAACACAAAAAAGCAAGTAGAATGGTAATTTGATAAAATAAAGTGTTTGACCTGCTCAGAAATAAAAATGGGGATGTTTCCTTTTTGATCTTCACTTATACGATGAAAGTGAAGTAAGTGTTGTCGCTGTCCAATGTTGAGCAGAGCTGTGAGTTCAAAACAAGGCAGGTATTCCGGGTTCGTACCAAAAGGATCTGCCAGGAAAGTGAAAACTAAAAATAGTTTTTACTTCCATGACAGATAACTTGTTTGGGAGTTCGAGGTTGCAGGGATGTATGCCGTGTGCAGGTGTGAGGGGCTGCAAATATTCTCTATGTGTAGTGATCAAACAACCTGACTGAGGCACAGATTCTTGCACAGATGAAATCTCTCTCTAAGAGATACCTTATTAAAGAGGATATTGTTGGTATGCAGACCTTTAACTCTCTTTCCTCTGTTAATTTAATGTAATACACCTCTTCCGGAACTGGATAAAGTAATGCAGGTTCTGGCCTCAAATATTGTGTGCAATGCTATATGTAATTGAAGGTAAATTTTATTAAGTGTTTTGAATTTTTGTTTGTTTGTTTTTAAAGCTGGGTAGGATCTGTGATCCATTTATTTTAAAACAGATCCTCCATTTTTCCCTAGGCAAAACTTCCAGTATTGAGAATGGTCTATTGAGATTTGTCTATCAAAGGATAACAGAAAATGGTCATTAAGAGCCTAACTAGCTTTGCAAATACCCTGCAGTTATTCTGCTTATGAACTCTGCTGAAATTAATACAAGCTGTAGGCAATGGCTTATGGCAGGATCAGGCACTGTGGTACTTGGCAGTATTCTGATACCAGTGATTTTAAAAATCGGTTCTGTTCCTGAATAGGCTGGGTCACTTCTGTAGTTCTCTTCCGTATTTATTAGTTTTTACCTTCTGGGAAATAAATCAATACCTTTATGTTGGATTTTGCTAGAAAAACTGGAGATCTGTTGCTTCGGGTTTCTTACAGATAGGTATAATAGACACTAATACATATATGAAATAGTTGGTCCTATTTATATTTCTCTTATCTTTTTTAAATTTTAATTTTAATAGAACCCACATGCATATTTCAAGATAATACAACTAGGCAAATACACAGTGAATTAAAAGAGATTGTCACAAATAAGAATACTCAGGGAGAGGCAGGCAAGCATGAGACCAAAGACCTGAGGAGTATTCTAAAGCTGCATCAAAATTAGGCAGTTCATTTCTTCTCTTTGTCATCATGCAAAAAAAAAAAAGAAATCAAATCAGAAACAACAGAAATTACAATCAGTAAAGAAATTAGTGTAGTTGAACATGCAAACTGAGGTCCCAGTCTTGCTTTTTATCACCTGAACAATCTGTATTTCTGAGAATGGACTATTTGGTCTGAGGGCAAGCACTCTGGTACAGAAGGCCCAGTCAAAAAGAAAGAGCTAACAGAGCTGTTCCTCTGCTGTTCCGTTCTGCTTTCACATCTGACCAAGCCTTTTAGCATCTCAGGACCAGAGTTTGACTCCTGATCCCTAAAGCCTTGCCGAGCCAGGAAATGCTGGCTCTGGGGTTGTTCAGCACAATGTTCTAAAAGTCTCCCAGTTCTCAGGTGTTTGTCCAGTGTCCTCCACAGACTGAATAGCCCTGGCTGCTGAAGCCCCTTTGAGCAGTGCTCACCCTCTCCTATCAGATCCACTCTCTGCCTGTTTTCCACAGAGTTTCTAGCAAAAGCAGCGGTTCCTCACCCTAGCAACAACTCTCAGTGAGCCAATCACCTCCACCACTAAGCAAGCAGGGAGCTGGAATGTGTGTGAGTGTCCGTTTGTGGCTGTCAAAAGTCCCTTCTTCCAGGGAAAAGGCAGATTTTATGTCCTGCTTTGGCAACCAGCAGCTCACAACTCCTTGTATACAACTTGTAGCAACCCAGGGGAAAAAATGGGAAGCCACAGAGTCTGTCTGCATCCTATGGCAATGCTGCTCTAACGCTTTCCTGCAGGAGCTGAGAGGAAAACAAGAAAGGGAAAAATGGAATTACATCATTTAATTATAAAGGTACAATAAAGTAGATGAAGAAGTTGCACAATAACCAGAGTCTGTTCCATTTAGACAATTACTACTCAGAGGACCTTTCATCTTGCCTTTGGAAGGCTGCCAGTTAAACCTGACTGGATGGGGCTCTGCTGCCTGCCATTGGAATCCAATTTTTATTTAAAAAAAAAAAAAAAGGTAGAATTTACAATGACCTTATTTTTTCAACCCTCCTTTTACCTTCCTTCGTCCCCTGAGATCCAGGCAAGCCATAGTAAATCCTATTTTTAAAACATTTTATTGTCAGTACACTTAGCCTATGTCACCACTGGAAAAAAAATTAAAAAAACCTAAGTCATTCCTGTGCAGCCTACCTCCACCTCAACTAATATGCAAGATTCCTGGGATGAAAGCATTCTCTGGTTTGGTTTGTCAGATGCATGGCATAACTGAGAAAGAAAGGCTTAACAGGACTACTCCAGCCGTCACTAGGGATTATTTATACACAAATGGAAAAGCCTGAAGAGAGGCTACTTGCAGCTATCTCCAGGAGCAAAAAGATTTATTTTTGTAAAAATTCTTGCAATACTTTGCTATGCTGTAGATTTGGCTTTTAAAATACAATAGCTTTGACAGGTAAATTAAGAGAGCCATTTTTTCATGTGTCCTTCATACATTAAAGACCCAAACGCTTTGTTTAAAATCTGTGCTTGAAATCCCAGCTGTTTTCCAAACGGACTCGTTAAAAAAGGGACTTTATTGAAGTCTTGATTCTGATCCTAGAGAAGTCAATAGTAAATGTTTTATTGAACATGGTGATGCAGCAGGTTCAAGCCTTTAGTGTTCCCTTTGAGGTTAAAATTGTCCCTGGGTAGAAAGGCCAGCACAAGGTCTGTGCTCCCTCCTGTCACAGCTGGAGTTCTGCTGGAGGCATCCACTGAAATTCAAGCAGTAGACAGCACTGGAGTTGAGTCTGAGGCTATCCAGGTATTCAGCCTTTGCAGTTTTTGATGCTGAAATTATTCTGAGTCTGTTGATGTAAGACTTGATGTCAAACAACTGAGATTCAGCAAAGCCATCCTCTTGTTCAGGGATTTTCTAAAATCCTTTAGTGGATGAAATCGCTGGTTCATGCATGTGAGATCCAGGAGGATTTGGCCCATCATATTTTGAATAAGCAATTTTAATATTTTAATTGCATCAAATTTAAATAACAATTGATTGAAAAGTTTCTTTGCCACAAGTAATAAGAACCTGACACATTCCTCTGACACATCTGAGATAATTAGTTTGATAATATATATCTGCTAAAAATACTAAGAACATATATGTAATTTAACAGAGACGCAACTGGTTCTAATCATGATTTTTTAAAGGGCAAATTTCAATCAAGCTGTTGGCTTTCAAACAAAATTGCCAGTGAAGACAAATGGAAATTTTGCCTGAGCGAAAATGACAGGATCATGCCCTTCTCAAGAGAAACTGGTATTTGCAGAGCTGCCTTCAGGACTGCATCTTTAATTCCTGTTCATTTAATTGAACATCCAAATACTTTCGAGAAATCTCAGTGTTTTTATCCTTTCTGCCTACTGTTAATTTTTCTTTTTAAAGCCGTGGAGGAAAGATTTAATATGAGTGCAGTTGTGTTCTGTTCACTGTAAAAATAAAAATTTGAAAGATTATTTTACTTAAATAGAGATGAAATGGTCTGAATTATTTTGTCATCTCCCTCAATAAAAATCCATATTACTGTTGCTTTTTCTCATTGAAAAAGTATTTCTGTGAAAACACACACAGTATTTTCTGTGCATTCAGAAAAGCTTCAAGAGGTGAATGAGTTCATTAACTATTGCAGAACCAGCAGATAAGAAGCCTTTATGTTTTGTAGGTTTAGCAGAAATAATGACAATCATTTATAATGTGAGTTACTTAATGGCCCATTGCTCACAAAGTGCTGCTGGAACTCTTAACTACACATTTACCTCTTCAGGACCGAAAGAAAGAAATGAGATGGTGTTTCTTAGTTTTTAAGGAATAAATAAATAAATGCATATATACCTAATGTGGATTCTGGAATCCAAGTTCCCTTAACAGAACTTTCTGAATAGAAGCCACTTAAAAGAAAAGACTATAAACGAACATATTTTCCCTGCAGGAGAGAAATCAGGCTAAAAAATTTGAAAATGCCTCCAATTTCTTTCTCATAAAGCCTAATTCTTTTATAAATAAATATTTAGAATTGCCCAGCTGAACCTGCTGAAATCATAATCCTTTGTAGATAACTACCAAAATAGATGAAAGAAAGGTAGTACTGCAGTTAGGGCAGGGGCTTACAAAGCCAGAATTTAGTCCAAGCTCTGCCACAGTCTTTCTTCATGACCTGAGGCAAGGGACTAAATCTCTCACACCTCAGCTCAGTCGCAGTATAATAGGGATTTCGTTCACTATTATTAATGCCAGTTAGCATTCTGCCCTCAGATTTACGAGCCTTAATCATGGATCAGAATTCATGGATCAGAAAAATGTCCCTGTCCTTTTGACATGTGGCTGCACTTTAAATATTGGCAAGTAATGCAGCTTTACGAGGGAGGACAACGAGACTACAAAGTAATTTTGTTCAGCGTGAGCAGCAGCGGCTTTAGAACACCAGGAGGAAAACCACATTCCTGAGGGCACCACAAAATGCGGGATTCCTACAGGAGTTGTAAAGAAGGATCACGAAGAAGGATGTTTACAGGATGGTCTTCCAAAGACTGAGGGATGGCACCAGAAAATTCATGGGTCGTGTCTGCTTGAAAAATTAATAAGTAGGTGATGGGGATTGACCTCTTTGGTTGACTGTAGGAAGAAGCTGACATTTCCTTAATGAAGACAAGTAGATTACGCTAATGAGATGGTTATGGGCACAGCAGTCTACAGCTGCTAAGAGAAATGACGTGGTCAGAGCGATGTGTTGGGAAAATTGTATTTCTAGAGGCATCCTAAATGAATACATGGAGGGCAAGTTCACATTTGTAAAGGTCAGAAAAAGAAATATTGTAGTAATAAAGGCACGAAGTGATGAGAGCCTGGATGGTGACAGAATATGCAAACCTTAGACGTCCCCTGGCTCTATATACATGGGGAGAGAGACAGGATGAATATGTTGCTCCAGTTCTTGACCAGAACGAGAAAAGTAATAGCTTTGTCTGTGATGATCTAGAGGGGAATACTGAAGAAAGTGTATAGTAAAGAAGGAAGAAGACCATTAGGAGCTCTGTTTTAGTTACGATAAACTGAGTTTGATATATGTGTGTCTATGAGGGAGTATTAGAGATATTTTGGGTATGGATCTAGGGAGACAAGTCTGTGTTAGAGGAGTAAGCCTGGAAATTGCTGCATGGACATCACAGCAGAATCTATGTTTGTGCTTGAAATTATCAAGGAGTGAAATACAGAAGGAGAAAAGCCCCATGAGCTCCAGCAGAGCTGGGAGAAGAAGAATGTCTTCTGGAGGACATGCAAAAGGTGCAGATTCAAAGGTGATGCAATGGAAGTGAGCAATATCATGGGAGCTGAAGAAAGACACCACTTCAGGCTTAAACTGCACAAGAGACTACTGCAGGTAGAGAACAGAGTGTTCAGACCATGCCCAGTATGTTAAGTAGGGATTTTGGCAGTGGTTGCAAAGGAGAGGAGGCTGCAGTGAACTAGTGGGGAGGACTCCAGGCAGCGTTTGTAGCTGGCATATTCAGAGAGGCTGGTGAGAAAGGGAGGAGAGGTAAAGACGTGGTATTTATAGAGGAAAATAAATGTTTTAAGATGAAAGAGTGTTTTAAGATGAGAATATTTTAAGAGGAAAGAGATTGAATGGTATTTGTGTTACAAGAGTAAAGAGGCAGAGGGGCGTGAGAGGTCAAGGCAAAGAGAGAACAAGGGGACAAGAGCAGCCATAAGGAAAGGCAGGAGGTAGGGTAAGACTGGCTCAGTGGCAAATAAAAGAAAGGAGGAGAGCCACATAGGAGGTTTTTCATCTGTAGGAGAGAAGAATGGGGAAGGAGTTGAAGGAGGGGAAGAGGAAACAGAAGGCAAAGCTGCTGGAAGAGGAAGATCATGGTTTATCATTTTCTCATGGGAGAACTGGGTGAAATCCTGTGTGACAGCTGAAGAGGGGGCTGGAGGAGGCGCGAGGGTCTGAGGAATGAGCCAAATGTGGCAAAGAGGTGGTTGTGACTGCAGGTCTGAGATTTATCTGTGCTGAGCTGGAGTGGTGAGTGTAGGAAACGAGCATAACTGAATGGGGGAACAATGCATTTATAGTGGGGAAAGTTAGGGAGGCAGGAGGGTTCCCATTAGAGGTGCCCTGCTGTGTCAGACAGGGCAGAGACCAGCTGGTATGGATCAGCTGGGATTTGGGGCAGCAGGGCAGGAACTGCCAGGAGAATGCAAGGCAAAAGGTCTGTGAAGGAAAGAATGCAGCATGGATAACCTCTAAGGGTGGAGAAAGGACAGGAAAGATAAAGAGGGTGATAAAAGAATAAAGGCAGGCAAGAAGTCCTTAATGCTGATGATCTGAGGTGACAGAAAGTCCAAGAAGGCTTAGCGTGAAGAGATGGTTGGTGGTTGTTGAAAGAGTCCAGGGAATTGTCCAAGTGGTGGAGGAGAGGGATGGGGGTTCACACAGGGTTCGGCATGAAGTCCTGTCTTTTTGGTGACTGACTGGATCGGAGTTGTAGTCTGAGCTGAGGAGACGCTAAAACACACAGCTTAAAGGGCAGAGAAGACACTACCACTGACCCTTCTATAACTTGCTGTGGCTTCCTGCTGCGGGTTTATCATGTGTAACCTCACAGAGGTGTAGGCATGGCTCCCCCAGCAGAGTTCAGCAAATTTGTCCAGTGTCTGGAGCAGCCATGCTCCAGTCTCAGCTCAAACCTCGAAGAAGACAAATATAAATATCAAGTATTAATTCAGAATATTTT
Source organism: Dasyornis broadbenti (assembly GCA_013397935.1). Lineage (NCBI taxonomy): Eukaryota > Metazoa > Chordata > Aves > Passeriformes > Dasyornithidae > Dasyornis > Dasyornis broadbenti. The sequence continues at coordinate 1,326,893 of VZRN01004866.1, read as the reverse complement.
CCACAAAGTAGTGTGTGTGTGGGCGTGTGTGGAGAATGGTATTTGCATAGCTGGGGGCTTTTAAGGAAAAGGAGTTTCAAGGATGTCCCATGTATACAGCAGTGTGGCTCCTGTTACCATATCCCACCAGATCGAGTGAAAGGCACTGAGAATCTCATCACAGCCCTTACTTAATTGAGACCTTCTGTTGGTTTTGAGTTTTAACAGCAGACATCGGAAAAAAAGTTTCCTAAATGTATTTCTAGACTTTCTAATAGGATGAAACAGTTATGCTAAATTTATTGGATAACAAAAGCTATTTGAAAAGATCTTTCTGCCTCCATATGAATGTATGATTCTTGTCTCTGTGTCTGTGTCTGTATTAATCAGTGCCTATCTTTGAATATGCAAAAGAGCCTTTATAGTGTAGATACTTTTTCTTTCTGCCTAACGGTCATTTAATGACACAAATATTACAACAGAAACAAACAAACAAAAGAAACAAAAACTTTCAGATGTTACAGGTGTAGATTAGGATTACTAGACTGATTTTGAAGAGGTGACGGTTTATGGTAGCTGATGATCCAAGTACATTTCTTTGTCCTAGGAACTTGAGTGGTCCCAATTAAGAGAGTATCTGAATACTGTTCTTGATTTTTAAACATAAAGGAATTTGAAGAGTGGAATTATCCCTGTCTTACACAGAGGACAGTTGCTCAACAATGCAGAACTTCTGCAGGACAACAATTCACACTGAAATGAGTCATTATTGATTCCTAATCGCATATTTTATGTTAAATTTCATCCCTTTTCTATTTACCAGTTCCCAAGACTGTCCAGCTTTGCTCATATGATATTTGTAATGGTTAAAGAGAGAGGGAAGAATGTTACAGTGATCAGAGAGACAAAGGAGCCAGCCAACAGGAACAGGGGAAATGGAAAAACTCAAATAACTTAATGGGCTCAAATTGGGAAGTTGGATAATTTCCATCTCAGTCTTCTGAAAGATGTGACATTGCAAGTTCAGTAAAAAGGATTTTCAATAAATCTGTCTAGTTAGGGGGGTACATTAGGAATGAAAAGTAGCAAATCTATATTTAAAGAAAGGAGGAAAAGTTGTCTGGGCCACAGCGGACCTTTTAGTTTGATCATAATAATACTGAGCAGTGTTTAAAGTAAGTTTTAAAGGAGAGATTAATTAAATGCACAGGGGGAAATGAAATAAACATGCAACGTATGTTTTCCTATTTGAAGTGTGCCAAACTACTCTGATGTATTTTGCTAGGAAGATAACTGGGGTTTAAGATAAGGAAATGCCTTAGACATAAGTTATCAGGATTTTGGTAAAGGATTTTGTATTTTGCCCCTAAGGAGATGGTTTGTTGCAATGTTAAGGTAATTAGTGCACAATTTACAGAGTTTTTACGGAACTGACTGAGGGAAAATGTGCTGAGAGAGGGAGTATCAAGATAAGTCAACAGCAGAATTCCTGAAGGAGGGGACCAGTAGGATCTTTGCGCAGAAGTTAGCAGGGCTCATTGAAAGAACTTTAAACTAGATTTGAAGGGGGAAAGAGATAAAGCCAGGCTTGTTAGAAGAGATAAGCCTGAGGGTGGCACGCCAATGTTCTAGGGACAGTGTGCTAGCAAGGCCCTTCGGTGTGCTTCCCAGCGCAGGTGGGGATGGAGATCCATGTGGCAGTAAGGACACAAGAGTCAGTGGTGTGTTGGAAGGAGAGACTATGGCCTTTGGAAAAAAGGGCAGGCAGCTCAGGAGGACTACAGGGATGTAGTGAGGTAATGCAGGAAGGAAATTAAAAGGACCAAAGCCCAAACAGAATAACCTGACACGCTTAAAGGTCTTTTCCAACCTAAATGTTTCTATAATTCTATGATATACTTGCCTACTATGCAAGGAAAATGAACAGAGTCCTTTCCAGTACGGTGTGCTTGTGAAACATCCATAGGACTGTGAAGGATTAATTTACTATTACTGGTAATTCCTATTTTTTTTTTCTGCCTAAGAAAGAGCATATTGAGCTCTGTATCAAGCAGGACCTGATGGAAGGAGTGTTTGTCCCTGGGCTGCCTGATACCAACCACAGGGGTCTGGTGAGAGGGAAAGGACCTAAGGCAAATCCAGCTGTGCTGTCCCAGCTGCTTTGTCTCTCAGATCTGAGCCATTCTTTGTTTCCTTCCTGTGACACCTCACACATCCAGGAAGGACTAGAGAAGAGGGCTCTGTGCACTTAATGCACGCTTCACCATTCCTCGAAATAATGTAGTTAGTAGGGTCTTTGTTTCCTGGCTGCCTCCTCTGCTTTCATTTCAGATTGCCTTAGCTCAACAACAACAAAGGCCTGTTAGATTCTCAGCTATTTATATTCATAAGCCAGGAGAATGCAGAGCCTTCAGCTTCTTCATTAAAACAGTTTATATAAAATAAAAGAGAATTTCCGTACTATATTTAAATGTTCAGAATGGCTGGCAGCAGCAAAATTAACCTCTTCTTTGCACGTAATTTTTTGGGTCCAAGAGGAAAGAGAAATCCTTTCTATTTGGTGTCCTGAGGAGATTCCAGTTTTAAAATGCTATTCCTTCTAACTCATTGATCCTGGTGGGACAGGTAGTCACAGACTCCCACTGGTGGCATCAACTTTGTGGGGATGGTAGCAGGACAAAATCTCATTGGCCACTCCATAAGGTCCATGTTTCTCAGTGATGAAGTGGCTGCAGAATGGGCTTGTGCAGTGTCTTGGCCTCTGGACATGGAAAACTCCATTTGGAGAAAGCATGGGGACTTGTTTCAAACTGTTCTTTAAACAGAGGATGTCATTGGGAAGAGTGTGGCAATTTAAGTGTCTTCCAGGGGAGGAGGGAGAGGTTGCTTGATTGGATGGAGGGAGGAAAGGTGTCAGGGTAAGGTCTGCCCTCACGCTGACAGTGATGGCACCACAGGGATGGCCTCTGCTTCTCTCCCAGTCTTTCCTTCTTGTCCCCTGTGCTGTCCTTACCGGTGTCCCCTGCACCACAACTTGTGGCACATCTTTCACCTCTTGCTCATCGGTTATTGTTAGCATCCTGCCCGTGACACAGCGACTGATTGCATTGTCAATGCCTTCAAATGAAGAAGCAGCAGGAGCAGGAGCAGATGAACTCTTCAGCACCAAAGTTGTCTTTGCCTGTGCATGACTCTAAGGATACAAATACAATGAGAGAGAAAGGGGAGAGAAGCAGGACTTCCCTTAGTGGAAAGTTGCCCACAGTGCTGAGGCGTGGGCAGATCTTCAAACTCAAGCTCTCTTCACGTGCTGCCAGCCTTGCTTCTGTCTGAGGGGTCTTGGTGTCCATTTGGTTGTGTTACCAGGGTGTAGTTTTTGGCTTGGTGGCATTAGGATGACTGGAAGGACGCCGCTTCTTTAAAGATTCTCCTTCCTTTGAATGTAATTCATGGCATTTTGGGAGTTCCTGAACCTGAAATTTGAGATGACCTGCACTTGATTGCTATGGTTGGATGGTACGTTGTTCCTGTCACCTAGAAGATTAAGTTCTTTGAATGTTCATCTTGGGCACATGAGTTTAGGCACTGAAATACCTCCTCTGAGGACTATGGCTCTTCAGGCTGCTTGTGATAATGTTTCATTTCATATCTTTAGGATCTGTGTTTTGAAATGAGATCCAACTGTTTAGCTCTCAGAAGGCACAAATGACCCCACTTAAATCTATCCTGGTGGCAATTTACACCAGGGTAGGTCTTGGTCCTAATACTTGGGGATCAAATATGACCACTTCTCCATTCATTTCAATCCTTTCTTTCTGGGGTTTTGGTCTGTGCTAAAATGCAGGTCAGAGCTCCTGAGTTTAAGTTTTAACTTGAGAAAGTTTCACTCTCCATCAAAACTATGGCAATAATCTTCAAAGCTGATATCGTGATTTAGGTATCTGGTGCACAGATACTTGAACCAAAAGGTAGAGGCAACGTTAAAAACTGGATATGAATGGAAGAAATAGGTCAGGAGTTCTCTCTATAGTCTTTAACAGCTTCTATTATCATCAGACTGTTCCTTTTCAAAGATAAGATATCAATTATTTTTCCTTTGTTTCTCAGGGCCTGGGAGCTGAGAAGTGACTCTTCTGACATTTTAGTATATTGCTGTAAAGAATATGGAGAAAGTTTTCGCATGAAACATGTAAGAACCAGAGTTTACCCATCACAGATGCCAATGTGGTTTCAAAAGATTTAAGAAGGCCAATTGCGTGCCTCGCTGTTTTTTTTTGTGTTTGATATTTTGTGTTGCTACATTGTCTCTGTAGCTTTTTCATCTGCTAATTGATGTATGGCTGTATATACCAGTCTTTCAGCTGTGCTCCAGCTTTATGTTAGAAGCACTACTTTGTTTTTTCATGATTCTTACAGTTAAAGGTTTAGGAAGATAAGTCTGAAATAAATTTGTAAATCTCAAGGATTAAAGTAACCTTATTGAAGTGAAACAAGGGAAAGCAGAGATGCAATGGCTGCCTGAACACTCAGGCAGCCTGAAAACATGAGTTAGCAAAGTGATCGCAGTCATTTCACTGGAGCATGGTGTTTCAAGCCAGAAGGGGAAAATTCAAATTCAGTGATGAAGAGAAGGTCAGTGTGGGAATGAAACCACTGGGACTGAAAGCTTGGAGCTGTGGAGAAAAGAAAATTATGGCAAAATTAGAGGAAAGTTATGCAAAGAAAGAAGGGGAAGCGTGTAAGAGAATGGATGCACTGGTAAGGAGAGACAGCAGTGGCTAGGGGAGGAGCAGTCCTTTTGCTGAGTGTGAAGGCCGGGATTTGTCCTTGAACAAATACTGAAATGATAAAAGGTACATAAAGACCATGTTTCCCCTTTGGCTGTTAGCAAACTGTTGAACTGATGGCATGTTTGTGGAATGTGTGGGAAGAGCCTGAACGCCAATCCTGCCTGTGAACCAGACTCACAGTGAGATTTTTGTGATGAAGATGTATTTGGGTTCCTGCTGTAGTAGGGGCAGGACAAGGGCAAATCTGTGACCAACCTTTTTCTTCTTGAAAGGGTAATCTCACCCTCCATTTGTGTCCTTGCAGAGCCTCCTCAGGGACAAGTCTTCCAGCAGAGCATTTTTAAACAAGTTTTCCTCCAGAAACTGAAGCAGGAGCCAGAGTCCTTTGGAAGCCCTGCATATAAATATCTTGTTTAGTTAGTCTAATAAAGGTATTACTAACAGTGCTGCTTGGAGGATTTATTGGGGGATTTCACTAAGACAGTGTTAGCAGTGGAATTATAGTCATTCTCTGGTAAGACCTTGTCAATGCGAGAGAAAATAACATTGATCCAATCAGAGATATTTTACAGGATCAATGTAATATTCCTTTGCATAATCACAACCAAAGGATTATGGGCCTGTGCTGGGAGTGATGAAGGATCACTTGACAGATCACAGCCTCATTTGTTCTCATCCTTTTAACTGGTGAAGTACAGGCAGTTTTTAAAAGTCTGCATCTGTATCCCTGTATCTTAAATACATCAGGGCTCCGTCGGGCCACATGCATTATATATTCAGTCTATTGCTTTTAAACAATATTTTTGGCTACATACATTTTTCATAGCTGAATCATACTGAAGCAACTTGGTATGACCTTGAGACAATTCCCTCTGCAATCCAGGAAACCAATGTACACAAAATGGGAAATGAGGCCCTGAGGTGAGCAGGGAGGAGGAGGAGACAAATCAATATACAGCATGAGCCTTATAACCCAAACATCGTAAGGGACTGTGAATAAGTTTGCGTAATTGAGCTTTTGGATAGTGCAGCAATTCCTCCAAGGGGATAGGAGCATTGCAGATGGCAGTGAATTCAGGAGGCTCAAGGGCATCCTGTGGTATGCTGGGAATAACTTATTATCAAACAAGTCTTCCTCATTGTTTACACTATTGTCTTTGTGTTTTTTCAAGATCCCAGGACTATTCTATTGCTTTAATGACAGCTTTGTCATGCCTGGTGAAAGCCGTAAATCCCTCTACTGGCTGCAGTTACCTGGATATTTCCTTGGCTTTAGGCAGCCTTCTTCTGCTGTGGAAGAGAAGCAGGGTGTTTGATAGCTTCACCACATTTGACTGAATGGTTCCTTTGGATTTGCACATACATCTCAGTAAAGGATGGAAAGGGAAAATGGTGGCTGAGGTGCAGAGCAATGGCTCGGCTCAGTGATAATATCAGGGACCATTCAAACTCCAGTCCTGTGGTTTCAGATGACTTCAACTGCAGGGCTGCAAAAGTTATTTGGGGAAGAAAAACCAGCTATTACAAGTGACATTTAAAATTAGATGGGACACAGCTCTCGTGAAAATACAGCAGGCATCAGCTTGTTTCCATCAGGGCTAGGACAGATAACTGAACATGTCCCTTTTGCAGTCATGGGCAGAGTCTAGCCTGTTTCAAAGCACACAGCTTTGCTAGGAGGCTGTGACTAGCACGGAGCATGTGTACAGAGGAGTATGTGAGAGGATGCAGGAGCCTTTTGGAATTAACCCTTCAAACACGCTCAGGCTGGGGACAAAACCCCCAGGAGTCTGTGGTCTCTGCAGCTTTACCTTGCACCAAGAAGCAGAGGAAGGGGAAGATGAGGCAGGGTTACAGATCACAGACAGGTCATGGCCTCCAGGCAGCACCAACCCAGCCGGGGTCACCTTGCTGGCCTTGTCCTTGCAGGCTCGTATTTGGCAGTGCAGGTCTTCCACAGCCATCCCTGTGGGGCGATTGGTTGAGGAAGTCTGGCTTGACAGCTCCCTTTTGCACTGCCTGATGCCTCCTGTGCACCCTCTTCTTGTGCAGACTGTGACCCCCTGCAATGCTACAGCTGTGTGGGTTCCTCTTGTCCATGGGGAACTGCTCCTGCTTTGCTGATGGCTATTTCCATAGGACCTGGATAACTCTGTCCTGCCTGGAAGCCTTGGGGCATTGCCACGGGTCTGGCGCTATGGTTAGCACCAACACGGCAAAACAAGCTCAGGTTGCCAAAATCATTAAGTGAGAGTAATTATGGTGCCATTTTAATTTTTTTTTCTTCTTTGCTACCTCAAATAATCAGTGATCACATTGCTTCTACAAAATGCAGTGCCAAGAAATAATTGGTGATAGTAATCATTTACTGTATCAGCTCTGGCCACCACAGCCCTCAGATGTTTTTGTATCCTTGCAATTCATGGGTGCCTGTCATTTGTTCTGTCAGTGAGTCTGCTGAAAATCCGTACCAAAATGAGGTTAGGGGTTCAGACTTAAACCCAGAAAAGCATGAAAACCCAGAGCAAATCCATGCTGATAGACTGTACTGTGTTGTGTAAGTTCAGGATGGACCCTTATATGGGATTTTCACTCTTAACTTGCAGCATCCTGGTGCTGAGATTTAAGTTAGATCATGGATATTTCTGGACTGTGCGTATTTTCATGTTAGTGGATCCATAGGCATATGATGAGCACACCAGTGTAATTTGCATTTTAAAGTAGTCTTAAATAAGTTCTCATGTCTGCAGCTGGGCTTTGGGAAGATCGTGTTCCCTGGAGTTAGCCCAGGGCAACGTGTTGAAGATCACACACAGCTTTTACTCTGTTCTTGCTCAAGCAAAACTGCTTTTAAGTCCAGGGGAACTAAGTCGGCCTTGCTGAAGTTGGAAGCAAGCATGCCTTTGACTTCANCCCTCCTTCCCAGCAGCTGCACAAGGGAACAAGGTATGGGGGGAGGGTTAGGTCAGTTCATCACCCAGATCTTCTTCTCCTGCCCGGGGAGAGGTTCTTTTCCTCTGCGTAGCCATGGGTCTCACCGTCGGCAGCCCGCCCGACACTGCTACAGTGACGCTGGTCCCCACACAGGCAAGCAGTCTCCCCAAAACTGCTACGGCTAAACCAAGCTAAACCACAACACCAGCATTAATTTTTGCTTCTGAAAAGTCTTGAGGAAAAAATGGAGAAAGGTCTTCTAAACCAAACCTCCCAGGGACTTACTAATCACTGTTTCTTGCATAGGTTCACTGCCACGTGAGTCCCCTGAAATATTACCTTGAGTGGAGCAGGAGGTTTGCCTAGAGAAAAAGACCTATATACAAGGCAAGTGCCATGTAACACTTGCAGTTAACATTTTATTTGTTGGGATAATAAAAGCATGTCAACAATTCAGTCTTGCCAAATTCCATTTGCCTGTTTGGCTGGGATATGTATTTTTTTTTCCTAAGGAGAGTAAAATTATGTTCATTTGTTTCTTTACTATGCTCCTGGCAAAGAAGATTTTGTGCTGGGGCTGATAAATGTTTGAATGAATTTTTTGAGGTTGTTACTCTGAACCACTGGCCAAAAAAAGTTCAAGGAAAAATAACTCGCGACTTTATATCAATCCATATAACTACGTTTACAAGTAAAAATGTTAGATCTTTACTTGAATAATCCCGTACACCTCTGACATTGCGGTCGCTTGTAGAACTCATTTCCTCTGTGAAAGCTACAAACGTTCCCTTTCAACCAGTTTCACTCACAAATAAATAACACAGATCTTCCTTGATGCACATTGTGTCAACCAAACAATTTCCATCGTCTTATGCTTGTTACTTTTTCATTTTTCCCAGGGGCATTTGCAATCATTACGAGTCACTTTCCATTTCGACTTGTAGCCCAAGCTATTGAACACGAGTGCGAGGCTTCGATAAAAGCCGCTCACTGCAGATAAGTGTGACCCCCATTTATGAGCAGGGTAAGGTCAGGTCTTTCCATTGTAACCTTTTCAGGGGGATGCTGATCTTTCAGGCTTTTACATAGGCTAGAGAAGCATACCATGATGTCCATGTCACTGAAATTTTTATACCGTCCCGTCACGATAGCATCTAAACACCGACACACACAACTCCATGAGGAAATAACAGCTCAGAAACTGTCTGGAGTAGATATGCCATGTATTATTAATTACCCAGTTGAAGCATCTGTAGTAATATTTGTACTATGGGCTCTGCAGTTCTATTCCCCCCCACCCTTTTAAGCACTTATTTGAATATTGTTATTTATTTTAAGCTGCCTGGTGACGCCCAGGCTTGAGGAGCTTAACTGTGCTTTAGGCAGGGGAGGTTGGGCACTTCTGCATGTGCGGTCCCGGCCGTCACGCGGGCTTATTCAGCAAAATGGCCGATGCAGGCACAAGATGTGTAAATCAGCCAGTGCTGCAAGAAGAGCACTTAATTGAAGCTTTATCAAGTGCCTGCAGAGCTGACCTCCGAGCAGCAGCTGAACCACAGTCGGGATGGGAGCGAGCCAGCAGCTTTCAATGATGACTAAGCCCATGTGCTGGGAAAGGATTTGCTTACAGAACTTGCCTGCTTTACCCATGGGTGGCAGAGCACTGCATAGCTAGGGGTGACTTAAATCATTCTGCCTAACTCACTTAAATTGTTCCTTTCAGCACAGATGCATAGCTTTCAGCACCCTTTGATGACTCTGTAGCTGTGTACAGGGGGTTTAAGCTAAAGCCAGGCTGCCGACCGTCAGGGTCAGCACGGTGCCAGCAGCACAGGGGGTGTCAGGATGGTGACATGACTTCATCCTTGGGCCTGTGAAGTCTTTCTGTGCTGGTTTGGCATTGGAAGAGTGGATCCAGCACGTTTCCTCTCCCTTCTGCATGAGCATCTCCCTGCTCTGCATGTCTGCAGCTGTGTATGCAAAGACAGGTAAATATCCAAGAGTTGTAGATATTTGCCTGTTGAGAAATGGATCCCACTGAACTGCACAAGTGTACTAAACAAAATAAAGCCCTGAAGGGGGAATGCAAAAGGAGAAAGAACTGTGTATCATTTCACAAAGCTGAAAATAATGGAGGACCAAATTAATTTGGAGATAAAATCTAAAAAATCTTGACAGGTAATTGGGAAGTTACTGACAACATTCTACTGCATGTCTGCAAAAAACCAGAATGCTATATATGAGAAAGAGGACAACATTGTTAAAAACTACAATAGCTTTGCTATGAGGGGAAGTAAAAATAGCAGGAAATAAAAATTGTGAATGGGCCTTTTCTCACATACAGGAGGAAGAAAAGGCAACATTCTGAAATGTCTGGAAATTAAAAACTTGGAATGATAACAGCAAGGTAGGAAAAGAAGTACAAGAAGGAAAGCTATAGGTAGCTGTGTCAATACAGGAAGCAAAGCTCCAAAAGCTATTAAAATCCAGACACTTCAAGTAAATTATTATTATATGCTCTGTAATAGCAAGGCATATTAATGATAGAAATGCTAACAATAGTATTTGTCTTTTGCCAAATGGAAATGATTAAGAAAACCTGTGGAAGTCAAGGATATCTTTAATAATGTTTAATTAATAATAATTTTTATTTCTCTTTTGGGAAAATCCTAGATGAGATATTCTTGCCATGTGATGACAACAAAATACTTTCTTCTCCCGCAGTAATTTAGACTGACAGAACAGTTAATAAATTCAGTCATTTTAATTTAATTGATCTGAATAATTTGATTCCAAGCATTTTAAAAGAGCCGGCTAAGGAAATGCCCAGACTTAATTCATATAAATCGTGATTTTTAGAATTTGCCAGGATACTGGTGAAATATCAAAGACCTAGAAGAAAGCTGATATTATTCAAACCCTTGAAAAGTGTAAATATAGCAATACTAGGAAAACTAATATAGCAGCTAATGCAAATAATGAATAAATTAATAAAGAATTAAATACAGATATGCTAACTAATTCTAATCAAAATGGATTTATAACAATAGATCTCATTAAAGTAACTTTTGTTGATAAAGGCACTAGTGTTGATTGAATATTCCTTCTCTTCTTTTAGGCACTTGACAGGGTACCAGATGACATTTTTATTAATAAACTACAGAAATTGACACAATGCACATTAAATGGATTTAAAAGCTGAGTAAATTATGGAGTTTAAAATGAAGTTTTCTATAGAGATAGAACAGATTTCACAGGATGTTACAGGTAACAACTTTTTGCATTAGGCTAGCTATCATTTTTATTAAAGAACTAGGGAAAAAACATGACAAAGTGATCCATAAAGTAAACTAATAACAGTGTGGGGAGTGATAAATAATAATGCAAACCAGGTAGCTCTGTGGAAATGGTTGAAGAGGACATGTTCGGCAGTGCAAGGCTTGTGGAGCTCAACCAGCCAAGCTTAACAAAGAGAAGACTGAGGGATGGCTTCATCATAGGCTATAAAAGTGCATATGGGAAGAGAACCTGCTCAGAGAGGACTCTATCTAGCAGGCAGATACTGCGTTTGTCGTGAGTGGAAGGCAGATGTTAAACCAGCTGAATTCAGATGATATATAAGGCCAAGGATGGTTAATGCCTTCTCCAGTTAGCGAGGAAGGTATTAAGCCCAGGAACAGCTTCCTCTCGGAGTTGGTAAATTCTCCATTGAAAACACTTTGAAAACTTGGATTGCATCTTGTCAACAGCAGTGAATTCCAGACAGTCCCATGGCCTCTACTCTACTGGGCAGCTGAGTGAGTGATCACAGAGCTGCCTTCTGTGCTCGTAATTTCTGACTGAACATGACACGGAACTTGTGGCTCTGGAAAACGAGTGCCTTACACCAAGAGTTCAGACTTTATCTGTCAGTCAAAGGGTTCTCTGGCTTTCCTGAATGTAGATCAAGACTTGGAGTATTTTATGTGTGAACACATACAAAGCCATAAACGGACCCGCTTCAAAGCCTTGGGTAACGGGGTGGATCTCATGCCATAGCAATGCAATCTAGGAGTGCTCTTATTGCACGGCCACGTTCAGCTGCTGCTCCAAGATCAAGCCAAGAGGATTTTATCAACATTTTACTGTGATATAACTCAGAACTGAGTTTACCCTGGCAAGCCAGCACTGCCAGTTCTCCCACAAGGAGGGATGTGGACGATGATGATAGGAGCGGGCAGTAAAAGAGGGAAAGAATGTAAGGGAAAGTTAGAGAGGAAGGACAGATGCAGGAAAACCATCAGCAGCACAACAGAGGATAGAAAGCAGAGAAATGGGAAAACTGCATTTTAAGCCATAATTTTGCGTACATAAGGAAAAGAAGGGAGAGAAGTATTGCACAAACCCAGGGAAATTTGCAAGGGAAGAGAAAGAGCCTGTACAGAAAGGATGGGGAGAGATAAAAGGAGAAGAAACAAAAACATGTTTGTTAGTCTTCGTGACCTTCTGTTACACTTACTGAAGTATTTATTCTGATATTTGCTGGTATCTTCCTGCCAGCCGTTTATTGTCATGATATAAATAAGAGCAGAACCCCGTTACTGCTGTTCCTGGAGGGATTTTGATGTTGAACGGCAGCGGGCATCTCCCCCCTCCCTCTGCCATCAGGCGATTATGAATTATATGCCAAGTGCCTCTAATAACTAAAGGGAAAGGGCTGCTCAGCACATTTGGAATGTAAATCTCATTTTTTTTCCTCTTTTGTAGGTCATGAAATGCAGCCCTTTTCTAAACCCCTGTGCTCAGATCACAAGCTACTGCTGCACACAAATTCCTCAGCCTATCCTCTGCAAGGGTGACATTTCACCCGATGCTGAAACCCTCAGCATCCTGAGGGCTTGAGATAAGATTGTTATTGTTGTTTTAAACACAGATGTGCTGCATCTTGTCACTTAAAAAGTCCTACGTACATGTTATACCACGTGGGAAAACAGACTATTAAAACCCCAGAGATTTGCTGTATTTCAATTTAAAAGCAATAACTTAATTTGTGGGTTTTTTCCATAGCCTGCTGGTAGTCAGGGGGTACAATTTGCAGGGAATCCGCACTTACTGGCCAAAACTTCGGAAGTGTTCACTGTCCAGTCCCTCTCAAGCAACCCATATAAGAGAACAAGCACTTTTGGGCCCCATGTTTAGTTCTTGAGCTTTTACATCTCCTGCCCTTGGCACCTTCTTTGCAGGAGCAGATTCTGGGTTGCTGCTTGAGGAGCCGGTGGCCTCTGGAGAAGATGCATGGTTCTGCTTTGCAAGAAATGAAAGGGAAGGAAGAATTCCTCAAACATTGATGAGCTGAACTTTTTGTTTTATGATTGGAGTAATTTAGTTATGATTCAGGTCATGGATGGTCAGTTTTTGTTTTCTACTGTACTGGCATTATGGGACGTGCAGTTCAGACCTTGTTTCATTTTGGAAGAGAAAGCAAGGTATGTGAATAGTTAAAAGGAAGGGATGCAGGTAAAAGGGAAAAAAGAAATTAAAATTAATTGGTGCTTGTTTTGCTTTTGGGATAGACAGTTTCTGTCTCTGGGGAGAAATTAACTTTTCTACACAACTTAAATCTCTCTTAAATCCTTAAAATAGAGCTCTGGTGCTGAGGCATTGGTGCTGGCCAGTTTCACCTTATCGTATTCACTCAGAATATTTCCAGCCCAGCAGAGTCACTTTGCTGGCAGCCCTGCACAAGCTTCAAGATATTTTCTTCCTTGCAAATTAAGTTTTCCCGACATGCCACCCTGCTACTTCAGTTATCATCACTGGAGAACGGGTGTCCTCAGGGACTCAGAAAGGACCATGCAGTCTCTCACCCATGGGTTTTAACTTGACCTTGCTCACATCACTAGTGACCAAAAGTCATTACCATAAGTGGCTTACGTGAAATGTATTGGTCTCAGTCAATTATTAGCAGACAGTTGTCTGCATTACCAAACCACCATCCCAAATGGTGCTTTTTTTTTTGGAAGTCCTAAGCATAGTCAGGGTCAGTACAGCTGGACTGAAACCTCAGCAAAAGCACAAGGAGAACAGACTTCAAGTTTTGTGCTTATTCACTTTCAATAGAATGAAAATAACACAAGCTGTAAAATAGCTGTAAAAGGTATTTCAGGTCTGCATAAATTAGAGCAGCCTCTGGCATTGCTCTGACTTACGCATGGGACAGTCACATTCCCCAGACAGCTCCCATCTTCAGAAGATACCAAGGTGGCACAGCCTTCTGGCAGCCTTTGCCCCCATCTCTGCTGAGGCAGAGAGCAGCAGCCCAGGTTGTGCCCAGCACATCGGTTTTTATCCAGTGTGCCAGTACAACACGCTCAGCCTTGGTCTGCGCCGGATATCACACTGTGGACAAATAGGGACGCTGTCTGCCAGGTCTTTTTGAGCCACAGAGAACCATCAGACTGGCTGTGACTACCCAGAGGTACTCAGCTTTGTCGGGGTACAGATGGGGTGAGATGCAGAGCCAGAGCCATGGCCCAGGAGGAGAGAGAACAGTTGGTCCATTTTGCTTTAAGCTACAGGCAGCAGATTTTCAATCTGGGAAAGGCTTGCAAGAACTGATCCGGAAATTCAAAATAGCAGATTTTTCTCAGAACTGAAACACCAAAGTGGACATTTAGTTTGTGTCATCTGAAAGCCCCTATTTTAGTAGCTGAGATATTTAATTTTGATTTTGCTTTATGAATTCATTTATCTTGGTAAGCATGTGTTGACTACTGCCTGCTGCTGAACCCCCAGAGCTTCCCCTCTTCCACCTCCCTCCTCTCCCCAAGCCCTGGCAGTTGAGCCATGCTTGGAATGTCTCTGTGCACAGCTGTGGGGAAACCACTGGGAAGTGCCTTCTTGGAGACTGACTCTTCGCTGTTACTTAATCATGTCTTTATGGCTTTCCTTACACTGGGGGAAAGCTTTGCTCCGTGCCTGCACTCTGGCTCCTTCTGCAGCTGTGTGTGGTCCTGCAGTCGTGGGTACATGAAAATTCACCTCAAAACATTAAAACTCAGCTTCAGCATCAGATTTCTACCAAGGGGCCCAGCAGAAGGCCTAGTCCTCGATTAAGGACTGTGTATCTAATTTTGAGTTGACTACTGTCCTGAGGAAAAATACTGCCTCAAAGCATAAAATCTAAACAGTGAAAGAATTATTGAGATATTCAGTTTTGCTTCTTTTGCCAAGAAACTCAGGTGCCTTGTCTGCAATCTCACAAAAATCTGAGCTAGAGCTGGAAGTGTGTCCAAAACTCTTGACCCTTAGTCTTATGCCTTAGCTATAAAAGCATCCTTTCTTCCTGAATAGCTCTAGTAATGGTCTGCCCAGGGAATGAAGAGAAAAGGAGACTCTTGTCTCCAGTATTATGATTCTGAATAAAGCCTCAGGTCAATGTAATCAGACATACAGGAAAAAAAGAAGGATGATGTCTCTATGTCATGGTTGAATTACTGGCATTGCAGAGCTGGTCAAATTTTTTTTCATAAATGGTAAGTTTATCAATGTGGAGGAGAATCAAAGAGTTTTGTGAATTTTTGTCAAGCACAGTGACAAAATAATCACTGTAGTGTCAGAAGGCAAGGAAGGGTCGAGGGAAGCAAGGCAGTGAAAAAGTAATTTTTTTCATCACGACAGATATAATTGTGGAAATTATGACAATTTTTAGTATTTTAAAAATATACTTCCATTTTTAAGGGAGTATTTCTCAAGGAAAAATGGATCCAGTTAAAAATACTAAAAATCAGAGTGTTTAATTGTGGTTTTAGCAAAACGTTCTGTGTTGACCTAAAATGATTTTTTTTGTCTTAACATTTCACTGAAAAGCTTTAAAGATTTTATTCAGCTTGATTCAAATTTAATTTTTCCTGATTTTTTCATTTTCCCATGTTTCTTTCTTTACTAAAACAGCATCTCAACTTTTGATAGCTTGATCTTGCACACTTGAATGTGAAAAAAGGCAAAAATAAGTTGAAAATTAAATGCATTAAATTTTCATAATGTGTAACTTTATTATGGATACGTAAATATTTCATCCCCCTTTGGTTCCTTTAAAACATCCTCCAGCCCATTGACTCTAGTAATGGGCCAGGTAAACATCTTGACCTTTATCTACTTAACTTAAAATCCCTATAAACAACATTTATTGGTGTCTGTCCTCTGCAGCTATATGTAGTGTCACAGCCAAGAATGTCATTGCCCTAAACTGACAATTATGTTTTCCATTTTTTTGTCTTTTGCTTTCTTTTCCTTCTTACATAGTTTATAAAGTACAGAGACAAGAAAAGTCAAAAGAAAGGTCTTTGTTCAAATAAAGGTAAAATTCTGCTGCAGACAGAAAAGTGACTTTGGAGAAAAATGACATCACCAGACTCTGTATTTATTCTCTTCAGTGGCATCCAGATCAAATTTACTTGGTTTTCAAGGTGATGTTTCTAACCAGCCAGCCCTTAAACTCAAATTGGGATCTGAAAGTCAAGCTGTGTCCTTTCTGACTCATGCATAATCATCCTTAATAAAGTTTCTATAGACAGGATTTAGCTGACAAGTCGGTGTTTATCACACACAAGACAAAGGAGATTAATCCAAGCCATTCATCCATAGCTAGGCTGACTCTTCATCATTAGTTGGTTAATGTGTGCTATCTGTAAAGCAAGCCAGAGCAGGATGATCCAAAGAGCAGATGTCCTAATATGGAGTTGGTTTTATGCAATGCTTTCCTCCACCACAAATGCGTTTCATTTTAGCAAAGTATTTTCCAGACAAATCCACTGGTGAGCCCTGTGATTCTAGGCCTGGGAGAAATCCCTTTGGCCTTCCTTCCCCTCACCTTTGTGCCCATCTTCTAGCTTCCAAAGCAAAATGTGCTTGTCGGATTAAAAAGGGGGGGAACGGACAAGATAGGAATGTCTGGGGCTCTGCTCTGCGAAGGGATCAGCTGGTCAATGGAAGATGAAGTCAGATTTGGGGTTTCCAGCCTCGTAGCTCTCCTTGTCGAGCATGGTACCTCATGCAGTATGGCACATGATTCTGAACAGCCTCCCGAGCTCCTTGACATGTGCATTTGTGTATTTAATGTACACGTGGGGCAGCCTGACACACGCTGTGACAGAAACCACCAGCGGTCTGTGCGGCAAGCTGCCATCTTCCATCTCTTTAGGTTGAGGTGATGATGCAGTTTGAGCTTGCTTTGAGATCTCCCCTCGTTTTAATGAGTGTTAGGTCTTGTCTTAAATGTTATTTTAATCCACTTGTCATGTACGTAGCATGCTGAGCAGTCAGGCAAGGAGCAGGGAGCTGGCTGGGTGCAGGGTGAGCGAGGTAGCTCTCTGCTTGAGAGGGCTCTGGTCCTTCCCTTTAACCATACCTACCTCATGTCTGATGGCGATCGTTAAGGGGAAGAGTGGATGTCACCTGGCTTTTATCCTGTCACCAGGGCAGCTGTAAGAAATAAGAGGAAGCATATTCAGTTTGAAGAAGTGATCCCCTTTAAGAGAGGAGCAGATCATACTTAGAGGAGGCATTGCTTTGCAAGTAGCACACTGGAGCGGAGGAGAGGTGGCCAGTGTCTATTTCCTGATCTGTGCTAGACCACCTTAGGCAGCAACTTCACCCCCTGCACCTCAGCCAACTTACCTGTTAGTGGCGATGCAGATCCCTCCTTTTTAGGGCGTTTGAAATCTTTTGGTAAGAGTTTGCTATTAGAGAGAGGAATATTACTGTCACAACGCTGTTGGAGTTACTCAGCTTCTATCTGAAGAAAGATGAGATCTTTGCTGGCTTCTTGAATAGATGTGTGGCCAGGTTTTGTCTCAGCAGAAATGGCTGTTGGCTATTGCCCTCAAACACTAGCTCACCTGCTAGTGGCTAAGTCAGGGGCCCCGTTGTGTGTTTGAAATGCAGAGGCTGTCCCTTTGGAAGCTGCCAGGACTTCCTTTGGATCACATTTGTGTGTGAGACATGAAATTGTGCTCCTAATGGCCTGATGCAGTCTGCTGCCCTGGGATGTGACAGTCTGGGGCTGTACCAGCCTTTCTTCTCAGCCTCCATACTGCTTTTCTTCCTGCTCCTTTGATCCTTGCTCTTCTCTACTCCCTTTCTTTCTGTCCCTTTCCCTAGTCCCATTTTGTTATTATTAATCTTGTTCTTTCAAGCTGGCCTGTTATTTCTAGTCTTCATCTCCTGCCTCTTTTGCATAGACCCTCTGTCTTCCCATGCAAATTGTGTAACTTATAACGTTCCCTATCTTGGAAGAACCAGAGATGGCCAGCAATCATGGCCTGTCTCAACAGGAACACACATATAACTGGTTTCTCAGGGAGCCCCAACATGGTGGGTGGGCGGCAATCAGTCCAGGTAAGAAAGGAGACCCTTATCAACAAGGCAAGGTTGGGGCTCTTTAAGTGGTCTGGGGGATCCTCTTCTGTGTGCTTGTCCGTTTGTCCCATGATGAGTTGGATGACTCGGAGTCCCTCGGTCCAGTACTGTTTTCTCACTGTCTTCTGGATCTCCTGTCCACCTGTCAGCAAGGCTTTGTACCACATGTCTCCTTGTGATTCTGTCACTGAGCTTCCTTCACCCTGGGAAAGCAGCTGTACGTATTCCAAGGCTATATAGGTTGTATGGGGTGACAGATGATGCTCTGCAGAGGTCTCAGGATTGTGCGATTCTGGGATTTGGTGGTCCTTTGCTGTTCCAGAGGTAATCACTGTACACACAGAGACTAAACAAGAATTTAGCAAAACCAATTTTTTCTTTGAGGGAAAATGCCATGGAGACTTTGAAAAACGCGTTGAAGCCTTCTTTTCTGATTGTTATGCTGTATTCTGATGCTTCTTCTATTGAGATTTCTCAGAGCCAGTGTCTCTACTAATGGAAAAAGCGAGATATGAAAATAATCTGGAACTCATGGCTTTCAAAAAGAAACAAAGGCCTGGAGATCAGCTCACAAACTCAGGACAGGACATTCCATGTTAATTTGCAAAGCAGAGTTTGCACTGCATATACGGAAGCATTATATTGCAGTTCAAGGTGGTAATAGATTAATTCTCTACACTTCTGATGCATACACATCTAAAACCATCACATCAAGCCTTGCACAAAACTTTAATAGCAGAGTCTCAACAAACAGAGGAGTTCAAAGAAAAGCAACAAAAATTATCAGGATGGCTTCAGGATTGATTTAGGTTGAAAGATTAGGTGTGCTTAATGTGGATAAGAGATGATGAAGGCAGGCATGCACTAAGAGACTACAAATATTTGGTGGGTGTTAACGCTAAGAGGAGAAGAATTACTTTGTGTGATTCAAAGGGGTATATCATAAGAAATGACACAGAAGGAAGTGACAAAATAGTCTGAAAACTACAAAGAGCCTTCTGCTGTCAAAACACGTAGTACTGTGTTGTCAGTGAAGTATCTACAGAGGAAGGTAACAGGCCCTGGAGGCAAAACTTGGGAGGCTGTGCTGCATGGAGTCAGCCTGCTCTGGAAGAGAGGTGAACTGGAGATTACCTGCTCACCTGTCTGTGACAGCTTTCCTCTATCACATATTTCAGCATTTCTTTTCTTCCACACTACTAGCTTCTTTCCCATATATTCTGGGAAAAAAAAGAAAAGGTCAAAGTGTTGACTGTCACGGTCAGGGCCCTCACTGGCACCACCTGGGCCACCCACACCCATCCCAGATGCCATTTCAGCTCAGCGTGAGGATGTGAGGTCTTCCATGAGCTCTGCTCTGGAGTGGTGGTTTACAGCCCTTTCTCTGAGGGATGCCATGGTTCTGGCTCGCTCTTTGCTGTGCTGACAGACCCTGTAACCAGCCTCCTGTGCTCAGTCTTGTGTGTCTGTACCCCTGGTGAGACTCTGCCCACCATTTGAATGAAGTACACGCATGGCTGGGTGCAAGTAGGGCCTGGGTTTGTGCGCCTGGATTCCCCTGGGACTGCTGGTGCTGGGTTGTCTCTGTGGGTTGGGAACCAAGGTGCTCTGCAGTCCAAACCAGCAGAGTAGGCTTTGGTGATCTCCTGAACTGGCTACAGCTCTTCTTGTAGGCGGGTTGAGCAAAAGCAGGAGCTGGCTGAGGCCAACAGTGTGCCCTGAAGTGTAGCTCTGTGCTAGAGATGTGGCATCTCTCTCCGAGGGGGAGCTTCTGTGATCTGGGAGGTGACATGGGACCTGCTGGTGCTGCAGGTACCTCCCTCATGTCCTCGTGGCTTGGGCAACTTTCAGTTGTGCAGCCTGGGAAAACAGAACTCCACATTAGCTTGGGGGTGACATTGCATCTTTTTCTTTCCTGGCTCTTCCCTTGGCCCGGGGAGACTTGGCTGCTCGTTTGGGGGATCATCAACTCTTAAGAGAAACTCTGGTGGTTTCTTGCCTGAGCCATCCACGGTGGTAACATCCACCAGGGGAGTGCTGGTGCTAGGGCTGGGTGATACACTGGGGCAGGCTTGGCTTGTAGAGCAGCTGTGTGTGATCCTGGTAACAAAACTAGTGGCCTTTGAGGTTGTGCCCATGCAGGCTGGCTGGTCAGCTTCTTTGTTTTCAGTCTGGGGAGGCTGTAGCTTGGGGTGTCCATGTGCCTGAGAGCTTCCCCTGGAGCTGTCCCAGCCCTGGCAGGACACGATGGCTCCATGCTCGTGGGCCTGAAGGGGATCAGGGCCCAGCACGGCTGGGCCAGTGGAGCTGGTGAATAAGCAGTGAGGGAAGAGTGCTTCACGTGTGTCTGGTCTATGTTTGCTTATGAGTAAACGAAAATAGATTTAAACAACAAAGAATTTATCAACACTTTCACACAGAAGGTCTTAGTTCAGAGCCAAAGGGATCAGGAAAAATGGGTTCAGTTGAGTTAATGGAACTCTTGCTGTTCTTTAGTATTGTATTTTCAATTTGAGGGTTTTGACTGTGTGGGGTTGGTGACTTGCAAGAGGGGATGTTAGTTATGCTCATCCTTGTTTAGGTCTTTACCCAGTGATTACTGCTGTGTGCAGTTTAGCACCTGTGTGTAGTTTCCTTTCTTACACTGACACTGCTTACTGGAGCAGTTGCTCACACAGGTCCCCGTGTGCTGGCACAGAGCCTTGGACTGGCCAGCGCCGGGAGTTTGTGCTTTGCTGCAGAATGTGTAATTATTCACCTTATGACTCAGTCAGCACTACTGTGAGTGTCAGCATGTAATTCTTCGCTGCCCTGAAGTAATGGTCTTCGACCAATGGTCCAGGAACTATTTCTATGGGTTTGTGAAAGATAATGAGAAAAGTGAGGCTATTGTCATTAGGCTTAAATTCATTATTCAGGGATCCATACTTCCATTTGAGATGCTTTATAGGTCCGTGAGTTTCAATAGGTTGAAACCACTGACTCTAACAGCTTTCTTACCTACTGATGGCCCCTTACATAGTGCAATATCACCACTTTTCCCCCCCTAGAGTAACAAATAGCAAGAGTACTATGTCACACTTTTGTAGAGCAAACTATCACCAGGAAGCTGTAATGGGGGCAGTCTAATTGAATTGACATTTTATGTATTGTAAGTGATTATATTAAATGAATTTTATTGTGATATGTATCATATTGTGTGAGATTTTAGGGGATAACTGCTACTTTGTGCCAGATGTTGCTGAGAGGAATATTATAAATGGCAAAAGTATAAGAAAGGCTGTCTCTTTCATGCTGGATTTATGTCTAAGATCTAGATTTTAATACTTTCATTGATATTTGAACTTTATTCTGTGCATTGTTTGACAATATCCATTCAAAATGTGCAAAAAAATCACTCTAGCTCCAAAAAAAATTGAGATTTAAAAGACATACATGGTTGACAAATATTGGCTTAATTTTTATTTTCTTCTGGCTATTAATCAATAACCAGATATTCAGGGTAGATTTTCAGCCATGCTCCATGAGTTTAATTGCTAGATTCCTGGAGCTGAGTCTTAGAAGACAAAATACTGTGGGAAGTGTTGGTGAAATGCAAAAGGTTACTGCTTTGCAGTTGGCTCATAATGCGGAATGTGATGCTAGTCTTTGTTAAGTACTATAGTCTTGTCTAAAAAGGTCATTTACCTGGGATGTACTGCTAGAGTTGGGGTTGGTGGGAACATCATCTGCACTGTGGGGGTTTTCTTTAGAAAACAGTCTAATAAATCCTCCTCTGAAGAACTGCAATAACTGCTTTTGGATTTAATATCTGTGTGACTCTTGTATATCCAAAAGATATGAAGCCCATGTGCCTTTTCAGGTTTATTTTGTGTGTTTACATTTATCTTAAGTGGCACAGGCACTGTGATGGCAGATTGCACAAGGGTATTTTTGTTAGGAAAGCCCAGTAATACGAATATCTGTAAAATTTGTCTAGACAGAAGAATAGACTAAAATAGCAGTGGAACATGGGCAGGAAGGAGAGAAATACAAGTGCGTGTGTGTGTTGATGGGGGAGTACACAGGGCTGCTTATACCTTCAGGGCAAATCATCAGGAACATGTTACCAGTGGTAAAGAAAAATCTTGAGGACAGACGGACTCCCAGGGGTGAGAGCTGTCTGAAAAATGAGAACATAGTTGTGGAAAGGTAGTACCAGACTTTTTAGGTAGGGTTTTTTGGTAGTTCAAGATATGCTCTTTTTTTTTTTTTTTTT
>VZRN01004866.1:1233275-1304505 GCA_013397935.1 Dasyornis broadbenti | reverse complement strand
TTTTTTTTTTTTTAATTGTCTTTCCTCCCTTAAATTTCAGTGACATTTTTAAAATCTTTAAAGTTGTTGGAATGAAATTCTGCTTTTCTAATAGTTATGTTGAATTTTTCAGTAATGTTTCTATACAAGTAATACTAATGGAAATTGACAGAAATAAAAAAATCCCCAGACAACATGGAGAACTTTGATTATTTGGTAATGAAAAGTGGATTTTTAATTTAAGGCCACTGTCCTGGGAACCAATTCACCACTGCCCTATACTCATTTTCAAGAGATATTTCACAGCTGTGATGCCAGTGCCCTCATGGGGGGCCTTGCTATTTCATGCCTGGACTCTGTAAAGCTCTTGTTGCTGTTGGGCAGAGTCCTGTCTAGGAATAGTTCCTTTTAGTTAAAAATAGGAGTTGTAACCTGTGTGAGAACTGATATTAAGCTGACCGGATTTTAAAGCGTGTTTTAAGTGGGGCAAAGCATCAGAGTACTCCAGAACTGTTGATAGCTATTTCCTGGCCGCACAGAAATATTTCACTTTTCTATCAGGGTAATACTGGGGGAAATCAAAGAACACTAAAAACTGGGACACCAGGATGATTGGCTTAGCAGTTCATTTTTTTTTTTTTTTCAAAGCTAAATCAGTAGGGCCGGATTTCAGAGCTTTATTCACATTCAGTAGTAGCCCCACTAAAGTCACCTTCCTTCTCCTGACCTAACACACAATTGAAAGGGTTCTGAGAGCCCTGTTAATGGTATTGAAATCTGGCTTGTACCTTGGCACAAAAAATGGAGGGAAAGACAGGAGATTGTCAAACTCTTTGTGGCCTTTAGTAAGAGCAAAGTTTAGAGAAACATACAGAAGAAATGATTAATAATGAACTGGAATGTAAAATTTTAGTTCAGTACAAGACAGAATTGAGTGTGGTGATAAACTGTGGAATTGGATTCTGAGACAAAGGGTAAACTCGGGTTGCCTGAAGCTTTTAATTTGTTTGAGGAACTGCTTTAAGCCATCTTCTGCAGTGTAGTTTCATATATTTCGTTTTTAACTCCTGAAGTGGAACAGCATCAGGAAGAGAGCAGAGGAGCACATGGCTTGTGTTAGTGTGACCCCAGCGCTTGATGCAGAGGTCATGGGGCACACTTTGTGGTAGTAGGAAGAATGCAGTAGCTTCCTGGTAAATGTGCATTTTCCAAATCTTGCAGTACTGTAGAGAAGATGGAATAAATTGTCGTTTTCTGAATTTTAGAAAATCATGCTGAAATTGGAAGTTTTTAAATACTACTACTAGAGCATAAGGATATGTGGAAAAGTATTTATAGCTTGAAGGCTTGCCTGCTTCATTTGGTGTGGGCAAAGAAACTGAGTTTCAAAGCATGTTCTCAAGTGAAGGGTTTGGTATTTGCAACCTAAATCACACGGCACTGTATGTTTCCTAGGAGGGTGATTCCTTTAACCACCCAACTGTTAACTGGGAGTGTGCAATTAAAAATGTATGCTGTGTTTGTCAGCTCTTTAAACTGTTCAAGCTGGTTACATAAGGTGAAGAAATTCATTACATAAGTTACACCATGAATTGCAAATTGTTTACTTAGTTGTGACAGCCATAGCTTAAGATATTTGTAGGCTGAGGGTTAGTCAGTGAAGACATTTATGAATCATTTTGAATAATGAATAAATTTTAGATTTTATTTGCAGCCTGTTAGCAGACAATTAACAAAGAAAAAAGGATAAAACTTGTCAGAGTTGTATTTAAATGACTCTGGCTGCTCCAGATTACTGACTTAAGCTGGGTAGCTGGGTTTGTACTGCTGACTAAATTTGGCAGTTCATATCTTGCTGTCAAACCCCTGAGTCATCTAGGCTTTTGAATGTTTTTCTGTATAACTGTATAATTACAGTGAGAAAATAGACTAAGCACATTAATAAGGCTTAATTAAAACATGCATGTGTACAAATACTCATGTATACAAATGAAAGTACCAAAACTTCTATGCTCTTCTGATTGAGCATCAGACACAGTAGTAGACATCAGACACTCTGCAGTGCAAATGCTCTGTAAACTGTGTTTCAAGTCTTCTTCTACGTGGGTATAGAATTCAAACAGCCTAGTGATGTGTTAGCAATTTCTCTAATTGTGAAAAATGTTGGTGTCTGAGTTTTCTTATTTCAGCTTCAGCTTTTCCAGTAGAGTAGCTTGTTCCCGTTCTGGAACAAAAATAAGCTATATTTGTATCAAGTGGTTTGCTTATAACACAGTGTACTGGATTTTCTGATAATCATACCTTTATTGCAAAAATCATGTAAAAAACCTTATTTCAATACAGACTGCCCTTTGAGTGTGTGTTCTGGGGTTTTGTTAATTCCGGAGAAGTCTTATACTCTGGGCTATTCACTTGGAACCTTTTGTGTCAGGTGTGGACAGGGAGAGCCACCTGCTTCAGTGGCAGGGATTTCTCTCATCTTTTCCTGAGGTGTGGGTAACTTGACTAGCTGAGCTGTAAATCTGTGATCCCATGACCTGTGGGAAAATGTGGGATCTGGCTGTGCCCTTCCTTCCTCCCCCTGGCCCATGAGAACTCCTTAGAGATGTCTGAAGGTCCCTTGTGCTGACAATCTGCGCTCTGGATCAGCTGCTGGGTTGGTTGAGGTTTATCAGTTCATGGATGCCTGGATTTGCGCTTTCTTCTCTTGGCCAAAGCTTTTGGGATTATTGACAAATGCAGGGGTGCTGTTGGCCAAAGCGTTTTCTTGCAAGAAAGGTAATTCTGGGGCTGGAATGGCTCACAGCAAGTTGGCAGGGTGTCAGCAGAGCAGCATGAAGTTGTCCTAATATAAAATGGCCCCTAGCTCTGACTGTGATCACCTGTTTGATGTAGTTTTCCTGTAGTTTTGTGGTGATTAATGAATGTTTATCATTCTGGAGATCTTCCAGTGGAAAACATTTAATAAGTATGCAGGAACGTTTTTGAAATGCACTTCATTGCATAGCAGGAAAACATGTATTTAATTGTTTCTGTGATTGCTGGTGACTGGATGCCCAGCTTGGCAGGGGAATGGCTCCAGAACCCTTGTAAAGACTTCTGGTGTTGGTGTGTGTGTGAGAGAGAGACATACCTGCTTGGAAAGGTAGAAGTGACCTCTGTTTCACTTTTGAGTTCAGAGACAATGAACCAAGTCACCCTGTGAAGGAGGCAAAGGAAATTTTGAGAAATAAAATAGTTTGTAGATTTTCTTTTTCCACTGGGGTTGTTGCCACCCATCTTGACTAACGTATTTTAACAGGGTAAGTGAAAACTTAATTTCCCTTAATATTGACATTCCCTTCTCCATTACTTTTGTAGTATTTTGTGTAGCTTTCATCATGATAGAAGTAAATCTGTAAAACAAACAAAAAAATTAAACTAAGGAAAGTACATGAAGTGGGAATCAGTTTCAGTTCTCCAATAGTGTGAAAGATGCAGTTTGTTACCAGGCTAAGTAATTTCAGAATATTTTTTTTACCCTTCAGAAGAAAACACTAATTAAAGTATTCCCTGCTGCTCTGTTGTACAAGGCAGCAAAGCTCTGATGCTGTTCAGAGGACTCTGAATGGCTGTGCTGAGCAGGTCTTATGGGTGGGTAATAGTGGTTATAGTGGAATGGAGGCTAGAGGTGGTTTATTCTTATTAAAAATGTTAACTGAGTAGAGAGTACTTCAAATAATATAGTGAGGTCATAGTGGCAGAATTTACAGAGGAGAATTAAAATATTTAATTACTCTTGTGTTTTTTCCCTGTTCACATCCAAGAAATTCATATAATTCCTCCTGTCTTCTCCTCACACCTCTGTGCAGGACTAGGGAGAGTTGCTGAATCAGTGAAGTCTTCTGCTATAGCTGTGCGTAATCCCAGCCACAAATGTCTTAAGCTACATATGAAAGAGGAAAATTTTGGCCCTTTTTTCTTGGGTGCCGCCAAAATGTGGGACTGCACCTTTGGGTTTTTTATGTTTGGCTTCAGTCTTAACCTCTGCCTTTTCATAGCTGGTAGTGTTGTCCTGTTGATGTGAGTCATCTTTGTTGCAGCTCCTGCCATCAGAATGAGCTTTTTTCTTTCACTGACTTTCCACCTCACCTCAGAACTGAGAAGAGAGTGGGGCCTTTGTCAGTTCCTTAACTCTTTTCCATACCTGCCATTATTTATTTGCCTTTACAGGGTATTTTGGGATTTAGCATGGAGAGCATGGTAGAGCCAAGCGAAGTCATGCTTTGCTACAGCTGCTGGAGTGGATCCTTCTTTGCCCCTAAAGAGCAAAGAGAAGCAATGGATGTACATTAGGTATTAAGTTGTCCATTCCTTTCAGGCATAACTCCTGTGCTAATATAGATGCTAATATTAACAAATCTCATGAATCTGTTTCCTGTGGCCTCAGCAGGGTGTGTTTGCTAACATCCCACATTTGAAGTGTGTTGTAGTGAATTTGCCTGCCTTGAAATCCAGGTAGACGACTTAGCTGAATTTGGTTATTGCAGTGGTGCTTGCAGTCAGTCCAGAGAAACTCTGGTAGGGCCAATCCTTGAGACAGAGCCTGTGTACCTGTCCTACCCTGCCTGGGTCAACGACAAAACACTCAGGTGATGACTGGGCACAAATCACAAAGGCCGCAATAGTTTGTGCACGGTTCCCCAGATGCTTGCTTCAGTTTAGATTGCTGATTGGGAGTGTCTTGAGTGACCTGGCAGAATGTGTGTGAGTTTCTGGGGCAGTTAGAATTCTTTCAATATGTACTTTTCCCCTTCCTGATGTTCTTTCGCCATTGTCACAACTTGCTTATTACTTATCTGCCTCCAGCTGCAGCTCACTGGCAGGGATCAAAAAAATTGTGTGGTTTATAAGCTGAGGAAAATATAAGCATCACGGTCTCAAGTTGATATTTGACAAGGAAGAGGATTGAAAGACTTAGTAGTGTTGCTTGGAAATGTATGAAAAAACAGGCAGCCACCTTGAAAAGAGATTTGTCATCTTGCCAGGGAGCCACAGGGAGAGAAACCAGCACAAGCTGCGTCCGGTCACCTGAACATCAGTCAGCCATAGTTAGTCATGTGATAGCTTTGTAATGCAACACTTCAGTTGCCTGTGGTCAGTGAACTGTTCTATTTAGAGCTTTAATTCCCAGAAGATGGAATTTTTGTTTGGCTTTATGGTTGGCTGATGATTACTTAAATACAGAGAGCTATGCTTGGGAAAGAATGTTAGTTATGCCAGAGACTAGGTATTGGAAATGGAGAGAGATGCAGAAGGGGGAAACCTTAGTGGTGCTGCATTTTTCTGTTCTCCTTAAAACAAAATGCTTTGATCTCCAGATGAAGCAACTAGCACAACAGTTCATGTTAATTGATACCACTCAATCATCAATCCACTCGGCTTCTGCAAAGAACATTAGTTCAGCAGCACTGGCAGAGCATCAATGGAAGTTAATTTTAATGGTAATTTGGAGCCTAGCTTATTTCTCTTTTAAAAGGTTTTTATACATGAAATAAATTTTTATTGCTAATTCATTTCATTATCATCTGGTGTGGGTTCATGCTAAATAGTGCAGTTCACTCTCCTTTTTCTGGAACAGGGAGAAGCCCCTCCTTAAATACTCACGAGTTGTGATGGTTGTTTGTAGTTCAGAGAGGTGAACTGCAGGGCTAAGGAACCAAAGGTTAAACCAATGAAAGGGATATTTATTTTTAATATTGAAACAAGCTGCAGTTCTTCCAGCCAGACAATTCATGACACAGGAGTCTGAGCCTACTTGCCAAGACATGCTATGGGCTCTGGCAGGACAGTGCTTCCACTTTCCTTCTGACTGCTGGGAGCAGCATGGCCCTAACTCTAATGAAGGATCCTGTCAGAACCTTCCATCATGCTTTTAAGTGATGTGGCAGAGCAATACAGTTCACAATGCCTGCCTGCACCCCTGATGCAGCACAGCTGCACGGGCGCACATCGCTGTGAGTGTGATGGTACCTATTTCTGACAAGGCACTCGAGTCGTTATCGCTGTCCCTTTAAACTCTGGGCTCAGGGTCCAGCAGGCACCAACACTCTCCACTCAGAGATAAGTAACTGACTATATCTAGCATATCTTAAAAATTATTTTAAAATCTCAAAAATATACTCCTAGTAGGAGTATCTGTGGTGATGTGAGTCTGCTCTTTGGTTAAAGTGAGATTGGCATCCTTCAACTACTGTGCACAACGGCCACATTGTATTAATCAGATTCACTTTATAGGATTAGGAGTGATAGCTGAGGGGAAATCATGCTCAGCTTCATACCCAGGCCGGCATATTTGGGTCTCTGGTTCTGCAGTATCAGTGGTGAGAAGCTGCAGAGCTGTCCAGTGCTGAAGTGATTCCAGTATTGTTTTATCGCCATGGGTCCTGTGCAACTGTTTGAAGTAACCCCCTTTACTCCTTTTATACTTCAGGGCATGGACTCAGGGCTCCAGAATGATCAAAGCCTCAGATTTAAGTTATCCTAATTGGGCAAAAGGCATCTGACTAAATCAGAGGAGCATGAGTTGAGGCTCAAAGATGACCACAGAGGCGATGTGCAGCTTCTATGAGTGTGTGCTACTTCCTTTTGGGGTACAGGATTGAGTCTCTAAACAACCAGGACTGTTTCAGACTCTGTTTTCTGCCCTGGTATAATAGGAATAATAAAACTGCAGGCTTGTCCTCAAGGAGCAACTCTTGTGGGTGACATGTATGGTTTGGGCATCATGAGCTCATTCCACTTGGTGGTGTCTTTTCCTGGATCTTGAGTATTAGTTGTATTTGTCGCTATTCTTTTTTACTGTTTAAGTACATGTCCCCATCCCAGTACAAAATCAGCTTATAGTTGTGATTTTGGAGACATGTAGAAGCACTTGAAATTTTTATCAAATGGTGAAGAAATTGGGTCTGGGACAGTATTAGTTTCACAATCACTCAGTGCCTGGGCTCCTGGGAACCTGGTCCAAGACTGAAGTTCCTAGGCATTGCCATAGCACTGCTTAATTACAATAAATGTCACTAAGTCAGTAGGAACAAACAGACAACCAAGGTATTTTCTTTTGCTCCCTCCTTTTCAAGGCAACCTAAGTGTTCTTAAATATCATGGTCTCTAGGTCATATGAGTACTTAACATTTTCCTTTAACTTATTGTCATGAAATTTCATAGTCAGGTCTTTACTCCACAGTTGAAAGTATGTAAAGGATGAATACTGTAATGTTTCATTTCTGAAGATAACTTGGTTATTTTCCTGCAGGAAAGTTTTTTGCTGGAATGTGGGAAATACTGCCATTCTCTACTAGTCTAGACTACTTGCTCACTCATTTTGGAAAGACGTTTATTAAATCTCAGAAAAATATTAAAGCTCTGGAACCCTGGAAGAGTTTGAAGACAGGGTGGATGGGGCTTTGAGCAACCTCATCCTAGTGAAAGGTGATTTGTTCTGGGAACAAGCACAGGGAAGGTTAGGGCTGGAGATAAGTTGGTCCCTTTGCAGCTTCCAATTCCCTCTGCCCCCATGCAAGGGCATTTATCCTTCCAGTATTTTCACCTGCTGTGAAATGTATTGTTATTTGGTG
The DNA here is from genome assembly GCA_013397935.1 of Dasyornis broadbenti. Lineage (NCBI taxonomy): Eukaryota > Metazoa > Chordata > Aves > Passeriformes > Dasyornithidae > Dasyornis > Dasyornis broadbenti. The sequence goes on along the minus strand of VZRN01004866.1, from coordinate 1,296,910 downwards.
CAGTGTCTGCAGCAATGTTGAGATTCTGGCCCAGAGCTGTTGACTGAAATACATTTGAGTGCAGGCAGGACTTGATGCACCAGAAATGAATTACTGTGGCATTTATGGAGAGGTGCTCAGTGCCTAGGCCTTCTGTACACAAGGGCATATGATGGTATTGCAAAACTCAACACCGGATAAGTAAGGGCACAGTCCAGTCAATTGGAAAAATACTTTTTGATCACATCCACCAACTTTTCTTATTTCAAATACTTCTTCAAGAATCATTTCCTTCTGACGGGAGAAACCACTTATGATTTCAGACAGCTGCAGAGAGATTAACTGTATCTGTGGTTCATAGGTTTTAGAATGACCGAATTGTGCTTTAGCTCATCTTGGATTTCACAGTACAATTGTCTGATCTTCTTAGCACCATCTTTATCTTCCTTTCCTTTTCCTTCTGGTTGTCTTTCAGTTTTTTTGACTATTCAAGGACAACTTTTTAAATATCTACATAACATTCAATTTCTCAAGGCCTTTATGTGATTCAAGCCTTATGTTCAGTAGTAAGTCCAGTTACAATAGTGCAGCAAACAGCCTTTCAAGGAAAGGGCAGTGAGCTGTGCAGTCTATTGTCCCTCTGAATGTGTTCTCTTTTACAAAGGAAGATGGAGTATCCTTGTAATTTAGTGAAAGCGACTCACCAGTTAATAATTTGAACAAGGACAATTCAGGGAATGTCTTTACAGGGAAAGAGCATGGCCAAACATGAAACTGTTCCTCACTTTGGAGAACCATTATACATACTGTCTATAATTTAATGCTCTCTGCTCACCAGGGAACAATCTCAATGTTTATTTCAAGGTAATTTTAGTAGCTTTTGCCCATCAGGCTGGGTGATCTAAGTAGTTATTCACTTGGTAGAATCTGAGGCAAGAGATATTATGGACATGCAGGGAGAAACTCTGCTCACTTAGGGATGATTTCATCTGTTAGCTTTACTACGCACACAAGTTTAAAAACTGCAGGGGATCTTTGTTTGGGAAATACTTCCTTGTATATGAAATGATGCCTTGAAAATGTCTTTATTGCAACCCCAGTACCCTATTTTTTTTTTTTAAATAACTAGAATAACAACATAAAAAAGACTGATGAATCTTAGAGAATCCAGAATATACTGGAGGATGTACTTAAGACTGGAATCTTTCTACCAAAGAGAGAGTATGTCCAAAGTCTTGTGTTTGCACAGTTTTAAAGTCTCAATAGAGTCCTTGATGGATGGAGACAGTTTGTCTTATCAGCACAGGACTTTGGGAGAACAGTTTATGGGAATAGCAGGGTGTCTTCTTCCTCGTCTATCCATACTGTAGTCTGCTCATGGGGGAAAAAGCCCAGCCTGGTTGAAAAGCTGATGCTGGATTTCTTCCTCACTAATTTCTTTGATAGGCTAGTTGCCTGCTAGTATTTCTGCTTTTGGAATTGTGGTGATTTCAAATACTGTGGTTTCTCCTAGTTACCTTTAAAATATACAAAACAGGATCTATGCTAATGGTGGTATGCTTCTCAAATTTAAGACAAGCCAACTCTCCTTTTATATATAACATGTGAGTTAGAAAAATGCATTTTAACTTCAACATATAAACAAATGCTTTTTGACTATAAGCCAGTGCTTAAGACATGGGAAAATACAGTTAATTTTCTAAAAAATGTTCTTCTTAGTTTGATTACTATAAATTCCCCACCATATGACTCCTGCCACAAACTTTCCTTCCCTCTCCTTTCTCCTCATCACAACTTATTATGTTCTAGCGAAAGTTGTGGAACTCTGCCTGCCACCCCCTCCCTTACTTGTGGGACAAAACCTGCATGACAATGTTGTCATAAAGATGTTGCATAGCCCACACAAGTCCTTTCATTTAAGGGATGTTTTTAAGTGCTCAGTGTAAGATCCCCTGTAAGTGACATCTTCTGGGAGGTTTGTCTGGGTTAGGTCTCAGCCTTATTTCTTTAATGTTGCACGGAAGCATCTGAATGATTCTCTGTCGTGTTGTGATTTCTGCTGTTTAAACATGAGGTTGAAGTGCTGCAAGAAAGTGAAATGCTTTCTCCAGCTCAGCTATTTGTGGTGCTTGCTGTAAACTAAACAGGATATACAGAGAAGAGCTTGTGCTCCTCTCACTTTAAGAAGAGGACTAAATGTGTCTGTAAAGCCACATTTGCATTGCAAAGCACATGCAAAATGGCTTTCCAAGGTACTGAGATAGGCACACTGCGTGTGATCACAGATACTCAGCAGAGTGAGTGATATCAGTGGATCCACCCTTATTTTCTTCTCGACAGTCTGGGACCCTGCTTCCTAGACACCTCTTTGAAATCGGTTTTAAAGCTGGTTCATTAAACACCAAGCTTCATGGAAGCATCTTAACTATGAGAATCATAAGGTATACATTGATATAAAAGAAACCTGTCCATGGAATAGCCTTTGCTGTGCTTTTTCCTTGGCTTGACAGCAGTGCTGAGATATTGCTTTGTTCCATGAGCTATTGGGTCATCAGTGAGTTTTTACTGGTAATTGCTGTCTCACTGACTTTTTATTGATCATTTAATTTCTGCCTCCAAACATGTAGGAGCAAATATTTTTCAGCCCTTTTAACCTCCTTAACTTTTCATTTGTGCTCTGCTTCCCTCTCCCCTGTGGCCAGCCCAAAGCAAATAGGTGGACAAAAAGATTAATAGAAGCAAGGAGATGCCTTCCTCTTCTCGAGTGCCCTGTGGCTTGGAGACTGTTATTAATAGCTGAAGTAAAAAAGTGTTTCATAACCATCTTCTTGCTCCTGCTTCCTTGCCAGCCCCCTTTCCTTGGTCCCTGGAGAGAAAGTGTGAGCTCATCACTTTCCAATGCAAATTCAGCTTTTGGTCTCATACTTGGATTCTTTTCTTATCATGGGTGGAATATTTATCTTCTGCCAGCTGGTGGCTTTAAGCAAGCTGTTATTTGCTGGGCTATCCAGAGAGCATGTGAGGAACAGGCCTGGCAAAAGCTGCTCGAGCACTTGATTTTTTTCTCTACACTGAAAATGGTGCTGTCCGCTCAGTGCATATGCACACATCTTCTGCACCTCTATCTCTGCTCACACAGTGGTTGAAAAGAAAATGTAGATATTTTGGTGTGGAAACAGAAATTAGCATGTAGGTTTAACAGTCTGAAACCTGTGGAAGTCACTCTGTGGAATGTGGTCACCATAAAGCCCGCATACAACAAAGCTGTTGTGTGTCTGGAGATCCATTATCTTTAGGGGTGGCTTCCTTTTCTCGTGTTCATTGTGTCTGTTTTTTTTTTAATATGTCTCCAGAGATGTAGTGGGTCAGCACTGAAAGGGAGCTGGCAGGTTTTCATGCCAGATGACCTGGGAAGAATGGGAATGGCACACTCTTGTCTATCACCCCGTTTCTGTATGGAGAGTACAGTGTAGTACAGTGTATTGAATCCTTTCAACCATCCCTCCTGCTAAGTTTTTACAAGACTACTTTACCAGTGGAACATTTTCTAACAAGCTTCACTAAGTTAGAGGCACCGAGAGAGTCTTTATTTGGAACTCAAGTGAGATGAGCTGTAAAAGAAAAATGGAAGGAAAAAAGAGCATCGGGGTTCTGCTTCTCACTGAAAAAAAAAGTTTGCTCACTTTCCTAATGAAAATCTTTAGGCTGTGCATTCTGTTAATGTATTTGCTGGGTATGTGCCATTTGTGGACAAAATTTTTTTTGTCTCATCCTCTCAGAGGCTCTCAATTCAATGGATACAAGCAAGTTTTTCCTTCAAGTAAAACAGAGGATGCTGCCATCTTCTGAGTATGCTTCCCTGAAGTAATGTGTTCATTGCATTTTCTGGTGGTCAGTAAAGGCACCTGCATGTAAAAAGCAAGTTTAAATGACATTGTATATTGGAATACCCACCTGCCACTGGCAGCCTAGCAGGCTGCACTGCGGGCTTCTTGCATTTCACCCAGCAGGGAGTATAGAGATGCCTAATGTGCTTGTAAGTACATTTGTAGCTACACTTAAGTACTGTTAGGAAATTGTTATTTATTTTCATGCAGAAAATTGTTTCTGAAGCAAAGGGCATACTGGGGAACAGAACCTCTTGTGAAACTTGATCTAATATGGCTGGTGGTTTCAGCTGAAAAAACCCTATGAAATTAAGAAAAATGTTTTAGGATTTTCAATGTACATTTTTCAGGCTTTCCATTGAAATACAGATTTAAAACTACTGTTCAAAGGTGTCAAAATAAGTTACAGATGAATATCCTTTTGTGACTGTACAAAACTTTTCTGGGGATCTGAAATTCTGGTTATTTTTTTCTCCTGGTGTGTATCTGAATTTATATGAAACAATTTGTGCTTAGGACCTAATGTTCACTTTGTGTTTTCAAGGAGGGGATATTGAAATTGGCCCTGCTCTTGTACCATTAGTTGAATTTCCACTAGCACATCTTCCAATTTAGCTTTATTTGTGAAGAATCCAGTGGGCATCATCTCACAGCACACTGTGTTCTGAACCAGGGCACGGTGACTAGACGCGATCAGGTGGCCGTTTTCAAAAGTGCACTCCTGATCCCTGTCTCGTGTTAGCATAGACACATTCATTGTCTCTCCCAACATGTGACCCTTGGGTGCGTCTGTGAGTGGGGAAGGCCACTGTGTCAGATCCCTCTCTGATTTTACACAGATATCCGGATGGCGAGTGGACTCTGATAGTGCACCTCTGGCCACTGTCAGGTGTAGCAGCTAGGGGCCAGCAACTGAGTCTTAAACCCACCAGACAGAAACTCCAGCTCATCAACCGAAGGGAGGCATCAGCCCAATTTCCTGGCAGCTCACAGCAAGCAACAAGGAGCACCAGGAGTTGTTTCACTTTATGTAGGACAAGTAGCAACAAGTCCTACTGGCAGATCAAGCTGAACCTCAGCGCAGGATGATGCCAGAGCCAGTCAGGAAGAAACATGATCTCTTGTTCTAATAATTTGGCCCATGCTGCAACTGAAAATCTATGTTGAGCTTCATTAATTAGAACATTGGCTTCTATTTATGCATATAAGTTAATGAATATTCACCAGACATGTTGATTAAGGTGGTGCTTTTTGCATATTCTTCCTAGATTTTTAGCCCTTTACTCTTAAGGTATTCTATTATTCAAAATATTCATGTGGCACCAAGGGAATTTCTGATTAAGTTTTAGGGATGGTCAGATGTTGGAATACTTCAGGATGTGCACCTCCATTCTTGGAAGTATTTAAAACTTGATTGGACAAGGCCCTGAGCAACATGAACTATCTTTGAATCTGATTTAACTTTGAAGTTGTCCCTCTTTGGAGCAGGGGATTCGGCTGGTTGACATCTAGAGAACCCTTTTAACATAAATAATTCTACAGTTAATACAGAAGAATAGCGTTCCCACATTTTTGGTGTTAATCTATTTATAGATCTGGAAAAAGTATGTAACCAGTGCTTTCATGGTTAGTATTACTCCAAAAGTAACAAAATAGTCCTGTTAAATGTGTTGCAATATTTTCTAATAAGTATCTGATTTCATTTAAAAAAGTCATCCTGAGTTCATTAACCAGTCAGCATATCTGATTGCACGATTGCAATTTGATTGCAATCTCTGATTGCAGTTCTGTCATAGCAGCTGGTCAAAGTAGAACTTAATTTCTCTTTCCATCCTTCTCCAAGGTTTAATTTGACCAGTTAATTCATGCTGAAACTGCAACAATCTTGCCTATTTTAAGGTACCTCCGGATGAGTTTTGATGAATCATATGAAATGATTTAAGTAACTGAGGGCAGCACGTACATCTGAGGGAGATAATTCTGAAATTGCACCAGCCTAAATGGCCAGGGCTAGTTTGGAGGATGCAAAAATGCCAACAAAATGAAACAATGAACTTGCCCAGGTGGGAGAACACTTCTAAGACAATAGCAGATACATGTGCCACATGGAATTGCTTTTTGTAACCTAATCCTAGTCCTAATTATGATTATAGCCTCTGGAAACCTTGCTGAAATGTTACGCTAAGAAAAATAAAAAACCCACTATGAACTTTCTCTGCTCTAAAGATTTTCTGAAGATAATGTGAAACAATTAGAGACTAAATGACCAATCTACATCTCTCTGTTTGGTATGGAGATAGTCACCCAATGAGGGAACAGTAACCAAATCATGGAATTAAGGCAATCTCTCATACAGAAGGCAGTGTCTCGTAATGAATAGCAAATATATGTAGTGAGTGCAGTTTGCAAGCCAGAGGCTAAGATTCCTTTTACTAGGAAATGTTTGTGTAGTACTTCTCAAACAGATTTGTGAAAATTAGAACTAGCACAAAGGGTGAATTTTGTGGAATAAATTGCTTGCTACAAACATTTCATCCAGAGGTATCTGCAAAACAGAAGAAGGAAAAGCTGCCTGGAGGTAGTGAAGGCTCAGAATATCCACACCAATCTTTTCAGGGAAGCTCATAATAGCAAAAGCTTTGACAGGAAACGTAGTAAAACAAATACCAGTTTTACAGCTGGACCCCTCTTAGAAATCCAAATGCATGCTATAGGAGGAATGAGTACCCCCTGGATTCAGATCTCTTCATGTTACAGAACTTAAGGTGACTGTCAGTGCTAGCTTGTGGAGTTTGAAATGGCTACACCACAGCTGATCAGAGTGAGGGAGCTGCTGGCTCCCTGCATCTGTCTGAGATTCTTGATTGCTCTAACCCAGGGACTGCTGCAAAGAATCTTAGGGTGGGAAAAATTTTTACGTGTTTCTGCAAGTCCTCTAGCTACCAAAGGAAATTTATTCACAGGCATGGGGTTAATCTGTAGGTGAACCTTTAAGGATGGTTCCATAATCTGCAGCCCTGAAAGTTGAGGCAGGGGGGAAGTGTGAAATATTGTAGTCCTCAAGACAGGAGGGGGGAGTAAACTCAGACAAGCCACGTGGGTAATTCTGTGCCATCTTGGGCTGGATCTGAAGTGATTTTACTGTCACCTAACTGCTCTCACAGATTACAGGTAGTCAAGGACTGCTTTCTGTTTACAGCTCTCAGATGGGTTGGTCTGTATTATGCACAAGACTAAACCATATGATCCCACTGACACTGTAAATTCATGAAACTTGCCAACCACCTTTGCAAAAATCAAACTGGCCTCACAGGGCAAATGCTGCTGGGTGCTTCTGAGATCCAAAATTTAGGGCAGAAGTGACCAATACCTTGGTGGCATTTTGGATTCTGTTTCTGGCATTCCATTCTGTTTCTTAAAGTAACCATGGTAAAGACTGTTACTTGGAGCGGTTTGAAAGAGTTGGAATATTATATTTAAGGGAGTGGTTGGAGCATATGATGATGAAGAAAGACTGGTCCAAAACTTCTGAAAAAGTTGTGTTTTTACCCACCAGACAAATAGAGTGAAGTTTTGAAAATTGAATAGAGAAAAAAAATCAGTGTTTTCAGGTGATATTTCTGCTATGACCCAGGTTAAAAGTTTTTCTTGTAATGGATAGAAGAGGAAGTATTATGGAAGAATAAGATGATAGTATGGAGCAACGGTCAGCAGATATGGGAAGGGAACTGAGCAGGTAAGTGGTCAGTAAGAGGAGGCGCATGTTTGATGCTGTGAATACTTAGCTGCTTGGGATGAAGCTATCTCTAGTTTCCTTCTCTCAAATTTGTTTGTCATCTGACCTTTGCAGGAACAGGGAGTTGCCAGCCACAGTTAACACCCTGAGCATCTGTGCTTGGGATTTTGGTATGGCAGAAGTTGCTCTGCATGGTTCTGGTGCCATCCTTCTGCTGAGCCCTTTCTTAGCACTCCATGGGAAGATGTCAGCTACTTTTCTTCAGGATTTTCAGCAAGTGTTTCCCTTTGGTCAGAGAAACATGGGATATACTGTATCTGTCACTGGAGCAGCTTTGTGGGGGGTTTTCTGTTTCTTGTGGCCAGCTATAACTCTTGCTATGGCAGAGTTATAGGCAAAAAAACCCCACTCACTGCTTTGCTCTATAAATACTGTTCCCAGTTATTGGAGCAAAGTGCAGAGCAAAGCTGCAGTTGCATTTGGCCTAAGTTAGTGCTGAAAGATGGAGGTGCTCTATAAATTAGAGTTACCCTATTGAGGGTATGGAAGGGAATGCTTGCTTTGCTTCCTACCCCAAAGAATGGAGGGAGCGTGGCTATCAATTCTTCTGAAGGTAAGGATTTGTTGCATTTTTCTGAGAAGACTTTCCAGCAGAGCAGTGGTTCTGATCCTTGCTGCTCTCACTGCTTCTGCTCTCACAGGGACTTCCAGGACTTGGCTCTTTGGGCATCTTGGACACTGTTCTCTTCTGTGTGGGACAAGTAAAGAAACATCAGAAGTACAAAATCACCACTGCCCATAAACTCACCCTTCTCCTAATTTTTATTGGCAGGTCCAGGCAATTGAAAGCCTTTTGCTTGGGTTCAAAAGCTAATTCTCACCTCTGGTTGGATACATGCTGATGTAGCTGCATTGACTCAGCATAGTCACTCTCCTACACTTGAGAGTGGGTTTAAATAAATGGTTCATGTTTAAATGCCAAGCAATCACAAGCATTGCCATTTTGGACCATGAAAATCTTGAGTTTCTCAGTAAGATACTGCCTGCTTCTGCTGTGGGTTTCTGCTGGGTGGACACCACTGCTCTCTGGTGGAGCTGGCAGGGCTTCAGCGCCCTTGGTGAACTGCCATGCCTGGTGCTGTACCATGCCCTGTTTGCCCACCCTGGCTGACAGTGGTACCAAAGCTATTTTTGTGTACTGAAGTCTCATTAAAGCCTTGGGGAAGTAAGCATAAGCCCAAAATTATGGTTATAGTCAAGTGATGACCTGAATTGAGACCATGACCTCTTTCTGCTTCAGTGATAAAAGTGATATCGAACAGCTTGCTGCATTACTACCAAAAGTATTTGCAGAATTAGAAATCTGATGGACCCTAATAGAAATTAGCCTTTTTTTGGTTCCAGAAGAGCTGCAAATAGAACAGGATTTTTTCTCCCTTCCTTCTGTGAGCTTTTCTTTTGTATCTTGTCTCTGTGTCTCTTTCTGCTATTCTATATAAATCTCTTGTTTGGGCAGGTATCTGATAACTTAAAGATTAATTTCTGACAAATAAGCACTTGTCGTTTTCTTGCTGATGCTTCTGATCTATGAAAGCTACTGAACAAAAGGGGATAGGAAAACCTATAAGAAGGCAAGGTTGTGATTTGGGGATTTTTTAAAGCTCTTTGCACACTAGCTGTCTTTTTATTTAAATGCTATTCTTAGTTTGAAACTTTAATTCTGGGCGTACATTTGGTGCCCAGATGGTGCAGACTCACACAGAAGCCCATCACGCTGTCAGGGCAGGCGGATACATATGTAAATATTTTGCCTTTTCCCCCTATAATATTTGGCTTTGTCTAATCTAATTGCTGTCAAAGGCAGAATGTGAAGAATACTTAAGAGAAGCAAACAATGAGGACCTCAAATGTTTATTTTGCACTAACTTGGGAAGATGCTGGTAGACTGTGATGTAATTAATAACTTGTTTCATGGGTTTTCTTCTTCATGCTGTGAATTCATGGTCTATGATCTAAGTTCATGCCAAGAAGTATCTTACAACCCTTAGTAGAAACCTGTATTTCTGATGGTATAAAAGCATATTTTACCCTGTGGAACTGTCGATATAAGGCTAATGGGTCTGCCTTTTCAGTTCAGGCTGGCACTAAGTGTCCTCTACCTGCCTCCTTGTATATAGTGCTCTTTATTATTTATATAATTCATTGCTTCATTTAATTTATTCTATTGAGTGCTTGTCTTAATGTATTTTTAATACATAAAAGCATTTCCAGCATAGCTGCTTCTCTGACTAGTGGTAACTATGAACAAACAGCGTGGCCAACCACATTAAGGGTACCTATTTAGTTATCAAAAGCCTGAGCCAAAATAACATAATGTTAGTGGGAAAATCACTTCCATGAGCTTTGAATCTGACAGCTTAGTGAGAAGGGGTAATAAAGCCAGTGTTAGCTGAGAATGCTGGCAAAAGCAGTGTAGGAAACCTGACTGGCTTTCATCAATACGAGAGCAGTTACACTATTACAGGTTTCTGATCAGATGTGAAATTTGGCTAGGCTATAATTCATGGAAAGTATCGCACTACACCAGACCCATTCTTCTAAGGGCACGAACTATGCAGAGAGATGCCAGCAGATCAGGGCCTGGAGGGGCAATTATTGTACAGGAAGGAAAGTATTTGTAAAAGGAGAATGTAATGATGTGACCAGAAGACATCAGAAGCAGCACATGGTGCTTTTTCCCATGGTACATAGGTGAAATTCTGAGGAAAATACAGAGGAAAAAAATTGCCCATTTCAACCATTGATGTTGTTGTCTGAGCCTCACTGTTCAGGGATGCCAGTGAATTCTTTTTCTGAACCTGCTGTAAAAGTGTCTGGGTACCTTCAAGATACAGCATAGCCTGTCATGTATCCTTCTGCTGTGGTGTCAAAGGGGTCAGGAAATAGTTCACTATTTAAAAGTATCATTTTTTCTGTGTTTTTTTATTGTTTAAGGAAAGATCAAAGGTGTTTGCTTTGTATCTCTCCTGGAGTAAGGGCATTGAGACCCATGGCTGCACAAAAAGCTAAGGCATGAATTTACAGGTTTTGTGTAGTAATTGCATGGCTGCTGCTAGTTCATAGTTCAGAGCAGACATGAGAGAAGGGCTAATTTGCCACACCCATCTCTGATGGTGAAGGCAGGCACTGGCAGCTACTCCAGGGCCAGTCTGGAAGGTCCCTGGAATGCATGAAAGATAAACTTCCTGTATCATTAGTTTGGATCTGAGCTTACTTTTCACGGGCCAGAGACAGTGCTGGTTGTCTCAGTGGGCAGGGATGGCAGAGATTGCTTTGCTCCTAAGCTTTGCTTTTGGTTGTCAAACCCATCTGGCCTATAGCTGTTAGGACATGTTACAATCATTTAACCACACTTTTCTGCACTTTGCCTTTCCCAGGAGCAATTGAGCGGTGCTCGTACATCAAGTACCACTACTCCTCAGCCACCATCCCCAAGAACCTTACCTACAACATCACCAAGACAATCCGCCAGGATGAGTGGCACGCCTTGCGTAAGTGTTGCTGCCTTTCTTCACCCTTCTCCTCGTGTGCAGGCGGGAGGTGCTCCCTGATAAATGAGAGCAGAGGCTTTGAGTGACAGCTCACTCAGAGCCCTCATCTCACATACAGTTTGTCTTTGTAGCAGACGCATCGATTTGTTCTTAGGACCTACATCTCTGTTTCTGCTGCTGACTGGAAATTCTGCTGAGGCATGAGAATGTGGCGGTGGGGAAAAGGCATTTGTATGCAGAGATTAATATTGAGTTAAATACAAAAATGAATAACAAAATCAATGTCCTATTTTTTAATTCAGTGGAATGCTCTGTACGTGAGCACATTCTCATGCCGCTGCTGCTGAGTTTCCTGCTTCCAGGAGAATTCATTGCTGGCTTTTATTGTAGAATATGTGCCACTGCCAGCAGCTCCTGTTTGAGTGTGGCATCACTCTCCTTTGAAGATCTAGAAAGAGAATTGCTGCACCCTTTAAGGCACAAGGAAGGAACTTAGCCCTCAGTGATAATTGTAGCCAGTGGTCACCAACTTGTAACATTTGCTGAAGTGACAAGATCTGACAGGGATGGAACTGCCTTGGGATGTATTGGCTGACCTTAAATCCCGTCTCTTTCTCATCTTGGAGATGGAAAAGGGTTTTCACTGATAAAATGCAGGAGGTAGGATTTCACACGGAAAGATACCACTGTGGTTGCTCTTGTTGCTACATAGTCGTGGGGGCTGATGGATGTCCTGAGCAGCTCTGTTTTGGTGGAACCAGTTACAGCTCCTTGAAGGTGGCAGGGGCTGAGGCAGTGCTGATTCTGATTGAGAACCTTGCAAGGTGATAGTGAGCTGCTACTCTGTCAGTTTGAGAACTGTGCTAGGACCCTGGTGTTCCCACAGCTGCTCCACTCTTCCTTCATGTGGCAGTTGCTTTGGGAGGGTCTTTTTAAACTCTGGGGAGGAAAAGGTGCAATATTGTAATTGATTTCCTGCACTGGTGAGGGAGAGCTCCAGCGTAGTTTGAGATTCATTGGTGCTTGTAGGCCTTTTCCTGGTCAAATCTGGTAAAGAATTAAGAATGTTCTAGAGGGTCTTGCTAGATGCCTTTTTTTTTTAATGTGTCTGTGTGGATAAATACATATTTTTGTGGCATGATGAAGAAAAGGAATAATTGATCGTATGCCGCTCAGCAAGCTGTAAGAGGCTGGTCTTGCTAAATACTGAGCTGTGCTAATTTGTCCCTGAAATCAGAAGATCAGATGGTTCAGTTCCCTTCAGGTTTTCTACTACCACCTGTCTTCTCTGCTGGTGTTAGTTTTATGCTAAAGTAAAACGTAACATTGCTCATCTATGGGCACAAAAAGAAATGTCACCTGCCACCAAAGACATCTTCTGTTAGGGCTCATAGGGCAGTAGGAAGGGGCTTTGGTTTATGCTTTTTGTGGTTGTGTGGTTTTGCCACTGTTGTGAGTAACAATAACTTTTCTGCAACCTCCTGTTGGGAATCTCACTGTTTAATGGAAGAATTGTTTTCTAAAATTAATCTTAATTGCAGGAATGGCTCATGTGAAGGGTTATATACCTGGTCATGTAAGACAGCAGTTGTGTGCATCCCTCGGCAGGATCAGCAATTGTGGTTTGGTTGAGGGGATTTTTCTCCCTTTGCATTGCAGTAGACCAAGGGGGGTAAGTCCCTTCAGAAAGTCCCTGTGATTTTAGCCCCTGCCGTAGCAGCTGACCCTGCTCTGTGCCTCTGGACTAGTTTCATCCAGGGCACGGCTACTTCATCTCAACACTGGTCAATCTGATACTTCCAAGTTAACCTGGCCATTATTTTCCTGTTCCTTTCAGTGAATGTTGTGACAAACAGAAAAAGAAGCAGGGCCTAGGCCTGACTATATTCTTTCACTTGCCATGGATTATTTTTCAGATCTGTAGCATGAGATAGATACAAAAAAAAAAAAGTATTTCCTGGAGAAACATGGGGGCAAAATGGCATTGCAGAGAACTTCAGAGGAACTGGAAGGGTAAAAGCAGAATAAAGAAAAATACCTCTTTCAGGCTGAAAACACTTATCATTTGCCATATTGCCATTTCAGTAGTCGTTATTTTCTTCTAGTGTAGGGACAGCCAACTGTGGTGCCCGGGCAGGAAATCTGTTTTGCAAGTTCAATGGGTTGGGGATCAGAGGAGAGAGGGTCCCCACCATGGACTGCAGACTGTGTTTTTCACACTGGCGGGCAGGACTGATGCTCCAGCAGTTTCTCTTGACTTGCAGGAGTGGGTGAGGGACAATTAATTTCGGGCTGAGGACCCCATGGCACCAGCCAGCACACAAAACAGATATTCCTCTAGATGTGCTGTGAGCTAGGCTAGAAGAACCCAAGGGAGCAGCTGGTCCTAGAGGAATGGTTGAAGCTGACTTTACCATTTTTGATTTTATCTTTATTTCATTCTGTTTGACATTTTCAAGATGGAACTTTTGCTCCAAATTGATTGCCTATGGCAGTATGAGCTGGGGAAATACGACTTGTCTTTTCTGCAATCACTTCCTCTCAGCTATCTCTGGTTAAACAGGGATGGAGTGAAGGATGATTGTAGTATTGTCAGCTCTTGCCTGTCAGGAGATAAATGTTCATCTAATTAGACAAAAGAAGTATCTGTATGAGCTGGGAGGGGAAGGGAGGAGCAAAGGAAAGTTGTGTCCCACAACTTTGAGAATGAGTAACTGTGTTTATGGAAGATACCGGTGTAATGCTATCACTGAGTCACTATTAGGCATTTACCTTGTCACATTTTGGCCCTAGCCTTGAGTACAAAACCTGATCCATAGCTCTGTCTTCTGAAAAACTAGACCAGCATCATTGATGATCTTAGCAATGGAGGTATATTATTGCAGTAAAAAGCCAAGAAAATCTGAGCAGTTCTATGTTTATTCACACATGATTCCACGTGTTTTATGCTGTTCCCGTAGGGTCACTTTCATTGTACTACAGATGTGTTCACAAAACATGGGAACGTGCTCATGGCAGGGGTTTGAGCTGTAAAATATAGTGCAGACATTGGGAAGGGTGACATATTTTCAGGTGATAGAATAAGCATTTCAACTGGATGCTTGTGCTTCAAGGAAGCTGACAATAAAAAGGAGGCTATGTTGATGTTAATTCTTTTTTTTTTCTTGTCCCAAAATCTTCAGGAAACCATTATCTGGTATATTATGGCAAAGCAGGTGAGTGGCTGTGTTTGCTATGAAAATGGCAGTACCTCCAAGGCAGTGAGGTGATGTGCTATATTCAGTTTAGCATCTTGCAGCAGCCAGCAGAGCTGTGGGGAATAAGGCACTCAAAGCCCGGGGAGTGTTCAGTCTACTGTTTTACTCTTTGGAGCACCACAAACATGTGTTGAGTTGATGCTGGTTTTTTTTTTTTTTATTCTTATTTTTTCTAACCATCAGAAGGATTGTAGTAAGGTCGTTTTGCTTTCATTCCTGTTTGGCTTTGTGTGGGTGTGTTTGTCTTGTTCTGTTTTATTTTTTTTTAATAGGCTATAGGCAACCCAGGCTCTATATTCATCTTATGCTGCACTCTGAGAATTAACTGTTTCATGTAAAAGAGCCATCTTCTCTCCAAGGCAAGATGAATAAACTATTTTGGCTTTAAAGTGCTGCAAACAAGCAAGTTGCTGATGTGTGTTCTTGAAGAGTGAGATTTGTTTTTCTCTCAGAGAACAAGTGCAATGCCTCCCTCTTCCATTTCTCCTGCCTTGGTAGCTGAAAATGGGACAATTGCTGCATGGCACTCAGAGCCTTTGGCAGAGCTCCCAGTGGCTTGTGTTATATTGCATGAAAGTCTCTACAATAGGAGAGAGATAAAAAAATTCTTCCTTGTCTCCAAAAGCTTTTGTTTTGCTGATTCACAGAGCCTATTGTATGACTTATATAGTTGGGTCTATAAGTCTTTGATTTTTTCCTTCCTCCCTACGTGTCACAAACCTGATTTTGTACTTTGTATTTAATACGGCCACAAAAGAGGGAATCTGTCAGGAGGCCATTGCCTCCTCGGCCTGTCTTCCACAGCAGCTGTGTTTTGTGTCCAGGAATGTGAAGAGTGCTGCATCCGGGCAGGAAGTGGCTGGAATTGCTATGGAAACTGTTTTTTTCCTGCACAGCTTAGAAACTGTGTCACCAGACTGCTTTAGAGTGAACCAGTTCATAAACAGGTAGCTGGTGCTTCCTAAGGGTTTAGAATTTCCTGGGCTTTCTGAAAATGCTCCTTGCCTGGCACTGTGGGATCTCCTCTGCCTGTCTTCTACCCCCTACATTTTACTGCAGGACCACAGGGCATGGGCTCTGAATTTAAACTGTCAGTATAGAGAGCTGCCTTGTCAGAACAACAATAATCAATGCTTTGTTTTGGAATGATAACATTCATCTGCACTCGGTAAAACTGCAATACTCCTGTGTTTGTGGTGGTCTGAAAGCCATTTGCATAAAAAATGAATTCTAAAGTCAAAAGTAATAGCCTGGCACATTCTGAGAGGAGCAAGTAGTGGAGGAAATAATTTCTACAGAGTGTACAGAGTGGTAATATTTTAATTCATACAGCATCTATGCTGAAAGCTGAGTGGATTTTATTGGCCTTAATGCTCTGAATTTTGCAGGAGTCTACAAAGCACTCAAATACTTCCTTATAACCAGTAAAAATACTGGAAGAATATCCAGCAGCAATTAACACTTAGGAAAATATCTATAGTTCTTATTTCTGTAATGTCTATAGTTCTAATTTCTACGGACTTCCCAAGCCTTCTCATTCCATGGATCATGAAGTTGAGATTTGCACAGGAGCTCAGTTGATAGCTTGATAGTTGATAACACCAGCAGGCTCATGGACTTGGCCGCATCTGCTTTTATAAGCAACAATAAATATTTAATTGTTGCATTTGAAAGTACTGACCCCAAAATTTTTTCCTTTTCATTTTTGTGGGTACTACTGAAAACAGTGTTTGAAGTAAACAGGCAGCATACCGCTTTTCTTGCTCCTTTCTTTCACTCTCTCCTATATTTTCTTGTGTCTCCT
Organism: Dasyornis broadbenti; assembly: GCA_013397935.1. Lineage (NCBI taxonomy): Eukaryota > Metazoa > Chordata > Aves > Passeriformes > Dasyornithidae > Dasyornis > Dasyornis broadbenti. The sequence continues at coordinate 1,280,696 of VZRN01004866.1, read as the reverse complement.
TCCATTCCTCTCTGCTTCCACAGGGAAATCCTGTTTCCTTTTTAATTAGCTACCTGGCCCCGCAGATGGAAGTTCACCCTGAAGTACGGCCCTGTCCTGCTGGTCAGTGCCATTTGGCTGACAAGGTGATGTCATTCCTTAATGCACTGGTTATGACAACAGACAGGGCAGCCATCCCACAGGTTAGTCAGGCACCAGGTGCTCCCGTGCCTGGGGTCTTGTGTTGTTGGATCTTCATTGCATTCGTTGTTCCCGTTGCTGATGACCAGGTGGTAGTGGCAGACCGTGTCATTTCCCTCTCTCTCTGCTGTAGGGTTCTCTTCATATCCTGCTATTTCAAGCTAAGATATAATTTTTTTTTTTTTTTTTTGGCATCAAAGTCTAAGAACCCATTTTGAAATCTGTGAGGGATTTTATTGCCTTCTGCTAGGCTTCATCTTAGGATCTGCTAATATGCCTGTGACCTTAATACCTACACTGATGAATAACTTTGCCAACTGCACACTACTTTTTAGTTGCTTCTTAGAGACAGAAGAGCAGGGAATGGAGTAAGGGAGGAGGTCAGTAGACCCTCCAGTCCTGAGCTGATGGGGGTGCCTGAATAGCAAATATGGCCAAGATTTGGGAAGGGGAAAAATGAGGACAAGGAAAGGGGTAAAATAGTGTTGGAGAGTTGGGAGAGATGAGGGACAACTAAGCATTGCAACAGGAAAAACGTTGGATGATGGACTGGAAAAATTTGGGAGGCAAGGTGCCAAAATGGTCAAACTCTGGTGTTTGTGTTGAAGTGGGGAACAATCAGGGAAGGATCCCCTCCAAAGCCCTGCTCAAAGGGTAAAAGACAGAGGTCTCACTGTACGTGTACTGCTAATGCAGCTGTGAAACACCGGCAGAGGGGAGGTCTCAGCCTGCTCCCTCAGCCAGCAGGTTCTTCCCCAGCTCACATAACAAGGGGGCTCACAGCTCAATCAGAGAGAACCTCTTGCCACTCTTCTGAATCAGTGAGGAACCCCCACTCTACAATTTCTGGGTTTGCAGTTTGTTGTTTGCTTTAAAGTTCGCTTAAAATCAAATGAACATTTTTAAGGTTGCAAATACAAGCATGTAAAGTTAGGAGATGACCCAGTTTGGGCTGCATACTTGGTCTTAATTTATCTCCTCTAAGCACACTCATTATTGAGTTTTTAATAACTGTAATCTCATCCTCTTGCCTTGTTCCATACATTTGGAATGTTCTGTTTCCATTCAATGATGTCTTCGTTTGGTTTCTTTTCCATTGCTGCGTGTATGGTTGTTGGCCTTTTTAATTGCAGATTACAGAACTTCTGGTCCTGAGACAGAGTTAACCATTTCATGGACTTTGCCACATTTCTAGTCATTGTAGTGAAGAAGGGCATGTAAAGATAAATATATGAATGTCTAATAACCTCTTGTGGTTGGCTATAATTTTCATTTTAGGCCTGACAATCAAAGATAACTTGTTTGGGTTTTTTGGATGTCCAGTTGGAGATAAAGAAGGCTTGAGTTTTATGTATTTCTAGAGCACAGCTCCCATTGACTTTCAGAGTAACTATAAGTGCTCCATGCTCTGTGATCAACTTCAAATGGCCACCCAACTCACACTGGGTTGGAGTAAATGAGGAAAATGCAGCTAGGGACCACCCCTAAAGAGATTTCTTGGACTGCCTGACCATCACTGAGGACTTTTAGGGTGAGTGTAGAGGAATGTGCTTCTGTGAGAGGGAGGAGGAGGTGCTGTCAACTGACTGATCTCTGCTCTGATGGCTCTTTGCTGGGGGATTGCTTGTGTTCTCACCTTTCACACTGACCTTTTCAAAGGATCCCTTTGAATTTGAAATTCCTGTATTTCTCAGCTTTGGCACGCTTGACTTGGCAACCTTCATGCTGATGGGTTTTGGTGGGGTTTTTTGTTATATTTGCAAGTGCAGGCACTTGGAATCACCTTGGCTTAGGTGATGTTTTGCATTGTCTCACACTGTTATGTAGGAAAGAAGAAGACATTTTTATCTTCACTGTTGAAGAGAGTCTTAAAGTATTTACAGAGCTGTTCTGAGTGCAGGAAAATTGAGAGCAAACCCCCTCCAGCCTTACTAGTGATTTTTTGCAAAGAAGCATTAGAGACTTTTTGCCTGTTGCAGTGTGGAGATGTTGACAGGTAAAACATACCATTGCTAATAATTTCTAGTCATTCACCCAGTCAAAATATAGCTTTATTAATATGCATACAGAGCTCTCTGTTTCCCTTCTCTCCCTCTTGAGAGACACAGAGGGGGAGAGATGGGCGTTCTTCTGTCTCTTGGCTAATCAAGAATGATGCCTTGTGCGTTCTTAGGGTGAGAGAAGAGGAAAGAACAAACAGGAGGATCTAATGGGTCTCATCCATCTGACTTCTATAATTTTTGATTTATATACCAATTTAATGCCTGGTTTATGATGATTTATGTCCCAGTTTGTTCATACCCCAGTCCGATGCCCCACCCCACAGTGTTAGTGAGATGAAATCCAGGCAGTTAAATATTTCAAGGTGATTACATGCCACATACAGAGTTAGTAATGAGGAGTTAAGTGCTTCCTTACTTCAGTGCGAGAAGACAGACATAAGTGGAACATTTTGGAAATGAGCTTAGTGTGATTTGTTCACGAAGCCATGCACCATCCACAAGGAAACATCATAGCAGCCAGGATGAGACAGAGGGGACATGAAACTTTGAATCAAACAACCTGGGTCTCACCTCACAGACGCTGCAGGCTGAAACTTGAAGGCGGATTTTAGATATCAATAGTTACCAGGCAGTGGTTGCCATTTTAATGATTGTTTTGCAGCGATGCTCTTTGGACATTAAATTATGGAATGAACCTGATTCTCATGTACACTCAGGACATCCTCCTACTTTGAAAAAATATAAAATGTGTCAGTGTTAACGTGTAGAAACCATAATGCGGCTTTACATCCTCAGATTCTTAATGTTAACTGGGTCATTGTGATTTTGGCCATGTTGTCAGAGCTGAATGTAGTTCTGGCCCATGAAGACTGGATGAAGCTGAAGGATTTGTCTGGGGGCCCATCCCAAGACTCCTTAATTGACTGGGTGAATCACAGTTTAGCTGTTCAGTTATTCCCTACCCACCTCCAAGAACTGATTGCACAGTTGGTGGGGGAATAAGAAATCAGGAATATAAATCAACTGCAGGTATCTCCTGTGGGAATTCAGAGTTCAGTCTTGCAAGTCTCATCTGGCTGCTCTGGATGTAGGTTACACTTAATGGAGCTTGAGCCTGCATGTCCCTTTGCATCACTGGAATTATGACAGCTAATTTGAGTCTGTCTGCCACTGGTGTGTGCAATTGATCAATATCTCTTTCATAAATTCAGACTCTCCCTCATCTCTGCCTTCATCAGCTTTGTGTTTTCTGGCTTGCCCTTTGCATCCATCCATGTATTNCCCCCAAACTTGATTCTCACCTAGATATTCTCAGAGAAGAAAATCAATGGAAGAATATCAGTTGCTCACCTAAGAGGGGCTTCTTTGCCATACATAACTACGGTTATAAATAATTCAGTAGGGTCCCTGTCTTTTCTTTCCTCCCGTAAGATTGAGTTTATTAAAATTTTATGGGAGAGGACATGGAGGTGGCTGAATTACTGGCTTAATCTGATACAATTTTCAGCAATGCATTAGTTCAGTACCAGCTGCTCTTTACTCATCATCACAGGCACACACTAAATCAGTCTTCCTTGTAGAATCCATTTTACAGCGTGTTATAATCCTGTATTTGAGCATGATGTAATGCCACTCCTTATAACTTGCTTTCAGGCCTGATGGTGTTGCCAAGGGAAGAAAAGTGTTAAACTGCCAAGGCAAGGCTTAATCTTTTTTCTTGCACTGAGGCAGTCAGTAGAGTCCTGAATCCATATAGAGAAAGATCCTAATCAGAGGGGAGCTGTAGGCTGGGGACAAAGAGTTTGGCTTGGCTTATATTCATACCAAAATAGAAATTCTACTGAAACAAGAACAGATATTCTGAGGTGAAAATGGTGTGAAATCAGCAGCTGGGGACTAAATACTCAAGCGATATCAGGAGTAGAAAAGGGCTCTTTGAGGTCTGGGACTTTTTGACATTTCAATGAAAATGGACAGGTCCCACGATTAAACTTTTCTGTTAATGCTGCTGCTGACTGTGTGTAGGGCACCTTCCATCCTAGCATCTTGAAACACTCAGGAAATGGTTTTCACTCAGTTTCCTTTGGACTTCAACAGGGTGCCTAAGGAGGAATACAACCCAAGCCCACCCACTTCACAGAAAGTTACAGAGAAGTGAATTGATTTGCTAAATGTCATGTGGAGAGTGAGTGGGAGAGCCAGAAACAGAACTCAGGTCTTTGGACCCCCACTGCTGTAAGTGCTAGACAATCCTGTGTCCTGTGGTGCCAGGGATTATTCAGCCTATCTCCTGGAAAAGCCTTGCAAAACCATATATCAAGAATGGGGTTTTTTTTCTAAAAACAATTAATTTTCAAACAAAAGCTCACTGGCCAAAACCAGAATCCAAATGGATGCGTGCATTGGTGTCAATTTTTGCCTAGAAAAATAGCAAAACCACCTTCAAAGTTTGCTAGTGGATTAGGTATAACAAAGTGGTGATTCCTCAGAGCCTGCTAAAACCCAGGGCCTTGGAGGTGTGAGGGTGAGGAACAAGGATCAAAGGTTTTCCATTAGAATGTGTGTAGGTGCTGTGGATTTTCTGCCATGTATAAGTTGCACTCTACAGCAGTGTCCTTGCTGATTTTATGACAACTGATACAGCACAAATAACATACTTGCACTCAGTTTTACCTGCAAGTAACCTTAACCAGAATTTCATTTGAAAAATAATCAAATTAGTACCTTTCGAGAAATAATAATTATCAGTCCTATTACAGAGATATAAAATCTGAAAGAAATGCACACTGAATGGGTAATGGTAGGCATAAAACTGGCCTTCCCGATACGGCCTGGGCAGAAGCTGTTGTGGGTGACAAATCCTCCTTGGCTGGTAAACTGGCCACAGCCAGCTCTGCTCCTCATCCCAAAATGACATGGGTCAGGAAAGGATTAATTGACAAGGGTAGTCCTGACCATGATTACTGGCTGTGAACCGTCTGCTGCCAGAGGGTGAATTAAAGCTACCTATGATTTATTCCACATAAACCTAGGCTGAACTGGTCTTCAGCTTGTTTCAGGACTATCTTAATCCCTCATGGAACTCAGTGTGCTGTTATGTAGGATTATTTCTGCTGTATTTCATTGATGTTTAGGTCTTTACATGGAAGCAGGATTTTTATTCAGTAAATAAGCCTTGGCTCTACACTTTACCCTTCACTGGGGCACCGCTCCTCTGTACTGATTTCAGCTGATGAAGTAGAAAAGTCCATAGTGCCATCACTTCCAGGGAGGACCAGGTATTTAATGTGGAAGGAATTGAGAATGAGAGGCTGTTGTTACAAGGAAGCAGGCAGAGAAATGCAAGAAAAACCCCCTTGATAGGGCAATAGGATTAGTCTTTCAGAGTGGTCTGCCCAGTTTTCCAGGAGGAACCAGTGATTCTCTGAAAAGCTGAATTGATAGCTCTGCTGGGTGAAGCTTTTTGACAAGACAAAGGGTTGCACAGGCGGGAGGACTTTGAAAACCTGTGTGATGCATGGATGGATTAGATCACTTGATGTATCTCTTTGGCTCCTGGTTCATAGGATTCTCTGATTAACAATTCTGGCATGGGCTTTCAACGGGAACCAATCCTCTGTGCAAGTAAGAGCAGAATTCCAGAGCTAAAAGAATCCCCAATTTTTGGTAGTCAGATGATGAGTGCAAGGTGAGGATATTCATGGTTTTTTTCTTCACAACTGGGGTAGCCTCAGTATTTTACCAGCCAGAGAAGAGAGGCCATTTGTCACTGGCTTGTTGGATTCATGATGAGTGTTTTGCTCTCCTTTCCTCGCAGAGCAGATGAGTTGATCTGTTGCTGTACCAAAGCAATGCTTAGAGAAGGCACAGTAGATATTGTTGTAGGCTAAGGCCCGGCAGTAAGGTCTAGGAGGCTCCTGAACCTGACGGTGCGGTCCCCAGAAGATGCATTAGCTGAGAGAAGGACCATGGAGAGCCAATCCCTAGGCAATGATGGCCTGTAGGAATTGCTATCTTGTCTCTGAAGTTGGCAGAAGGAGCATCAGTCAAGGAGGATACGAATAGGGTGCTCCTGTGCCCCCACGTTATCTGCAGAGGGCTCTGGCTCACAGAGCAATCTCATTTTGGTGGGATTGGCGGGAGCTAGTTTGGGATAGGAAGCCATCTGCTTCGGCAGCTGCCTTCATCTTGATGTTGATAGAAAGGGAAAAACATCTGGTGGCGGCTGTTTACTGGTATGGTTGGCAGTTGGAGGGACACTGCTGCTTTCCAAGTCTTTTATTCCTGTGCTGTAGGCATGAGTAGAGAAAACTCTCCCTGGTGTAGAAGCAGGCATCTTACGGCCTTGGGGAGTGGTGAGTGCAGAGAGCAACTCTTTGCATGCCTGGGAGGCTGTGTGTTTTTTTGGTTTGTTTTTCTTTCTAGGAGTTGAGAATGCAGTTGGATGAGCTTTTAGTGGTGCCTTTAAGAATACGAATCAGGAAGGCAAGGTGATGTGTGTAAACACCTGGGGAGAAGCTAAAAGAGAAAACAGAGCATAATGGAAAAGCTGCTGGGGGAAATAAAAATGTGATGCCTAGATGCTCTTCTGTGTATAGAGAGAACTTCTCTGGTTATTATTCATCGATGTGGATGCATTAGCTTTATGTGAAAATCAAACAAATTCCTGACACTGCTGGCAGTGCTGAGACAATAACCAGAAGCTGTTGCCTCTGTCACTTTCCTTTTGCAGCAAAGTCTGATGGTGAATGAGACTGGCATGAATTTGCCATTGCTCACTCATTACTTTTTGAAATTTACTTCTATTTGTGTTCGTGTGTGTCAAGCTCTTGGCACAACTCTGATAAGCAACAGAAAGATGGAGCCTTTCCACAGATCAATAGAGATCAAACTCTTAATTTGGACTGAATGACAAAACAAAACCAGCTATTAAAATTGTTTTTACCTTTTCTTAACACCTGCCAGCCAATAGCTAGCAGGCAGCTCCCAAAACCAAAGTACCAAGGGACATATGGGAGAGCTCTTGACTGCAAATTATTTATACTGACCCCATCAGAGGGATGATGTTAGCACACACCCTAGGATTACACAACAGGTAAATGTGCCCTGAGGCACAAGTGTGGAAAATTCTGGCCAAACTGTTTGGCCAGGGCTAGGTCTGTTACTTTGTAATCGACATTCAGTCCATGACACTGGTTGCAATGCCACACAGCTTTGGGCATGTGTGTGTCCTAGGCCACAGCATCCAGGGCAGAGCTGCAGGGATGTGAAGATGGGGCTATACTTGGTGTTAGTGAACATCTATTGGGTTCATTAGTACCAGATCACGTGTAGCTGTCCAGTAATACAGCACATCTGGTTCACTGACTTACAGAGAAGGCTGGGAAGTGGGCTGATGAGTTCATTTGGGTGTCATTACAACATTCAATCAACCACATGGGATGTCACAGCAGTGCATTTACCCCAGCAAGCCTTACAGGTATGGTTTGAGGGCAGTGTGAGTGGGCAGCATGTGAGGCTCACTGGACTTGTCTCCTGACCAAGTGCTGTGTTATGAAAATCTTGCTGACTGTTGCATTCAAGTATCAAAACAGAAGTCTTGGTGAAGAATTTTTGAGATGTCTGCCAGCACACAGGATGGTCAAGAAAATAGTTGTTTTGGTAGTTGTTCTGGCTACTTAGAGCACCAAATTATTCTAAATTGCTATTGGAGACATTTCAGTATATACCCATCTTATATCCACCTGAATGTGAATGTCAGGGGTGGATATACAACAAATGGCACAGGATAGTAAGTACTGTAAGCGAAATATTGCTGCTAGTAAACATCAATAGCTGATACTTGAATCCTTTTCTTCAATGAAGAAGCGGAAAACAGATTTTTCAGTTGTCCTGAGTTCAACGTGGTTTTGTTTCTCTTCCTACAGTGCTGGCATCAACAGTAAAAGTAAGTGAGATGCATCTGGACACAGCTGCTCTGGTGGGCCTCTGGTGTGAATGAACAGGCAGAAGGAACAGAACATTGGCTCCTGCAATAAGATGAATTTTCTCTTTATTTGGGGGTATGTGTGGGGGAATGCTGCAATGATGTATTGCTCGTGAAAGCAAGAGACCTGACAGCACCAGCTAAACCCAAGCATACTGCAGGCAATTACTGGGCACGTTTCCCAGTTACAGCCACGCCACTGTGCTTAATCACTGAGTACAAACTGTTGCTCCAGCAGGAGCTGATCCCTTGTTGGTGCAGTGCTCTCTCTTGACTTTAGACAGTTTTGCTGCCGTGTCTCGAGCCTTCACCTGCAATATTGCCCTGCCATTCCCAAAGCGCAGCACTGTTGCAGCTGCAGCCACGCAGTTTGGCTCCCCAGGCTGCGCTCAGGTCAGAATGTGTCTTGCTTCTGTGCCGTGCTTTGCTGGAGGAGTTCAGCATCCGGAAGTAAGGTATGAGTTCAACTCATGGCCCCGCTCTTCAGGCTGTCAGCTTTATCCACCTCCTGGTTTGGTGGTAGAGAGTCTGTGATGCATTTATGTGCTTCTCATCTTAGAGCTGTCTAGAAGCATTTTGGCCCCTAATGCAAATGTGTTGTCATTGGGCCTAACAGAGATGGTCCCACCAGTAGATTTTACTGGAGAGCAAGAGCTTGCTGGAGGAGGTCTTCTTCGCTTCTGAAGAGGGAGAAATGGAGTTGGCATAGACTCAGTGATTGTGGCTTTATGTGAGCTGAAGGGATACGAGCTGCCCAAGCAGCGGGCTGAAGATGCAGCTGCAGTGGTGCAGAGGGACCTTGGGCCTTTCTCCAGCCCCTGGGAGGGGAAGGCTGAGGTTTGAGGGCTGGCTCCATCCCTGTACTCCCCTTTTCCCTGATGGTGCCTCTGTGTGGGCCATTCTGGGGATTGTAACAAACCAAAAGCCTGTGCCAGGGAGATGAACTGCTGCTGAGTGGAGAACAGGAGAGCTGCAGAAAGTGGAGGACTGAAAGCTTCTGGAGCAACACCACGTGGAACCCAGAGGAGGTGGATATTTTTCACTGTAGCATGAAGTGAGACAAAATCCCAGCACCTCTGGCAAACAATAACAAGACCCACGTTGACAGAGCTGCTCTCCTGTGAAGCCTTATCCTTCGTGGCTGTCCTACTGTGCTAAAGCTGCTCTGGGGCTGCTCAGACATGATTGCCTCTCCTCCCTCTTTAGGGAAATGACAAGGGGTGGGCTCTGGAAAAGGTGCCAGCAGGCATAGAAGGGAAGAGAAAATAGAGAAAATTTGATGTTGAATGTATTCATCACCATCTATTTTAGGGTCAGTTATTGTCTCTTTTTTTTTTGGTGTTAAATGAGGTGCTATTTTTAGATTTCCAAATCCATACATGGAAATTATTCTCCAGCTTTCATCCTGTATTAAAAGAAAAAAACCCAGTCTCATCTTGATGGCACATTTAGTGCATTAATTTTGTGTGATTTCTTTTAGCCTTTTTTTCTTCCTGCTAAAAAAAAAATAAATTATCCCTTCTTGCACCTGTACCTTGGCTAACATTACTGGAAATGCAGCAAGAGAGAGCTATTTAACATTTCCACTTGTTGCTTTACTGTTCTGTTGCAGTTATAGGGGAAGTGCTGGTGGGTTAAGAAGTGGCTTAGCCGGCAGCCCACCCACTTCCTTGTGATTCTTCTTCAAAGAAGAGTCTGACAGAGAAAAGTTGTTCTGTTGCAGATTTGCAGAGTTCAAAGCGAGTGCCCTACAGATACAACTTTGTGATTAATCCTCAGAACTGGCACATAAAGCTTATGCTATGCCACTGCTACTAATGCTAATGGGTGTCAGGCAGCTTACTCACAGTGCACTCCTTTAAAGAGTAATAATTTACCCAGAAGAGTCCTGAGGCAAAAGAAGTGATAGTCATTTATTAATTCTTTTGTAAATCCTTTTGTCTATGGCACTGGCATTGCTTTCCATTCGTTTCTAAGTCATTACGATTTGGTGAGCCCTGGGCCTTGAAGTGGGTAGAGAGCAGGATGTTATTTTTTTCCCTGTCCTTGAGCTCTTCAGTGCCAAGAGCTGGTGCATATACTAGAATTCCAGGCTATATTTACAGAGACCAAAGCCTCATAAGCATATTTTATACCCTCTGTTGCACATGCAGAATTAGTGGCTGTAGAGAAGAATGTGACCTTTAGGCAGCCATTGAAAAGCAAACAGAGAAAGCTGTACCTCTTAGCTTTGATAGAAAGCAGCTCTGTCTGAGCATAGCTGTGACATCAATGAGATAGTTACTTATAAAAGCGTGGGCTCTTTCAGAGGGAAATGGATTGGGGTGTACCTGATTTTGAGGTGTCTGACATGAAGTATGCTTGAAAGGGCCTGATGGCCAGTGGGAAGTGCTCAGCATTCCTCAGGAGGCTGAATGAGATTGTCAGCATCTGGCCATGGTTGTGTGCATCGTTGCCTCCCAGCACAGGCAGTTACCCAGCAAAGGTGTCTCCTTGGCAGATTTGGCTGTATGTGTTTTTTGTTAGTTACATCTGAGATTTCTAGTGAAGATGCTGCTTTCTCAGTGGAGGAAAGAATTTTGGCTGGGAACCAACTCATGGAGAAAAGGCTGTGTGCAAAATTGCAGGATAGTACTGGATATATACTGGGTATTTTTCGCTATGTGTGGAAAGCTTCCTGCACACATACAGTGAATACTGGTGCTCCAAAAGCAAGAGAACTATAATTCTGAAATAAATTACCATACTGTGTTGATTTCTAAAAGTAATTGAACTACTTGGGATCCCAAATGACCCTGAAAGCTACCAGTAAATCTTGATAATTCCCTGTTTTGTTCCCAGAGCAGATGAACCAGCGTGAAACATGATGCATGCAAACCGTCTGGGGAATTCTGGCGGTGGAACTGGCCTTGGCAAGCTTGTGGCAAATGGCACCATAAGTCAAAGGATCTCCTGAACGCCAAGTTTGCCTTGAGATGAGTAGTGATAATTACAGCTACATCTGTATCTTGCATTGCAAACCTTGAGTCCTTCAGGAATGCCATTTGAAATAAGGATCTTGCAGCGCGAGCCTGAGTATCAGTCTGGGGGAGTGGGTCATTCATTAGTCAGAATTCCCTTTCTCTCCCACCTTTCAGTAAATACTTTGAATTGTTTCTTCACCTTTCCTTCTTTTTTTCCCCTCATCCTTCCCAAATGCATAAATATTTTATTCTTTCTAACTTTAAATTATTGAGATATGCAGATCCTGTTCTTTCTCTATGGACCTGTGGGATAATTTCCCAGCTGATTTCTCTTTGCCTGATTGTTTGGGTTTGTTTTTTTTTTGTAGCAATGAGGCTGGTGCCAGGTACCTCTACATGAGAGAATTTTTAGTTATTTGAACAATGGTATTGCAGATTAAGCATTCATTTCCTTGTCTTTGCCTGAGGTGACTGTAAATGGATAGAGAGGAGATTGAGTTTCCTTTGATCTGAGGGAGGTGAGAGGTGGCAAAGATGGCTTCTCAGTGAGATGCACGGGCAAAGAGCTCAACATAATTCTTGGTACAAACCATTTAAACTACCAGCTGGAGCTGGGCAGACAATGTTCAAGTAGAAGCGCATAGACCCTTCCGTATTTGCTTGCGGGCATGTCTCACAGAGGGATATGGGGGACAACCTGAAATACTGGATTATCCCAGTTTTTAAAGGGGGCTTATAAGGAAGGTGACAACCTTTTTAACAGGTCCTGTTGCGACAGCACCAGAAGTAATGGTTTTAAACTGCAAGAGTGTCAATTTAGACTAGCTACAGATACAAGGAAGATTTTGTGAGGGTGGCTAAACACTGGCACAGATTTGCCCAGAGAGGTTGGGGATGCCCCCATTCCTGCAAACTTTGAAGTCTGGGTTGGATGGGGTTCTGAGCAACCTGATATAGAGGAAGAAATCCCTGCTTATTGCGGGGGAGGGGGGATTGGATTAGATGGCCTTCAAAGACAGTTTTGGCCTTCCAGCCCAAAGTGTTCTATGATTCTAAGAATCTGCAGTATTGTGGTGGCTTATGGGGAGACTGGGAGCAACATCTTGTGACAACAATTGCTGCTGGAGTGTGTGACTCCTACTCTAGGTAGCAGCCTGCTTGGTATCAGCTCCTAGCCAGTGTAGGAGGACTTAGAACTTCCTGTTGGGCCATGCAATATACTTTTGTCCCCTTTGCCCATTTTCAGTCCTGAAACAGCCTCTTTCAGATCTCCATGATTACTAGCAGAGGCCTGTTTCAAACTGAGTAATACACAACTCCAGTTCAGCTACAAATAGAACATGATTGTACTGCAGGCAAGGTCTTGTTTACTCAGGAAACATAGATTTTACTGTCTTGAGTTTGCATGGATGCTTTATGTGCCCAGCAGAATGTTTGACAATGTCATCATCAAGTCACACCATTGTACTAAAATGTTATTCTTGAGTTTAATCTTTTTGAGAGCATATTAGAGAAATCTGGGATAATTCAGAATTTTTAGGAAAAGATGACTGCATATTTTCAGAACTCCCTGTAGACCAAACATAGGAAAAACAGCTTGTCTTTCACAGGAAGATTGAGGACTGTAATGACACAAAATAGCATATACTTGCAATGAGTTGAATTTTCAAATTTATACATTTACAAAGAAATCATACTCATCTGTTTTCTTTTCTCCAAGCTCTAGCATGAGCTGGTACTCAGTTTGTTTTTTCTTTTATTGACTTGTGATCCATAGCAATTAAAGAAACAAACAAATTCCTCTATAACTCCTTAATAGGATTTAGAAGTTACCATGCAAAAGTCACAGCAGCCAGACTCTAAAATCCTTCCCTGAAAACGTCATTGTGGATGCTTCCTACAAGAGACAATATGATTATTAAATTCTCCCACTGCTTCCTGACAGCCATGTTCCTGTGCTTTCATTGGCTTTATCATCTCTCCGTCATTTGGGTATTAATGCGCAAGAAAAGGGTATTTTTTGACAGAAGGAAGTGTCTCCTAAGGGAGGCAGGGTCAGCAATTTGCTACTAGAAATAGTAATAGGGTAGTTCTTATGAACTAATATTATGTGGAGGAAACGTGTCTATACACCTCACCTTTGCTCTGCTTCCCTTCCGTCCTCTCTCCGTGTCCATTCTGCTGTGGAAGGGCAGAGGACACCTGGCTAATAAGACTTGCAGCACATAGGCTGGGGCGTTTTTCAGGAGGTGCTGTCAATGCGTTTGACCAACATGAGCCCCTGATGTCTCGGGGAGGGAACAGGACCCATTTGGTCACTTGGGGTCAGCTGTCCTGGCTGTGTTCCCTCCCAGTTTCTTGTGCACCCCCGGCCCACTGACTGGTGAGGTGGCGTGAGGAGTGCAAAATGAGCTGTGTAAGCACTGCAGTAACTAAAACATTGTTGTGTTATCAATGTGTTTCCATCACAAATCCAAAACAAAGCACCGTAATAGGTACTAGGGAGAAAATTAACTCAATTCCAGCCTAAACCGGCAGAATTTGTCTTGCGTTTTCTTAGCAACCTCCTGTGGCAATTGTTCTTCAACAACTTGATTAGATCTTGTTCAAAAACTTCTCTTGTAATGTTGCACACACTACAGTGCCACAATCCTGCCCCATCCCCTTGCTTTCAGCTTCAGGATCCTTTGGGTAGCAATTGCTCTGTCTGCACTCCTGCCTGGAGCTGCTCAGGTCCTTCCTGTGCTGCTTTGGCAGCTCTCAGACCCTGACTGCACAACTCTATCTTTAGAGCTGCAGAAGCTCCACCACTGCAGTGTCACAACAGAGCAGGTGGTACAGCAAGCCAGGGTTGAAATTTTAATTTTGTTCAAATTATTTCTTGGTTAGGAAAATTTGTCTGAGCTCATGAACCTTAGTTTTAGAAGTGTGTTAGCTGTAGAGAGCTTTTGAAATGTGCTTGCTGCAAAACCCAGCAATGAGGGGGCTATCTGCATTATGGAATTACTTTTGCAGTCTTTTGATGTCATTTCCTTAACCTTGTGCTAGTTTTATCACAGGGATATCTTTTGTTACATTTTACTTACAAAAGAGAAGAAAATAACTAGTTAGTTATTATTCTGGCTGAATCACAGAATAAAATTCAGACTCAGCTGTCACACAGTTCTAGTATCTGAGGAATATCAGCATTATGAGCTGAATGCTATTAGCATATTTATTAACAGTGCATAGAATTTATTTATTAATAGTAATGCACAGATAATTCACTCTTTATGTGCTTGCACTACTGTTTCGATGCAGTTAGTATTGAAAAAAGCTTGTGTTTTTCAGTTTACATTAAAAATATTGATGACAAAGATTGAGTTAGTTTGCTGTTACTGTGTTGTGTGTCACCTCACACTCCCTCAGGGACAAATTTAAGGCTTCATTTTCTTAACATGCTTTAAGTATGTGGCAAGGTGGTTGTTGTCAGCTAGTATTGATTATTGCTGTTGATTCTTGCAAATTTCAAAATCCCTGTAGTATAAACATTTGACGAAAAATTTAAATCAACTTGTAAATGCTGAATTCAACAAAGAATTTTTCACCTTCATATTTTCATTAGCAAACATACACTCCCTAGTGCAAAACAAATAGCATGTACTGTGCTTTATAAATGTACATCACGCACCCAAATTATTTTCATAATCACTGTGGCTGTTACTCACTTCCAGGATTATGACATAATGGCACAAGCTTTGCAAATACCCCTAGTTCCAGCTGTGGCTGCTCACAAATAAATAAGGCTATTTTGGGCAGTAGCAGAACCAAACTGATGGGTGATTGTGCTGATGCAGTATGTCTTTGGGAAGCCCTCGGCAGCAGTGAGCCATGGATCTCAGGTTGGAAAAAACCCCACGTTTCCTTCTCCAGGGACAGAAGCAGCTGCCCTCCTCCTCCTCTGGGACTGCATCCTGCTCTGTCCTGAATAGGCTGATATATTTGACTGGCAGCATGATTGCTCAGGATGCAGCATGATTCCCTTAATTGTTGATCAAGAGCATTTTGGTGATGTTATTCACTGCTGCACTCTGTTCTTGTCATGGATGCCTCTCCAGCCTGGCTGTGACTCTCTTGAAAGCTCCGTTTCCCAATTTATGACATGCCTTTAAAGAGAACCAGAACAAGACAGATCATCCATCATCCAAAGACTGCAGGAGAAGTTTATGTGGCTGATCTAACCTTGTGGTGATTTTTGCCACCTCTAGAGTCTTAACTGGCATTTTAACATATGGAGAGGGGAGAGATGCTCTCTGCTTGGTTAGAAAGAACAGTGACCACTGGAGAGAGATTGTCCCAGCAATTTCACCTGTTGGGAATGCCAAAAGGAAAAGTGTTTGTCAGAGAGATTGGGAGGATTTTGAAAGCTGTTCTAGGTGCTCTCCTGACCTCACATGTATCTTCTAATTTTCTGGCACCAGTATGTGTTTTGGATCTTTTAAAACATATTAAGTCTCACTTTCTAACCCCTTGCTGCTATTGTCCTGTTAGACCAGACTCAGCCCTGGAGAAAGCAGGAAAACCAGAAGTGAGTTGGCCCATTTCATGTAATGTCATATCTGCCACATGGAGCTGGAGTCAGGCTGTGGATGGCAGGAGAGAGATGGGGCAGTGCACAAACACATTTGTACCTGCCACAACCCTGCAGGAGGCAGCTGGAAGTTTTCTTGCCTGATCTATTATCCTGGAGGAGAAAAGGAATTGATGTGCACTAGAACTGGTGCTGGGGAGCACCTTAGCTGATTGCTGCTGATTTAATTATTGGAATTTTTGTTAACCCTTCAGTAAATGAAGACAGATCTTGTTTTACATTAAAGTTCCATGAAGAATGCATAAGCATAAAAACTAACAACTCATAGCCAGGGAGTGCCCCAGGGATTAATCTGTAGTCAGGGGTTTCTTCAGGACACTTGATTTAAACAGACTGCTTGCACAAATTATCAAAGGTGTTTTATTTAGAATTAGTTAAGTGGCTAGAGATAAATTTAGAAGTACAGCTCCTCATCCACAGATACCAGTTCAGGTTTGGAAGTGTGTGTGGGGGTTGAGTGTTCTTAAAAAACAGTCTGGCTGAGGCATTCTGGTCTATTCAGGCAGAAATTTTTAGCTGCAATCTCAGGGGTTCTGGGCACAGACTGATGTTGCCTCTCTCACAGTGATAAGAGCCTTAAAATGTCTGAATAAACCCTTCTCCAGTTCCCAGTGATCTCCTTATGTTGCACTTGTCTACCTTTCCCCATGCCATAAATATTCTACAGGAGAACTCCTCTTGTTTTTATTCTTCAGTACTCCCTTTTCATCCTACAGGTATTTGTACATGGTTTCTCACACAGCAGTGAGACTGATGTCTAAGAATATTAACTTGGACTTTTTTTTCTCACAGTTCATGTCCCATCTTCCAGATGAGGGGTTTGTTTTTCCCACTGAGCTTACCTAAACTATTCCATGCAGAATGAGGCTGCCTCTCTTCTTGCATTTCTGCTGTAGCCAGACCCTCTTGAGTCCTAAATCTCTTCCAGTTTGAGGGATGACAGTCATACCAAGAGCATTCTTGATGTCTGATCCTCAATGCTCAGTTCATCACAGGACTGTGTTGCTTTTATTTTGTTGTTTCAAGCAAGAACTCAAAGACACCAACATTTTCCATCCGTGTGGTGTGATTGCCCAAGTTGAAGTGTAGATAAAAAATGCTCACCCTACTCCAAGGACTACAGCCTTGTTTTCATTCCCGATAGAATCTCTCTCTTTGCGGTTACCCTTGCTTACTGTCTCCCTTACATCTGTAGCACACACACTTGCATATACTTGGGACTGGGGGCAAACTCATGTTGCCTGTAAGTCCCACGTGTGCAAGAGGTGAATACAAACGTTTGGTTGCTATTACTGCTAACTGTAGCCACTGTTTTCTGCACTGAGAACTGTGGAAGTCAATGCAAGTGGATATTCTGAGAGCTGGATGGCATCTGTAACTTTCATCGCATGCGTTGACACCTTGCACAATTTCTCTATGCCTACTCAAGCTGTAGTGCCCTTAAATGTGTGTCTTAAGCTTGAAACAGAAATGCTGTCAGTGAGAACGTGTGGGTTTTAGCCCGTGCTCAGACAGAAAGAGCAAGTGCCTCAGTGTAGAGAGACAGGTGCTCTCCTTGCTCTTTCCGTGAGCTTCACAACTGTTTCACACAGCTACCTGTGCAGCTGGCGCCTTGTAGCAGTCTGAGAAGAGAGGCCAGGAGTTGAATCAATCAGGAGACTGTGCTGGTCTCAGTCTGGCAGGTAAGCTCCCTCCTGGTCACAGCTGAGATGAGTTCTTCTTCATTTTAACTGTACTTGCAAGCTGCCACCCTGGGAGCTGTTTCTGCTGTGTAAATAAACTGGGCACTTCAGTACAGCGAATTTTCACCCACGCTAAACTACACAACAACAGTCGCTTGGCAATGTTTTCCACCCTCATTCTGTACTTCTTGCAGGCATTTACTCTGCTAGGAGAGGTTATCTAGATTCTACTGGCCTGTGAAAGGGGGAGAATTTTAATATATGTAGAGAGAGGGGCTTGGGATAACTTTGCTTGAGATAAACCCCAGAAACTGGCTTCTGAAGAGGGTTCCTGAGCCTTTGCTTTAAATATGAAGAGCAGGCTTGAGCTGAACATTTATTTAATGTTGCAGCTTTAGCCCTCTCCTCAGCTGATTTCAGGAGGGAAGAGTGACTTTACACAGTGTTTTTTAGCAAATTGGGAAAGGGAACTGGCAATAAAACTGTGCCACCTGAGTGGCATGTACGAGGCACACACCATGTGTGGGTATATTAAAAATGTTTTGTGAAAATCAGATTTCCTCCTCCCTAATTGTTTTTTAAATCTCTTAAAATACATTTTGACTGGTGGTAACAGGCACAGGCATGCCTGTGCCATGCATATTGGATTTGGGTCCATGAGTGCTTGGGTCCAGGATCCTGGAATGGCTGCACTTTTCGAGGCTTTTAAATTATGAGTCAGCAGTACTGGAGGAACTACTTAAGGAATAAAAGTGCCATGACATGAAGGATACTATCCATCTTTTTACTGTTTGCTACTAGAAAGCATCTCATCTGTCTGAGAAAAGTTTTTGGCAGGTGTTCTGGTTAGTGCTGCTGATGAAGACGTTCACAGAATTACTTTAAAAGATAAAATTATGTGCCTCATTCAAGTCTATTCATTGTAAACTGTTTCTGGGCCTTTATAATAACACGAGAGACCCTTCTGGCTTTCCACCAGCCTTTGAAAACTGAGAGCTCACCACGCAGGGGAGGAGAGCAGCACATTGTGGTCTTGTGCTGTTCTGTGATCCCTGCCTCACTCCCTGCAAGCTTGCTGAGGCCCAGGCTCTCTCATAGAAAGCAGAAAGTTGCCTTGTGTTTTTGTCATGCTACAGAGTTTGTTACCGACATGATCTTGGTGGAGAAGGTGCTTCCCATTTTGCCACACATTTTTTGGAGGAGGGTACCAGTTTCTGGTATATCATCACTTCCCTTTTAATTCCTTTTCTGAGAGTATTTCTTTTCAGACAGGCTGTTTTAAACACAGAGCTGCGTTCTTTCCCCCTACACTTCATTGTTTCTTGCTGTGATTTCACAGCCAAGCCAAGTTTATAGTTGTTGAATGTCAGTACATGAATATAAAAGATACAGAGACAGAGCAAGAGAGTATGGAATGCTGGATGAGCAGGGTGGTAATTTCCTGTTGAACCAGCTTTGTTTTGAAGACTGATGGAAGTGAATATCTTCCAGTGAAGATTGTCTCTGTTGTCAGATGCAGACTGAGGATACTACTAATGCTTAAGAACTCTTACAAAGAAACTTGGATTCCTAGATGACCATACTATTTCTTCTGCTTTTTAAAGATGTGTGCACCAGAAAGAGCAGTAGGTTATCTTCTTTTTTTTTTTTTCCTATGCGCACCGCGTTTGTACAAAAACTCAAACTGCCAACAGCTTTGGAATTGTGAAGGGTGTGAAGGTGGTATCTTTATGTTCATTGGGGAAGTCGGTCCTCAAGGTAAATAGTCAGGTCAGAAAATAATGAAAAGCCTTTACAATGTGATGCCTCTTTAAAGATTTGGCATGCAGATATAGGAGGAAGATGTCCATAGCACAATTAAGCAGAGCAAATCCTTTCTAGCAGCTGAGCACAGAAGGCTGGCATCACTGAATTTGCACAAACTCCAGTGCGTTCTTGGCTGAGATGTGTGTGGGGGAAAGTGTTTGCTTCAATGGCTATTTTTGACCTATTTTGTGAATAAATAGGACTTGTGCCTCTAGAGCTTGCAATCTGGCAACTTCCAGAAGCACGACATTAGCAAGGAGAAGAAAACAATTATTAATAAATACACTTCAATAGAAAAATTCTCCTGCCACAGCTTTCTAAATTCCATATTTAAGCTGATTATGTGTGAAATGCACCTCTAAGATTACCTTTTTTTAAACAAACCCTTGTTATTCATAAAAATCTGATACCAGGGTTTTGTTCCTTAGCTCCACACAGGTCACTGGCAATGAGATAGGGGATGAAAGAGCTGTAAAGAGGGACTCTGTAGACAAAAACGCATCTGTGGAAAGAGCAGCAGTGTTCTCTACCTGCTTTGCTTTTCCTATTGAATTTCCTTAAAATACAGTCAAATTGCAAAATCCTTTAAATCAAACCTTTGTTCTGAAATGCAAGGTGGGTGCTTTTTGCAGGAAGATATGAAGGAAAGTTATCAGAAATAGATTAGCTCATAGTTGCCTTGATGTGCAAGGCAGAATACAGTTCAGTTTATTCATTTTTGTGCAAGAGTAGTAGAACAGAACATGTTTGCATGAATAAAACAAGTGGGTAGTATAACATTATGTACGAGAGAAAGCATGAACTGGAGCTGCTTCTTTAAATGAATCAAGTTATAACTGCTCCAGCTATGAATAACGAGTGATTGGAAAAAGTTTTTTCATTAAAAGAGCTTTTTGGTGTGTTTCCCAGAAATTCTTTTATAGTATTCAGACCGAAACCCTTTTGTGTCTTGCTCTTTTATAATTACAGACTCTCAAAACCTCCCAAACTTCAGATAGATGCTGAAAAGTCTTAGCATTTATTTCTCCAACAAAACGGGTTTTTTTCCTCAAGGAAAGAGAATGCTTTCCACATACTTTTTGTCAAAAATCGAATTATCTATTTAAAAAAGATGTCTCAAAGGAAAAGTTTTGATAATCTCTGAGAAATGTTGAGTTAAAAGGCTCCTAGTTTAAAACATAATTTTTTAACATACTTTCCAGCAAGCTGTAAGAGCATGTGTAAACAACCAGATGCTCTGAAGAACCGGCAGGGGCTGCACAGATTGTTTCAGGTTTATTTTTGTACCTTTTTCTGGGATTTTGTTTTGAGGTGGTGAAGGTAATACAGCACTACGCCGAATCCAGGATGACGTGTCCGTTGTATGGTGGGGTGCAGTGCTGGATCCCCTGAGCAACACCAATGCTATTCATTCCGTGTGGCACCGTGCAGTGAAAAACCCAGAGGAAGCATCACCTTGCAGCTGGAGGCTGCAGAAGTGCCTCCCTGCGGCCCTGAGGAGCTCCCAAACATCAGCCCCTGGGCTGGTCTGCGTGCTGCTGCCTCTGCCACCTCTGCGTGATGCGCCGCAGTGTTTCTATTTCTGAGTTTAATGGTGAGTTTCAGCTTCTCCCTGTCCCTGGGATGGATTTACCCTTAAGCCTTCTCCTCCAATTAGGCTGTTTCTAGATTGCCATATATCAGGCCTGTCAGAGCCTTTAAATCCCTCTTCTAGGTCACCTTCTTGCCTTTCCCCAGGGGAGTACAGCAAACCATACCTCCCACTGAGCTTTCCTACACATATGCTAATAAGATGCTATTAGTGCCACCTTCTTCCCCAGAGAGTAGGATGGAATAATGGTTTTGGGAAGTAGGCATTTCTGGCTCCTTCCCTGGCTCTGACTTTCCTCTTCCAGTGGTTTTTACCAGCTCAGTTGCTATCTTTGGATGTCTGTAATGCTAAAATTGAAATGATAACACTTCCCTACCTGACAGGCTGGAGGCGAGAAGCGGTTGTAAGGATTAGTTACCTAAGGGCTATAGCACGCCGAACGTTATTAATAATGCAAAGCAAGAAATGTTCTCAAACAGAAATAAAATTCTTGCATTTTGCTTCAAAGGAGAGGTTTACCAGAACCCTGTAAAGACCCTGCTTTCTAGTGAGGTGGATTAGCTGATGTCTTAGGGTTTTACAGATGTACATGAAATCGTGGGATAGCGGCAGGCCTTGAAGTGTCTCTCACATGTGGGCCAGTCTGCAGTGTTCAGCACGTTCCTGACTACTGAAGGGACTCCTGCCCACGAGGTGCACCTGCCAAAAGGGTCCTAAGTTGTTTTCTTAATTTAGCACGCCAAGGTTTTGCTCAGATAATTACATACATCCTTGGTTTTAAAGAGTTTCTCCTAGAAGGGCCAGTAGAAGCGTGAGAGAGGAAAGGACTTGTACTTCTGTGCAGTGTAGGGGTAAAGCAGAGATAAGATGAGGAAAGGACAGAAAAGGAGGCAGTGACTATGTGGAGAGAGATAGTGGGGAAAGGACAGTGCAAAAAAGAGAAGGAAGGACAGATTCAGGAGCACAAGCTAAAAATAATCAGTGAAGGGAGTGAAAATTGGTTGCAAAGGATGGAGTGTCAAAGTGCAGGAGACAGCGAGGAAGAGTGAGTCAGGGAATAAAGAGGAGAGGAAGAAAATGCGTTTATTATCTCTTTTTATCTGACAGTACTGAAAGTGGTGTAAAACAGCAATTACCCTGCTCTATGCAAGTCTCTGTTTAAAAAGTGGTAAGGAAATGAATATGATTTCTGGTGAGAGATAGCCCTCTGTTCTGCCATGCTTGTGTACTGGAGCAGTTCGTGCTTCTCTGCTGGTTCTTCTGTCTCCCAGCTGAGCTGCAAGCATGCCCAGTGCCATGCAGTGTTTGGAGGGGGTCTTACCCATGCCAAAAGGGCTAACACAGCAAGCACTGGTAGTGCTCATAGGAATCACCTAGGAGAAGATTGCTTGATTAATTGGTTCAACTCGTTAAAAAAAACCCCAAAACCCTACATGCTGCATTTTACATCTCTGTTTAGGCAACATCTGGTGGCCTAAGGGATTGGGTTCATGCCTCTGAACTGCTTCCTTCAGCGCTGACACCTGTGGACCTTGGGGGATTTCTCTGGACAAAATCTCGTTTTGCTGCGCTGCAGTCCCGCTCCCCGTCACGCTCATTAACACTCTCTGCGAGAGGTGCCGTGCACTGCCATGTCCCTGTTGGGGGTATTGCAGCCATCTGTGGTCCTTGTGCTTGCTGCTGCTGCAAGCAGGCAGTGCAGTGCCAGCCACCAACTCCACTCCTGCCAGTGTCACTGGTGAATTGGAAGAGTGCAGCACGCCAGCTTCAACCAGGAGACAGCAGGGAAAAATGACTCGGTAGCCTGGCAGGAGTTAGGGTAGCCCTAGAAGCTGCGCTGGGGTTATTGTATCTCTTTCATCCCAGAAACACTTCTAGTGCAACTCCTTGCGTCCCTGGCACATTCCTTATGATGGGATCAGAAAGGGTCGATTGCTCTGCCAACCCACTGGGTTAGCACTGGACAGTCAGTCTCTGACTCCTTCATTTCTCTTCCATCACTCCAGCAAACCCGCGCAGCAATCTGGGCATTCTGAGAGTCCCTTCTTTTTCAGTGGGATAGGCTTTGACATCTGTTGAATGGAGATGGTGGTATAGTAGAAATACAGGGTCCACCTGCTGATTCCATAATTTTATTTAATTTTCAAGGATGAGGAACTTTAGCTTATGTTCAGCCCTGAGGTAATGGGTGTCAATCACTACCACTTGATAAGCTGGACAGATATTGTTGCTATCGCATCCACTGCATTTTAAACCATGCTGATAACATACCTTGCTGACAATCAGGACACCAGGGAACCAGGATCATAAAAAAGAATTACCTTCACAGAAATGAGCTGGAAGGAGAGGCAGAGTGCAGGCTTGATTTTAGTCTTGACTTCCAGATTTCATCACTGATGCCTGCTGATGTGGCTGCATGCAATCCATGTAACTGCAGCACCTCAGCTGTTTTCTGTAGAATTGGGGTAAATGCTGCTTCCATGATTGATGTTATTGCAAGGTACTTAAATACTATGGAAATGAAGGTCCTGTAAATAATGCAGAAGTCTAGATGAACATAACTGGGGAAGGATGAGTAGAATGAAAAGGAGTTCAACCTGAAGCAGAATTCCAGTCTGCTGAGTGAATATATATGGGAAAGTCCATAAACTGTAGTTATTTTTCTGACTAGAGCTAGTTGATTAGACATAAATCTCTACCACTAAATAATTTTAAATATTTATCAAGTTAGTTCAGTTTCATTTTCTGACATTTGAGTTATTACCAAAGAAATATGTCTCTAAGAGCATGCCTTAGCTTCAAAGTCTGTATTTTAACCCTGTATTTTGATCAAGGACTGCTTCTAAATTGTAGGGACTGAATTCTACTGTCAGGTACATGAGCACAGCTCTCCAGGATGTTGGTCAGAACTGAAGCTGGAGAGCTAAATTTGCTCTAAATATTTAAATATCTAAAAGATTTGCTCTGAATTTGCTTAATATATTTTTCATAATGGCAGACTTGTAAAAATAACATTTTAAAAATCTGTTCTTATCTTGTTGAATAGAAACAGTATTTGGTGATAATGAACTTTTTTCTGCTGAGGGAACTCAAAGATTGAAGAACTTTAACCCTCTCTAGTTTCGAGGACAGCTCTAACTTTGAGTTGAAGCTGTAGCTCTGCTTATGAAATGGGCGGGTGGTGTGATGAGCCTTGTCCTGTGTGCAGGGGGGAGCTGGATGATCTCAAAACCTGCCAGGACTTGGCAAAAAGCTGCAGCTGTTCTGTGTATTGCAGCAGGCAGAGCCCAGTTATGAACCTGCGAGAGACAAACTCACTCCATCACGCAGATGCAGCGCATGAAGCGTGACGGTGGGAAGCATCCTCTGTGAAGGCTTCCAGTGCTTCCCCAAGAAGAGATCCAAGTTTTGCTGCTTTCATGTTTCACTGCAGGACCTGCCATTTCACTGAAACGTTCCCTTTAGGGAAGCTGGAAAAATCTAGCCGTGAATGTAAAGGCAGAAGGAAGTGCTTAACCACAGCCAGTCCTGTGTGAATATGATTTGATCATAATCTAGCAACAGCACCCAAATACTCCTTGATAGTGTTATTTTAGGCACGATGCTTTCAGGATGTAATTGCATCAACTCTTGCAAGAAGAGATGATGTTTCCAGGAAGAGATCATGTCTCCCCCTTGGAGAACCTCTCTGCCACCTGACTGCACAGTGGTGTTTCTGTCAGTTGCTCTAACAAAAACCTGCCTTTTCCGCCAAAGTTGTCATTGCGCTTCTACTGCCACAGGTACTTCAGAAAGTCCAAGGAACAGACAGATATTTCATAGTCCATATTTATGTATGGATATAGCAGAAACCAAACTGGAATTACATTGGCATCTAAGGCTTTGGAAGAACAAGGAAATAGAGCTGTGTTTATCAACCGTTCAAAGGAGGAAGGAAACAATAGAGGCAAGACTGCTGGGTTGTTTTTTTTTTTTTCCCCCCACAAGCAATACAGTCTTGAAAGAGCAAAAATAAGAGTCAGTTTAATCCCAGTGGTGAATTGCTAGCATATTCTTCAGTCTGATTTCTTACCTACATGAGTGTAATACACAGTGATGGCAAAAATGCAACACTTGAGCCTGAATTTTGGATTATGGCTGGACAGCCGGAGAGAAAAGCTCTGAAGAACAGCTTTATGGGCCCTAGTGAAATTCTGGCTCTTGGATGTAAAGGGAGCTTTGAAACACCTGTATAACTAACTGTGAAAGAGCTAATAGGAAGGGGAGCCAGATTTTTGGCATGAAAACTAATATTTCACTTTGCTTTTCATTTTTTTTTTTTTTTCATATTTTCTAATATTTGTCAATTTTCTTGAGGGATATAAATAACATTCCCATCCTTTGCCATTATGCCATAAAGTATATGTGGGATAGAGACACATTATGTTAGTGTCATTTAAAATCTTTTTCCATAATTCTTTTTTGCCAATAGGTGTAAAATTAACCTGGCTTTAATGCAGTATTTGAAACACCTGCACAATGTTGGATAATGTCTCCTCTGCTCTGGGAATTGGTTTGTTTTTTTTTTTTCAGTTAACAGATGCTCCCTCTGCTTGTTTTGGAGCTGGAAGAGATAACACAACATAGGACCTACATAAACAGAGAAAATTACTCTTTCAACGTTTCTTGGCAGCAGTTGTAGATTAGATACACATGAATGTCCCCTCACAGACGTAGAGGTGATATTAAACTGAGAAGTCATGTGATACCAATTAAATACGTATGTCAGCTGGCTTCTGTTCAGTAATTTATTTTTTTGAGTGTACTCCAGCATCTTAAAAAAAAATTAAATACTGACCTAAATAAAAATAACCAGCCTGGCAGAGTAACACTTTGTCTCCTGCCGTGGTCTTATTTTTTTTTTCTGCCAGGTAGTTAACATGGCCTAGAATGGTCATCGTTTTGTGTTTGATCCTTTGGACATAACGATAGGATGTGGTGCAAGTCAGGTAACTTGCAGCCATGCAGAGCCTGAGATGGGAGTTGTGTGCGGGAAGTCACCCTCTTTTCCCTTGTGGGAAAAACTCCTACAGCTTTCAGAAGGTCTGAGATAAGAGTTAAGATATTTTTAGATGTGAGAGCTATTTTTATGTCCCGTTTTTTATTTTCTTTCCCCCCTAGTTTTAACGGCTCCCTCTGAGCCCTCTGTGGTTGGGGTTGTTGTAACTAAGGCACCTGGTGCTCATGCTGAAAAAATGAGTAACACAGTCCTGGCAGCACTTTAGAAAGCTCTTTGTATTGCTCTAAAAAGGCCTTTTTTATCGTGGAGTATATAGAGAATATATGATAGCATAAAATTTTGGAAGTAGGCTATGAAGTCTACTTCATATGGAGCAGAGACACTGTGCAGTTCGTGCTGTTGTCACTCCAAGTCCTGTGATGTGCATGTTTCCGTCCGTAGTGCGCTGTTTCCTGCCACTTCTTCCTTCCTCTCTGCCATCTCCTCAATGCTGCCAGACCAAACCTTGGGTGCCTGTACATTGAGCTGAATCAGGGAACCACAGAGGGTGAAAAATGCTTGTTTTTTTTCTGGATCAGTTTCCCAGCCCAGATTACTGAAGAGGCCCACAGCCCACGGGATGTGCAGTGGGGTGGTGGTGTGAGAGCAGGGGATGTGGCTTTGCTGTGTCAAGGCAGGGCTGCTTATACACGCGGGTCTCTGAACTGGTGTTGTTTTGCCATCTCTGCACACAGTTTTTCACTGGGATAGCTAATCAGGTGAACAAGGAAAAAAGCATAAGGACTCGTACCTGAATGTGACAGTTTTAAATTAAATGAAATGTTGAGGCCACATAATGGAACCACTTTCAGTAAAGGATTACAGCCACTTACTCCCCCTAAACCAAGACATTTACTTTCATGCCTATGAGCCAGCAGGACACCAAAAAAAAAAAAAAAAAAAAAAAAAAAAAAAAATCAGTTTAGCCTTCTGTGTAACCTCTGCCAGGCAGACAAATTCATTTAATCTTGTCCTTGAAGTTATCTGTTCCACGCTTTCCTTTCTGACTATTAATATAAAGGGACATATTTACTTGAGGTCTTCTCCAGTCCGTACCCTCCAACCTTCACAAGGGGCAAAGCCACAGAGCCTTTTAGGGCAAGGCATTGCCCTCACTCCAGCATCACGTCCTTCCCCTGTGCCATGACTGCTGAAGGTTGCAGAAGAGCAACTCCACCCTGCAGATCTCGCATGTGTCTGGGTTGTTGGTGGCTAATCTGTGACTTCTAGGTCACCAGGACCCTTGGTCCATAACTCTGAGTTGTGCTTAGGATAAACTCCTGACAAAACCTGTAAATATTCCATACTACCTGTTTTCTGTAGGCAGTCATCTGAACTATTTTTCTCTGGTGAGAGATATCAAAACAAGCTCTACCTGACTCACCTTCATAGTATCCTCCCTGTCTACAGTGTTCCTCGCTAAAGCTTTGAAACAGTTTCAGAATTATGTATATATGTGTCTGTTAAGCCTTTGTGTACATATATGTATTTGTTAATATGGCAGATGTGTATGCAAATGTAAATGGAGAGACAATGTGTAATAAAAGATCAGATTGTGCATCCAGAAGAGGATTTTATTTGCTCTATTTTCTGCACTTTATTGCACTCTGTAGATTTTTAAGCTATTGCTGAGAGATGCTAGAGCCCTGAGACTGGTTTAGGCCCCGTCTAAAACTGCTGTAAGCTTTGGCAATCTTTGCCACCATCCTCATCCTCTCTTTTGTGTTCTTTTTATAGCTTTCAGTAAGGAAGAGAACAACTGTCATAAAAGTCATTACAGCTTTCTCTTCTCCCTCCTCTGGCTGCAAACCTGTTGAGGCTCAGAGGCTGTATGGATTTTTTTTCTAACCTGTTGCTGATTGTTTGCACCCTTGAGGTACATGAGGCTTTGTATTTCTTCCCGGCAGAATTCCCACAAAATGCAGGGAATCCTTAGCCTTGAAGTCTATTGTGCGTGAGAGCTGGTGTAGGATTTTCTGTCTGGTAAGCTCAAGATCACGTGGAGACCCCTCCCACAGCGTGTGTGGGGGTGCAGGTGTGTTCCTCCTCCAAATTGAGGGAATTTGGGCAATTGCAGGCCTCCATCAGTTTTAAGATTCTTGCTCTCTTTTGTCTCTGTCTCTTTTATAAAAGGGACCAAAAAATTATGGCTTCTTTAGAAGGTCCTTTAAAATGCTAGTTCAGGGTTTTCCTTTTTAAGCATACACCTGTGCTGCCTGCTATTTCATGTTTATTGCTTTATTGAGATTTTTGAAATCTGAATTACATAGATTTTTGCTTGATGACTGTTTTACTGGCAAGAGGATATTTGACATTGAAACAATAACTATATTATTATATTAATGAGAGAGCTGAGTGAATAACGTGTATGTAGGGGTGAAGAGACAACCAATGCATCCATACAGCCTTTTGTAGAGTCAAGTGGGCTCACTCTTCCTATCCCTAAAGCTTGCTTGGAGCCATGTCTGGGCTGAGCATGGGGGGGAAAAGGGGTAGCATCTACCTGGGAAAGATTATTTAGGTGTATGCAGGAAAAGGGAGGAAAGGTGGGGACATAGTTCATCTTTTTTGGGTTTTCTGGAGAGTTAATGTTACGTTTGCTCTCTGGTAGGGAGGTCTGCTGGCCCACGGGAGGGCAGAGGCTGGAAGGGCTGGTGCTGAGCAGGCAGCTGTGTTTTCACAGCACAGCAGCAGAACTGGACATCGTGCAGGCTGTAAAGATTTGTGAGGCTTTCACATCAGGGGCAACAATGAGCTCCATTTACTAATTGTGAGAGTCAGAATTCAGGTTTCTGTATGGAGGTGAAATGGAGTCTCTAAGGCCATGTTAATTTGGGATTTAGTACCATTCCAGCAGCTTAAAATAACAGCATAACCAAAGCATATGTGCACCCATTCATCCCGTGTTGATCTTGAGGAGAAAAAGTAGTTCTAGGAAATCTTTGGAACCACCACTGCATCCTAAAACTACTTTTGCTGAATGAAATTTACTAAGATGTACAAGTCTGCTTCCTTTTGCTTTTGCATGGCTGTCTTTCTCTGTACTGACGAGCTATTTATACGCAAGGTCTTTGTTCCTTATTCGCTGCTGGTTTATATTAACTCCCTGGATCTTCACAGTCTCAGATGAAGAAGGTGCTGGTCTTAAACAACAACAAAAAAAAGAGGTTTCTCCACAGTATGTGTGCAGTTCTAGGGCTTTGGATTTTGCATGTGATCCTGGGCTTTAATCAGAACTGATTAGAGATGGCTTTAATACTGTGCCACTCTGCAGACAAGGTTTTATGGTAGGTGGGCAGTGAGAAGAGCATCACTTGCTATCTGGGATAAGCACAGCCTGCCCTGTATTCTCAGATATTTCCACCTCGTGTTGCTGCCCAAATTCATGTCATTTGTCCTGGTCCATGTGGGATCTCTGAAATAAAAGCTATGTTTGCTTGGGTGCGTGTCTGCCGAGCTGTCTGAACAGGGGGAACAAATCTTTTTGCAATCAGTTGTTTCCAGAGTCTCGAGCCACTGCTTGTGGGAATGGCAGGGATTGTGTTACAATTCACCCACGCTGGCATTTTGCTCACGGTCCTGGATGTGACTGCTCGGGCCCCAAGCACAAGCACAGCCTGATGAGCCCCATTTCGGCATTTGTTGATTAGCCTGGCTTTTTACCTGGCGCGAGTCATTCCAAAGGACCACGAGATGGCAGTGCACTTGCTCTGCTGCAGGCAACCTGCAAAAAGCCTCTTCCGAAGGGAAAATCGGTGCACTTGACTCACAGGCACTACCTATGTACCCCATGCCCGCAGTGTTGCTGCTTCGGAGTCAAGTGGAAACCTAACATCGTGCTTCCCCTGGAAGCTGCTAAGGAATCTGCCTTGGCAGGGCTTGCTGTGCTCTGTTATTCTGCTGGGGTACAGGTACAGGGGAGGGGAGGGTTTGCAGAGGGAAATTGAGAAGTGGCAAATCTTGCTTTGGATACTTTTTTCTCGTCCTGCCGGGCCACCAGGCCATCCTGGCTGGAGAGAGATGGTGCTGCCTTCCTTCAGCACTGTTTCTTCTAGGGCTGCCCCAGCAACATACAGACAGCGTCTTCTCAACACGTGTTTTGGAAAATTGCAGTCTGCAATTTGAAGGGGCAGTGTGCAGTCCCCTTTTGAAGGGGCTTTGTGCTCCTTTCTATGTGCGCTTGCAACTCTTTAATGATGACTTAAGTTTTTCTTTCCTTTCCTGCCCCTGTCTGACTGGCATTTTTAATTGCTCCTTGTCTCTTTGAATTTCTTTGCTGCTTCTGGTATTAATTGATTTCACTTTACAGTCCCTTTAGTAGGAACCATAACAAGGAGTCCCAGAGTGGCTTTTGAGATATTATTCTGCATGACAAGTACAGGGCTTCAGTCTTTGTCCTATTCCCAGGCAAAGATGACTTTGCCAGTGGAGCAAACTGGGGCCAATGCCCATTGCTGAATACAACTTGGGAGCACCGCAAGTTTAACAGCAGAGCAGAGAGATGACCAAGTGGTGCCTTGCTGCTCTGCCATGTGTGTGCCCTGCCATGCCATCTGTTAGCACCACCTAGGGCTAATCTGTTTAATTTTCAGGCCATCTAATGGTATAAATGTATTAAGTCTGGAAAAAGTAGGTCCCTTGATTTTTAGTACAGGTCAACTCATTTGTGCTGTTCTGAAACAAGTTTAAAGCCAAGAACTGGCCTCCACATTCCTGAGAAACAAAAAGTTGAATTTGGGCTCACTAATTTCTTGTGAAAATAATGGGATTTTCTCCATTTCCTGCAAAGGTTGAGGTGCAAAAGTTACATGATTAGCTCAAGGGCATTCAGAGAACTAGTACTGAAACTGTGAATACTTTTTGTCTTGTGCTCAGTCCTTTAACATGTATCCCTTTAAGGGGAGTACCATTCATATTAAAAACTGACCCACACACGCTTCACAGATGCTCAAGGTAAATGCACTGATATGGAGCAGGATGGCCACACTTTCTTTCAATTCAGTAGATAACTCTGCCTTCTCTGTTGCTTCTTTTTTTTTTCTCCTTTTCCTTATCCTATATTCCAACTCCTCAATCTCTTTATGGTTTTTTGTCTTTCAACACCTGTCTTGAGTCTCCCCCCCTCTTCTTTGGTTTCCATCTCCTCTTTCAGTGCTGATGTTCTCCCTTCTTGAAGATGGTCACCCAGGGGCCATGAGCAGTGGGAGCATCTCCCAGACTGGCTCACTTTGAGAGCTTCTGCTTGCTCTCATTTTTTCCACCCTCTCCTCCTGTTTTGGCAACAGCAGCATGAACAGAAGTCTGAACCTTCATCAGATGGTAGCAGTTAGGGCTTAAATTGCCACATGTATTCATTAGGGTAAAGCTGGGGGAGCAGGCTACAGAGTGACAGAAATTCAAAGTCCCAATGAAGAAATGAAACAACTGCTGTATTTTGGAGCTAAGGAAACTGAGTCCTGTATAGTTCAGACATTTTGCACAACCTCGTAGAACAAATCAATTGTAGAGCTGGAAGGAGCAGTTAAAAGCTAATGTGACAGCATGGCTGGTGCCAGCTGCTCTGGGACAGGATGGCAGTTGATCCCTAGCCCCCACCTCTGGAATAATCACTTGATATTTTCTCTCTAGCCACACAAGAAGCTTGGAAGAGCTTCTGGAAAAGTTGCCTATCTACCGGCCTATCTTTCTACGGTTTCTTGTCTTTTCATTTCTCGCAGCAAGCTCTGTTTATGTACCTTTTTTTCAGGCAGGGTTGGCCTCACAGTACTGTTTGGCCAGGCTCAGTTAGAGCAGTAAATAGCTGTTTTCCAGTAAGTTCCTTGTAGTCCAGCTGCAGTTGGTTGGATTTATTCTGTTTCAGTATGTTGTCCATTTATCTCCTGCGCCGTGTAGTCCCCGTTGTGGAGAAGCCTCTGGTTTGGCATTCTTTCAGGATGCGTTACTTCTTGAGCCCAGTGGTTGGAATTTACCTGACAACCTGTGCTTGGCATTAGGCCCACTCAGCACCATGGGGTGCTTTGCAGAAGCAGCATTTCCCTCAAAGCCAGAGTGTTAGGAATCCACAGTGAACCAGGCCATCCAGAGCTGACCAAGGGCAGAGGACAGGCTGGCCGAGATGGCAGCTGGCCTGATTTTCTTGAGAAATGGCAAGGGGCTCTGCCTCTGCTTTGCAATGCCTTTTAGCAGATCTTCCTGGCTCTGCCCCTCCAGCCCCTGCCTTGCCATACTTCATGCCAGTGACATCAGTTTCACACCCTTGATTTTTTCATAGGAAATCACTGATCCTCCTATCTGTGAAGAAAATTATGAAAACGAGTCAGCAGTTTCCACCTGAGTCTGAAGGCAACCATGGAACCATAGCTTGTGGACACGTCAGGAGGTGTCTTGGTAATGTGCAGATCTGATGGCTGGTTACTGAAATTTCAGGGATAACATCATGATTCACTACACTGCTGGTCAGCAAGTGGTGTGGTAAAGGGGTGAACATATTACAAACAAATCCTTTTTTGTCATCGTTATTTTTTCCTCTGCAATGAGGAGTGAAAGTTGTTTGTTTCAATTGGCATCTCAGGATCACCTGGCACCCCAGGGAGGAATTTTCCTACACACAGGCCAGCTTTAAATAGTCCTTAATTTTGGTTCAGTCTCTGAAACTGTCCCAAGCGATGCCTGACAGAACAAGGATGAAAGCAGTTATAAAAGCTGCAGAATTTGTGGGTGGTGTTTTCCTGTGTTGTGTCGAGTACATTAGCACTTAGTTCCAAGTTAGATTAGTATTGTACTTTGTGACTGATGCCTGAGAAAATATCACTGCTTGTTTGTCCCAAGATGTTATCCATGTTTTATGGATGGATAAATACTTTGTTGTCATTTAGCAATGTTAACCATTGCTTAAGTCAAAATGTCTTCATTCTGTGATTTTACAACCCTTTGAATATTTTATAAAGCATTTAATTTCAATTTTGTTGGTTCATAAATCAAGAGTGATGCTTAAAAAAATATTAAATAATTATTCAGTTTAAGAATTGAGTCTTTCAGTCTAGACTAGTAATTTCTGGAAGGGACTTTGCACCTGTAATGGCTTTGAAATTGTCACAAGAAAACCTTTTAGTGAAAGTGTATTTCATAAATGATCCATTAGCTCAGTATCTTTGCCTTGGTCAAAAGAAGGGATTTGCAAGTGATAACAGCTCTCAAAAATATGTGCCTTTTTTACATCAGGTTCTGTTTTAGGGAATTAGGTTTTCAGACACTAGCAATTTGCTGAACATTCTGATGTTCCTCTTCTTTGAAAAGTGCCTGTTACACTAGCAGGTGTCAGAATCTGTAGATTCTATTTATTGCCCTTTACAAAGTACTTATTACAGTGATATTCAGGGACTGTATATGGAGTAAAAAACATCAGGGAAGCTTTCTTGAAGAGGTTGGTATCACTTATTATGCTGGCATCTTACAATGTAAAGTGCTATATGACTGTGGGAAATGGACAGAGGTAATAAAAAAAAATCTTTCCAGGTAAATATAAAATAGAGCTACTTAAAACAGCAACCCATGGCTGTAACCACACCAGATATTGCTGGGGCAAAGCCCACGGTGTGATTTGTAGCTGCATCCTACATCTGAATTCCCTCTGCTCCCAGCTCATGTGTCCCTGGCAGGAATCCCCGCCTGTTTTGCAGAGATGAGCACACTAATTCTGGATCCACGTCTCCTTTGAGTGAAAGAATTTTACTGGTATTGTCTCCAGCATGGAGGAAAAATGGGATTTAATTTGTTGTTTAGGAGGAATAAGTGCCTGGTTGGCCCAGGCTGTGCCTTGTTCCTCCTGTACAGGGGCTGGATGCTCTCTGTGAGCACAGCTGGACAAACACAGCGTGCAGTGGGTGAGCAGCTGGCTCACAGGTCAGGCACAAAGGGTTATAGGGAGTGGGGTGACATCAGACTGGGGACCTGCCACCGGTGGGGCTCCACAGGGCTCCATCCTCGGCCCTGTGCTCTGGAACACCTTCATCAATTACTTGGATGCAGGACTAGAAGGGATACTGAGCAAGTTCACAGACAATACAAAACTGGGAGGAGCTGTTGATTTCCTGGAGAGCAGGGAGGCCCTGCAGAGAGACCTTGAAAAATTAGGGGACTGGGCAATCACTGACCAGATGAAATTCAACAAGGGAAAGAGCTGGATTCTGCACGTTCCTGAAGCAAAGTGCTCCCCTCTGATGGCTGGCTCATGCAAAGGCTTTACAGACAGGCAGCAATTTTCCAGCAATTAAAGGTGCTGCTTCTGCCCACAGCACAGCATTGTGCAGCGTTTTTGGCGGGGGAAAAACCTCAAAACCCAAAATACAAAAAACCCCAAACAAACCCTACTACCCCCTGCAACTCCCCAAAACACCTCCATAAACAGATCGCCTGGTAAGCAAATTAAGCAAGTTTAATAGCATCATATGTTGATGGAAACTCCTCTAAGTGTTACTTTATGAATTAAAGGTGTTTGTTTTCTTTTTCTCCCCACAGAAATCTTGAAGAAAACTTCATTTCTAAATGAATATTTCCTTTTAAAACCTTGCATCTATTTTTGGAATGATTTTAAAGGTTGATGTTAGAGTCATCAGTAAAATTAAATGTTAACTTCATCTAGTTTTAACAACACTGATTTCTGTGTACTTTTGTAAGTTTTTAACACAAGGGGTGTCATGTGTTGACCGTTCATGAAACTGAATCTAGTGCTTGAAGTTCTTTCCAGTTTAATATTCCTGAGAGGAAAATAATCTTGACACTGATGTTATCTGGATGGGTGGTTAAGATACTTAATATTAGCTTGTCCTTCTTAGTTCACAACATTTTATTTTATTCCCACAGTAGAACAATCATCTAGCATGCTGTAGAAATACCAGCAGTGACATAATGGCGGTATAGTGGAAGGGTCCCCTGAAATAATGTCTGCTTGACACAATTTCTGACTTCCCTCCTTCCCTCTGGGCTGGATCAATAGGTTGAGAGCAAGTGAGTGCTTAGGCTCCATAGTCCTGGGTGGAATTGACTGTGATGATGAAGTGGACCTTCATTTTGTATTAAAAGCTGATGCTAATTCCTCTTCCCCATTAAGAAACTGCCACCAAAGAGCAAACTTATTTCCTCGTGTTTTGACAGAAGATGAACAATTGCATTTGCAGAAGCAATCTGGGAGACCGTCAAAGCTGTCAGCACAAGCAGAGGTGTCTTTCACTGTATGTGTTCATGTACAGAAGCTTTGTATTTTGAAGGTATTAGCTTTTTCCTTCCCAAGTATGTCCACGTGGTCTGGTATTTCTGAAAGGATGAACATGTACAGGACTGCAAGGAGCGACTGCAAGGAGTGATTGCAAGTCACTAGTCAGACTCCATTTTTTTTGTTGGTTTTTTTTTGTTTGTTTGGTTTTTTTTTTTTTCTTTGGTAGCTTTAGATGTGAGAGGATGTGAGAGGATTCTCAGTGGCTGACAGCAGATTTATCTTCAGAGAACACGGCTAGGGGACAGATTCTGATCCCTTGCTGTCTTGTGCCACGTATGGTCCTGTACATCACTGCAAAAGGGACTTCACAGCGGCACCATTTTGATCTGGTGGCATTGTGCAGGGCCCAGTGAGCGGCTCTGCATGGTGCAGGACAGTCTGGTTTTCTGTTTCAATAAACTGCTTCAGCACTGTGCTGTACAAGAAAAGAGCTTCACCAGGATTGCTGGGGCCATCGGTTCAGCTTGGCCTGCCTTTTGATGCATGGGGACATCTTTGATGAGCGGCCAGGAGTGATCCTGTCCCTCTCCTTGCTGTAGGTGATGGTGGAGCTGTTTGGGTCATTCCCTTCTCCTAGGGAAGTTCTCAGCAGTGGTTGTGCCCAAGGGAGAGCAGATGTGTTGTGCTGGTTTTGAGGTGTGTCCAAGGCGAGCTGTTCTTGCACTGCTGCTGGCACATTTGTGGCAGCACACAGGGCTGGGGGATGTGGTTGATTTAGGCTAAACACATGGAGGATGAAGGATGAGGTCCTATTTTTGCACGGCTCTGGGAGCCAGGCTACTTGGATTCCTAATCCTGCAACTGTCCTCTGTGACCACAACCTGCTTGCACAACATCTTCATGCCTCAGTTGTCCTATTGATAAAAACAGGCTGCAGCTTTTTGCTGTATGGTGATGGTAATAATAAAAGTCAAAATGATTTCGAGATCCCAAGCTGAAAGCACTTGTGTAAAAGTAAAATGTATTATTATGTTTTGTTGAAAAACAAAAAAATCATTTTTAATTGTGCATTTTTTGAACAATCAGTTTGTTGCAGGAATACAGATAAAGATCCCAGCTTTTCACATCATTTGAAAGAGGCAGCTGGTAGGAGTGTAACAGCACATACCTTAGAAAATTCAAACACAGTCATCTCCACAGAAAATACTTCAGATTTTGCCCTTTTATCTTTCCTTTTCAATTCTGAGTTTCTTCCTGGCATGCTCTGCAGATAATATCCCTGCCTGAAGAGATGCCCCCCTTCCCAACACCCAAATCTTCATTTTCTCACATCAGTGGTTGTATATTAAGGAGTGGGCGTCAGAGGGAAAGATATTATTTGACAACTAATATTGTAAATTCTGTCTAATATGGTTTGCATATGGAAACAGTAATAGCTACTGCTGCTGTGGTTTTGTTGCTGCAGGGAAAATGCAATAAATAGGACTTTGAGAGGAAGATCTGGCAATGAAGAAAGGCCTTGGGATTTTGTTTGTTCTTCCTGTGCTACCACTAAATCTCCCTTCCCATGATACTGAAATAAAACATGGATCTAAACAGATCCTGGCATGCTATGGATGTACCACGCCAAGACAACGCACATGGATACCTGTGCACATTCAAATTCATCTGTATGATCCTTTGTGGAAAACAAAGACATGGTGTTTTATAATACCATCCATTTCAAGCTCTCAAAGCACTCTCCAAAGAGATGAGATTGCTCATCTTTATTCTTCCCTGTGGTCAGTTAGCATTATTGTTCTCCTTTAGCAGGTGAAGGAGGTGGGATGCTCCATAACCACTTTGGAAGGCAGTAGCAAAGCAGAGAAGAATGCACACTTCTGACCTTGTTTGTTTTATCCATTGGGCTGTACTTTTTCCTAGCAACCTCAGCAGTGTCTGCCACTGCACATCCTTTATTGGTTCCCTTGCTCACAGCTCCACATTTTCCTTCTTTGCTCTTCGCTTTCATCAAGGCACTCAAGCATGTCAAAGACTGCAGAGCACGTATTAACAAATAAGACTGTAAAGGAATGAGATGCAGCTTCATGGCTTATTGAAATGAAGGAATGCATTTTTTGTGTGCCCAGGCAGTAAAAGAAGGAAACAAGAGAGTGCTCTTGCTCTCCTTCCTTCGCATGTGTAGGCTGTGTTCCTTAAGATCCTTGGAGGAAGCTGCTTGAATACAGTGAGCAACAGAACGGAAATCCCATGTTTTATTACAACACCTTTTCCAGAATCACTAAGGAATATTTGATGAGCCGGAAAGTTGTACGACACAGCCTGGAGCTGTCATGGGTGCACTCATGAGCTGCTTGGTTTCCTTTTTCTCTGCCTGTCCACTGCTGCATGTCTGAAGGTAGGCAGAGAGAGAGGGCAGTGGGCTTTCTCAGCTGATTCACAGCTCTTTGTGCTTATCATGTGTCTCATTTTCCACGGGATGCTTGTGTTTTTGTGCAGTGCCAAGGTGCTTTTCTGTGAAGCAAAGGGTTGTTTCTTAACCCTGTTCTGACTCAGGCAGGGCTTAACAGGTGTTGTTCTTAACTGAGTTGGCCTGTTACTGCAGGAATGAACTGCAATATTTGCACATTTCAGGACAGTTCACATCACAAGTTGGATTCTCTAGAGTTTTATGCCAGAACTTAATCTTTCTCTCCTCAATCCTGAACGCTACCTGTCTATTGTTTAGTCTTTCCATAGTCTCGTAACATGACCAGTGTCATATCCTCAGTCTGAATCTCTGCATAATCCAAGAAGTACAATATTTCTGACTGCCTTCTCCACTTTCTCTAATCCAGTCATTGTGAAAATCTCACAGTGATCAAATGTATTTGTTTTAGTAAATAAATCTTTCAGGACCTCAGATCTTCTCTCTAGCTGAGGTTTTCCTGATGTCCACCTCTGTTATCTGGGTGATGATGTGCTGCTCCTTCTGTGGCTACCTGAAGTTTGGCCCTTTAGGACTTTTTAGGATTGGAAGTCAGTGGAATAAATTGAGAGAAGACTTGATATAACCTAATTTCTGCCTAAGATAATTAAACTAAATTTTGTTGTTCTGATCAGAGTGAACCAAAATACAGGGAGGGTTTTCAAAGTTTCTTTAGAAGCCCCTAAGGCTTCTTTCTTCTGATGATCTCTGTCCAGGGAGACCCATTTGCTGCCTTTACTCAGGGTTTCTCTTGTGAGGACTTCTGCTGCTTTCTATCTGCAGTGCACCATCTGGACACTGGCTCCTGTCCTGACTTGCAACATTTGAACCTGGGAAACCCTTCAGTAGAGACAGCTGTGATCTGGCCAGCGCCCAGCTCTTGCTGACAGGGTCACTCCTGTTGGTTTTTTAAATTTCACTCTATGGAAAGGGTTGACTGTCTTCACTGACAAATCTGAAAGATCGCAGCCATTGGTTTTAGTGTTGTGGCTGATCATTTTCAGAGGGCACCCTGTCCATCCTTGGATCATTTGCTCCTTCCCATGGTTGAATTGAAGAGTGTCTAATTCAGCCTGGCGGTGCTGAGTGCACCTGTGTGAGGCTCTGCAGCTGTGCCCCTTGTGCCTACTCCAATTTTTTTCATTCTAGTGTGTAACATCTCAGTGTATGAGAACCCTTCTGTGGTTGCAGAAGGGTTAACTCGATGCAGGCTTAGTCTATTTGTACATGAGATTCAGAGGCCCAGATGGTGTGCTTAATTACTCTGGCCAGCTCTGGCACCATCCCACTCCTGAGGGAATTAAATGAGGAATGGTGTGTCAGAGACTGTTCCTTTCCTTTCTCCCCAGAGCACTTCAGTGTTACAAGCTCCACAACACATTAGGCCTGGCTCAAACATCCCCAAGACAAAGTGGCTTTGGGGTGGTGGCTGGCCCTTGGGTTCCCAGCTGGGCTTTTACACACTCTGTGTGCCATCAGGGCTGCACTGGGAGTGCCTCATTACAAGTGACTCCAGGACACCACTCTCTTTGCAGGAGCAGTCAAATTCTGATCAATGAGCATGGCTGTAATGCTCACAGAGCCTCAACAGGATCAGAGCTTGCTCTACAAGGTTTATTTTTAATCCTGTCTCCCTGTTCCTTGGTACCACATGCATGGAAACACAGTATATTGATGGCTTGCTTGGCAACACACCTGCCTTGGGACAGAACGTAGACGGCTGATCCCCATTTGCTGTCGGGAGGGAAAACCCAAACCACATCCACAGGATGTACAGTCCCTATTTTTGCTTCTTGCATGCGAGTCTCTGCAGAGCAAGGCTGAGCATCAGAGGAATGCAGGTGCCCCCGTGGCAAGGTATGAGCCAGCTCCAGATGGTGCAGCTCAGCCTTTCCCAAGGAGTTATGGCCTGGCTGCAGTGGTTGAGTCCCAGGCTGGATCTGCTCTTGCTTGCAGCGCCAGCTCTGCTAAGCAGCTGTTCGGAGGAAGCTGGCTGTTCTTCACGTAGCAGAGCAATGACCAACACACCTCTGCCTTGATGTACTTCCCACATTCACTCTTCCCATATCCACTGGGAGTTATAAACGACAGAAACGCTAGGGAATGAACATTTTTAGCCAGGACTGGTGCAGTTAGTAGTGCATTGAAGATTATCAAGGTACTTGAAATTGTGAAATCCTGATTTCAGACTGAGCCTGGGAGGCATTCTGCATTTGGCAAAGATTTGTCATACTTGCTTTCTGGCCTGAAATAAAGCTTTTTCATTTTTTCTCCTTTTTCCTATCCTGTCCTTTCAAATAAGAGCAAAGTTAGTTATTTATTCCTGAGAAAAATAAAAGAGGAGGGTATGTCTTTGGGATGGTGATGGTTTTCTTAAGCTGTTTTTCAGCAGTAATGGCAGATGTTTGAAAGTTGTGATTTAAGGCAGTAATGCTCCTCACTGGAGTGTGATGTGCAGCCTTTTTCCAAAGGAAATTGGGTTTGATTTTACCACACTATTAGCACTGAAAATCACATACCGAGCCTGTACTGTGGAGTGTTTTTCCTGGGCTTAAGTGTGCATCTCAGAAATGAGGCACTGTGCGTGAGTGAATTAACTTCACTCTGCAGTCAACTGGGTGGGCCTCAAAAGGGCTTTAAAAGCACAGGCTGTTTTTCATGTGGCTTGAAAAATGTAAGGTAAGAGAAGTGTGTCCCATAGTGCCTGCTGTTCCACCAGTCAAAATGCCCTTGTTGCCTGGGGAAATGCACTCAGCTCTAGAAGTTGAGAGGGCATGAATCCTATTTCCAGGCCTGTTCTTCACAACTCCTATTTAGTGTGTCTGACTGGTGCTGAGCAAGCTGGAGTTTGAGAGACGCAGTTTGTTACGGAAATAGTCACCACTGGGGAACAGCATAGGGGCTTCATCCAATGGCAGCTAATTTTTATTTGACCATTTTAAGGGGTTTTGAAAATCCCTCACTGAATGTGTAGAGCAGAGATTTTAGTAGGAGAATTAACACAAACCCTGAGGATGGCTGCACTCCACGGAAGTGCCTTGACTGAAGTCACATGCAGACTGAAGTCCCCAGTCTCCTCAGAGCTGCCACTAACAAGAGTCTGCACACTTCTCAAACAAAATTTGGTGAGAGATAGCATCATTCTGATGTTTAGCCAACTAGTTTCTGTATTTTTGGATGCTTTATATCCCTGTGGCTTTGAGATTATCTCTGTTGATGTTCTGCTTCTTTCTCATAAAGCGAGCAGATATAGACACTGTAAAAAAGGAAATGGAGAAACTCTCGTTGCATTTGAGTGTGAATGCCAGTGTTGTCTTGAGCCACGCACACATTCGTGTCTTGGGTCCACACCTGCCCTGGGGGTCTCCTAGGTTGTTAGAGGGACATGAGAGAGGGATGCTTTTCAATGGGATTATCCGAGCTGTAGGGCACCATGGCTGGGCCTCAGGTGTTAGCGGAGAAGGGGGACATGTGTCCTTTGAGCACAGGTGTCTGGCTTCGTCCTTGCAGGCTGGTCAGCTGGATACACCTGCACCCAGAGTGGGACCAGCAGGGTGGCTGTGAGGGGCATGTAAAAGCCAGCAGCCTCTTTCCCTGACAGAGCCTGGGAGCCTTTTGCAGCCAGCCCTGGAAGGCGATCATCATGAGAGGGATAATGGCTTGTTTCGGGTTAATAGATCCTGACAGCCTAATTTCCCCTGGTGAAAATAAAAGGGAATAAATCTTACAAATACTGTAAAATCAATAGCTAGCAGTGAAGGGGC
Organism: Dasyornis broadbenti; assembly: GCA_013397935.1. NCBI lineage: Eukaryota > Metazoa > Chordata > Aves > Passeriformes > Dasyornithidae > Dasyornis > Dasyornis broadbenti. The sequence continues at coordinate 1,239,372 of VZRN01004866.1, read as the reverse complement.
TGACAACAAGACCCTATATCCACAGCACATTTTTTTGGTGAATTGTTCATTTCACTTTCACGTGGATGGGCTCCCTGTGGCTTTGCTAGAGCCATGTAATCCTCCATTCTCCTTTCTGCCATGCCTATCTCTTCAGTGCTTGTGTTTTTCTTGCCTCTAAATAAAGAACCTGAAGCCTTGAGCTTGTTGGAGGGGAAGGCTGCCTTGCTGGGGGAAGATCCACAGTGCTCTCCCTTCTTGGAGCCTGCTCTTCCCTCTTCTCATTGGCAGGCACAGCTAACCTGGTTACAGGTCTTCATCTGTAAATATTTAACCATATCCTGACCCTCCAAAACAACCCAGCCATGGGAGCCTTTGCTCACCACTCTGTGGCTGTGCTCTCTAGAGGAACACCACAATCTCTGTTATGTTATTGACCTGAAATATTGACAGAGTTACTATTGGATTTTTTTGCATTCCCAAGGTCAGGGTTTAGGATTCATTCACTGAGCAGCCAGAAGCTTCTCCTGATAAATCTGCAAATCCACTGAGGATAGTCTGCAATGAGTTAGGACTGGCAGCTTTACAAAAATAGCAGATCATGGAACAGGAAGTAGTAAAACAGAGCTGTGGGATCCTTGCTGGCACACGCTTCACAGGCAGAGGCACAAACATCTCCCTGCACAGAGTAAGCTTGAGGAGGCCCTCAAGCTCCAGCCTTGAGGAACTCCTGGCTCCTTGGGCTGGCAGGAGAGTGGAGTGAACAGTCCTCCCATAGGATTGTGCATGCAATCTTGAGGAATAAGGTTTGGGATGGAGTGTTTTGTTGTGATTTGATTCCTTGCTGTGATTTGATTGCTTGTGAATGAAGATCAGTGGCATGAAGGGTCTCTATTCTGTACTCTTGTGTACCTGACTTTAAAGCCAAGGAAGAGGACCTACATGTTCCCCAATTTTCAAATACTAAAGATTGTTTAGGTTGGTAAAAACTGTGGAAAAATGTTAGTATCCTCTCAGAGATAAGAATCACATAATAAGGATTTAAGAGAAGCCTGTGTGAGTAGTTAATCCAGCCTCTCAATTATAGGACTTTGACGCTTTCCTATCAAAGTATTTACTCTTGAGCTTTTGCTTAAAGTCATGTCCTTCATTTAAAGGAAAGAAAATTCTCACTTTCTTTGTTTTCTGGCTGCAGACATTTTTGGGCAAAGCCAGGTGAACTCTTTTCCTCAGCCTGTTCCAGTTTCCCACTTCCTCACTGCTGAAGGATACTCAGAGACAATCGACTTCTCTCATGTCCAGCTGAGGGCACTGCCTTGATCTCAAACTCCTGCCTCTGAATCTGGCTTTCTCTGTGATGTGGAACTTGTTATCTCTTAACTCCAGTATTTCTTCTGTCAGAGGGCTCCTTCCATTTCCCTTTTCTGTCTCTTCATCATGTAGTTTTGAGACTGTTCAGGCTCACTGCCCTCACTCTCTAAGTACGGTGCCCGTTCAGTGATATCCTCTACTTTGCTGGGATTTCTGTCATTACATGTTGAACAAAAGTACTGGTGGGAGAATCCTTGTGAGGATTTTTCCACTGACAGCTGATGTTCCCTTTGAGATTTTCTTCCCCTGCCACCTGCTCTGTGTTCTGTTACCCCCTCTCTTTCCCTGTGTATTTGCCATTTATAGTGCTGATGAGTTGGTGCTATGTATTTTTCCTCTCTTGTTACTACCCAGGGGCTGTGGGGGACACTTTGCACAAAGTAATTTAAACTGAAGTATGTTTTTAAGAAACAGAGGTATCACTCTTGGTATTACATTGTGCATGCAGAGATTAAAATTTCTTTCAAAAAGGGCTGGTCATTTGCTGCTTGCTGTGGGCTCTTCCTCTCCTCAGAACAAGAGAGAATCTCCATTCCCTTTCTACCACTAGGAATTCTGCTGATTTCAAGTGATACCAAATGCAGAGCAATATTAATGAATTTATGCACCAAAGTCTAATTTAAATGGTACCGGTAGTTATGTTCCCTCACAGCGCTTTTTGATAGGAAAAAAAAACAAAAAACCAAGAAATGGATGCATTACAGTTCTACCTCTCCACTGTGAAAGGTAAACAAAAATCAACATGCTGTAGGCAGTCTATGTTTACAGACAAGAATCTGATATCAGTCTGGGCAGAGAATGCCCTAGTGACTCCTAGTCCTGATACATATCTTCCTGTGTTGGAGTAACTAATGAAATAGGCATAATATTTAACAATAACGATAATAGGTGGTTCACAGGTAGGTTTTTTCAGTCAAAGATTACAGTACTCCCTCCTTCTTGATATATTTGTGTTAGAAGATACATCAGCCCAGGACAGTAAAATACTTTTCAAACGTCCTTCAGCAAATAATCAGTGCCAGCCCTGGGAAATAGGCTCACTAGTGATGTACTTCAGTGGTTACAGAGATGCTTTTGTTGAGGAGGGCACTACTGGGTGGGAAGATGAATCTGTAGTCAGGAAGGTACAGAAGCACTTGGCGTTCTTGGGAGAGCTAGAGCCTTTTTGTTCTGTGCAGACCATGGGAAATGAAAATGTTATCCTTGTGCCAAAGGATTTTTCATGTCAGTGGAAGTTGCAGAAGGGAACACAGAGGTACATAATTAGAAGTGAACCTCTTGACTTTCCCCATGTCTGAGATGTATGCAGGTGAGCACCGAGTGTGCACTGCTGATGACAGTCCATGAGCTGTGTTCCAGGAAAAAAGCCTCCCTGGATATATCTTGGCAGTAATTCATGGAGAGACAGCTGAAGTAGGTGCTTTTGATAAAACTGACTTCCAGGACTGAAGCTTCCCTTCTGCTCGGGGGTTCTGCACCCCAGACACAGCAGGCTGGTGTGTCAGGAGGTGGCTGCTAAGCTGCAACTTGTGTAAGGTATCACGAGGCATTGCAGAGGTCATGACTGTGCTGCAAATGCGTGGGAAGCTGGGGCCGTGAAGGGACAGCTTGGGCAAAAATGGGAGAGTGTGAGTCTTGCACTTGTCTCTGAAACTTGGCAGATGTGGGGAAGTCATTTGTCTTGAGTCATTCATCAGGTCAGTGACAGTGCCAGAAATAGAATCCAGGTTCTGACTGCTAGGGCCACCATCATATCTCCAAAACCATATTTCCTCTCCCAAGTTATTTCAAAAGTAAGCAAAGCACCAAGGGATCTTGCACTTTTCTACCCAGCCAGCTCTTTGATGTGGCCAGGCAGGTGCTCTTGGATCATGGCTGTATATTCAAAACCTGTGGCAGGTCCATTTTGCACAGGAGTTTAAAATTACTTTTTCATGTGAGGAGGATCTTTTGCTATGGCAGGCAGGGGCAGGACTGTGATGCCAGAGAGAAAATGAGTTATCTCTTTGCACCGCAGCTTTCAAGGTGACCTTCACGTTAAAAAAACCCCATGTTGAATGTAAATCAGGAAGCCTTATGTATTTGTTTATGATTTAGGAAATGCAGTTTAAATATGTGCCATACAGACACCTAAGAGAGAAGCTCTAGGAAACTTCTGCAGGTGTTGTGACTCATAAACTATTCAGCATAACGATGTAAAATCATGCAGACCTCACTGGTGTGGAAATCAAGTCTTGGGAGGATTTGTTAAGCAAGAACCTGAGCCTAAGTCCTCTGAATTCAATCCTCTAGGGTTTCAATCAGACTCTGCACATGTTTCTCCCTCTCCTCACCCTGACTTTGTGCTCTGACTGCAGCTGCGACCCGTGTCTTGCTGTGGATCTCCAGCAATTTGTTCAGGCTCTGTGCTAACCATATTGCTCTTCTGACAAGGCTGCCTTCACAGAATGTTTTTTCTCTGGCATGACATTTCTCCATACAGCATCTTTCCCTTTCAGGCCTCCCATACATTCTAGTGCTAGGTATGGCATGAATAGTCATGGCTGCAATTTAAAGGGGCCTTGTAGCTTTGCCATATTGATGAGTGCAGCAGTGGAAAGCGGGCACTGTGAGCAAGCCACTACAGGCAAAGCAATACAGAGAGCGTTGATTTTTCTTTCAGCAGTGAATATTGTGCTCAGCAGCATTTTCACATCAGCTGTGGGGTGTTCAGTGCTGCCTGGTATTGACTGCATCCATTGGGAGGTAGCAGAGGCTGAGCACAGCCTGCAGGTGCCCTCCTACCATGCAACATCACATCTGGGGCTGGTAGTGGTGGGGCAAGAGCTCAGCGCTCCCCTGCTGCATCCTGTGCATCCGTGAAACTCTAGACATTCAAAGATTTTGGCTTGGGATGACTTAGATGCTATTTCTAAATCCCCTCAGGACCTGGGTGGGGAGTGAAATGCATTTTATATGTGTGCCATTCTGTTAGTATTTTATTTCCTATAAGAAGATAAATTTGGGGTTGGGGCTGCAATCAATACAAAAACTATAAAGAAATCCTGAAGTGCCAATAGAAGTTGAAACAATGCTTCTGGAATGGGACATCTGTTCTGGTGCTGTCGGGCCTGTGCACTCCCCTGAGTGGGATCTCATGTCTCATTGCCTTTTGCTGACTTGAAACCTTTTCTTTTATTATTTACATCTTAAATGAATATTTGTCTTGATTTGGCATTTATTGACTATTTAATATTTAAACATACTTAAGAATTCCTGAAGTGAAACCATTTTCATGTAAATATGGGACTTGTAGTCTCAGCAAGGGCAGGCATCAGCAGTAAAAAGATAAACAGCCCAAAGTAGGGACGGTGTTAGTATAAAAACCACGGTTCCCTGTCACAGTGAACGTGTTGTGGGCTTGTCTCTGCACTGGCAGCAGCTGGGCAAAGGCTCCTCTGGGAACGCAGTGCTGCACTCAGCTCTGGGGTCAGAGGGCTGGGCACAGGCCTGACACCACCCCCTTGACTTGGGCAGGCAGGGATGGCTCCCTCTCACTCTGTTCTGTCCCCAGGGATGCCGAGTGCCTTCTCTGCCCGGGCACCAGCGGTGCCCCCTCTGCGGGGGTGCGCTAGAAGGTGGTGATGATGTGGCCTCTGGCACGGCAGTTTTTGTCACTTCACAGTCTCCTCACAGATTTCACTTTTTGACTTGGCACTCTGTGTTTCCTTCAACTCTGTCCAAGCTATTGTTTATCGCTCACTGTCAGGAGCCAGCTCTCTGCTCTGGCTCCATTTGGGTAGAGCTTCTTCTGAAGGCAAATTCCTTGAGCCCCCATGTCCCTCCTGCATCAGGTGCTTCCAGCATGAAACTTCTAGGGTCTCACTCACCCTGCAAACATGGGCTGTCCAGAAAACGGTTTTATGCACGAGTTCCCTCTCAATCTAGTTTTACTAGATGCCCTGAAAAAATTTCTACAACTTCCTTCTCACTCTCTATTGGTGTTTGCTCAAGTGCTCATGTGACAATAAATGGAAATTCAGTTCAACAGCCTCATGGTCTAGAAAATGTGTTTCTGTGGTAAAGTAATCCTGAGAAGGTTTAAAACAAAACAAACAACAACAACAAACACAAAAAATGTTCTATAGAACTATTCTGCCTGTACTGTTAGTTTTGTGTCATGCAAAATTTACTTAGTGGGCCATGAGAGAGTCTCAAATTTAATGAAAGTACCAGAGAACTCCTCTTTATAAATAAAGACATGGAAATAGCTTTCCATCAGGAAGCTGTACCGCACAGGGTACCCTAATGCCTGCTCATCACCCTTGTTTTCCACCTACACTTTCCAATGCACTCAGTGAATTCAAGAGTTTGGTTGTGCATCGTAGGAATCAAGGTGTGCAGTTCAGTTTGGAACGGCCATTTGCAGGCCTCCAGGGTGCAAATGAAGAGGTCAATACAAAAATAATAAGATCTGGTCCCATGTATCTAAACAATGGGATTGGGAATTCTTCATAGCTGTTTGCAGCAAGTGCTTTGTTGGTGTTAAAACTGTGAGGGTAAGGCCTGAACAGATGTCATTTCCCAACTTGTTCTGTTTCCTTCGATGATAAACCCTGGCAGACGGGAATGACAGGGCTGCAGCAGCTTCCCCACTTGAGTGGACCCCAGGACTTGGAGGTGTGCTGCAGAATGCACCTTCCCTTCAGTGAAAATGAAGCCAGAGAGAAATAATTCAAATTTGGTTTTCTACTTTTTTTTTTTTTTT
>VZRN01004866.1:1180621-1233256 GCA_013397935.1 Dasyornis broadbenti | reverse complement strand
TTTTTTTTTTTTTTTAATAGCTATTAGGAAGTATTTTAAGAGCAACATGGGTCCTTGCTCAAATCCAGTGACGAGTATTTTCCACCTGGTGAATGCTTTCACTTCACGAAATCTATTGCTCCTCTTGGCTATTTGGTGAAGCCTAATAAGCCCTATCCTGAGAGCTATTTATCTATGTCCTGATGCTGGGAACACTGACAGTCAGGCTGGAGAGCGTGTGCTCTGCATGCTGAGCCATGTGCTAAAACAGCATGCTGCAAAATATACATCCTATCGTCTGTGCAGGCACACAGTGAGCCTACAGAAAAGAAAAGATGGGGAAGAGCCCACAGGATAATAATCAATTGTTTAGCAGCCAACACTCAAGAAACTCTGTGGCTTACCTAAGGGCAAGGAGTGAGAAACCCTCCCTGCTCTGAAACTGTGGTTGTGATAATGGAAATAATATTGGTTGTTAATGTTGCAGACTATTCAGAGCAACAAGGAAACTTCTATTAGTTTTGAAGTTCATATGACTAAATACAAACCTTGAATTTAAAAAAAAAAAAAAATCCTTGGAGGTTTTGGTGAAGTTTAGATTATGAATTTGAAACTACAGCTTAGAGATTCAAATCTCTGTGCATTTGGAAGGGTCTGAAACTTGGACTGAACCTTGTAGATTTGAAGGTTCCTTACACATTTGCTGTATTTTCCCCCGTTTCCCTTTTTCACTCCCTGTGATCCATCAGAGATCTCCAATAGTCTAATCCAGCATCCATTGGAGGCAACACAGATTTCCAGTGATGTCAAATATCACTGGTTAATCTTGTTAATGATTGCTGTGGATTTTTTGTATTTTTCCATTGTTTGGGCTTTATGAAAAACCTGTTCTGTACCCTCTGTATCTTGTATTTAAATAGGGAATAGACCAGTTGTGATGGTTTTTGTTGCACACGTAGACTTTGTAAGCCTTAATATTGTTGCAAGGAACAGAATTTTTATATTTTTAGCTTGTGCCATTTAAAATTGTCTTTAATTTTTTTAAAAGGTGCTGATCTTTCTATCAATCAGATAGGTGATAACTGAGCTACCTTGGTAGCCACACACTGAACTTGTAATGCCATGGGGGTTGCAGTTGCCACACATCAGTTTTCACTCAAATCTACCAGGGCTGGGAAATCTTTGGTGTGCAATACTGATGATCGACTTGCATGCCAAATCTCTTTTGGGCATGGAAGGGCTGGACATGGCAGGAAAGAGATGAAAAATAAAGCAAGGCTGGATTTTAGGATTCTTTGTCAATTGTGCCACTAGGGCTTTGTGGCTGCTTCTTTCACAGTTAAACATGGGATGTGCCAAAACAACACCAGCGAGTGGCACCTCCTGGTCCCACTCTCCTCTCTGGCAGACATGAGGGGCTCTGAGCAGCCAGCAGAGCATCCTTCCCAAGCAGGGGATTCAGCCCTGAACTGAGGGGTCCCCACAGGTGCCTTGTTCCTGTTGGGGACTGGAGCTGAGGAAGGAGACAAAGGGCTTGGTAGCAACAGCTTTGGCAGTGTTAGCAAACATAGCGGGTTGGGAGAGCTCTGCAAAGCTTGACAGCTTAATTAACGTGACTTGGTTCTTTTCACAGGCCTGAATCTTGTGAACTCTCCCACCTGCCTCTGCTCAGTTTCCACAGGCTGAGCTGATGTGATTTCAAACCCTTTCCTCTGCATCAATTTCTGTACTGTCCCTTTCTTTGACTCCTCTGGCACATAATCACTTCCAAGAGTCCTACGTCTTCAGGGCCAGTTCTGGTCCTCACAAAATATACCATGTAAACCCATCTTTTCCCAAGTCTTCAGCTTTATGATTGCTCCAGCTGATGGCTTATTGCCCTGGGACATTTGAAATACTTAATGCACTGTCTGAGGGATTCCAAGTCAGTTATCCTTCAGCTCACACATCACCAGACATGTGACAAAATCAATAAAGTACTAAAAACATTTCTCTGCTTCGGTTTTTTCATTCTCTTGGCATGCTTCTTGTGGTTTGGGTTCACTTGTACAACCAGGATCCTTCCTGTCTTTCTGTACATGACCTCTTCTCTGTAGGGGAGTATCTGTGGCATCTTCTAAGTAGGTGATGAGTAAAATCTGCCTTTAAAACTTGCTGTCCTACTTGACAGTAGCATCTTGGCCAGCACGGTTGACTGATCACATTGCCTCACCAGCTTCTGTTTAATTACCAGCTTATCAAAGTGGATGTTTTTTTCCTGATCTGACTGTCATTTTGGCTTAAATTGTTTCTTCTAGCAGAAAATTATCAAGGTTTAATGGTTCTTTTTTTTCAGTCCAGTCCTGCCAGCCTTACAATTTCATTTAAAGACAGACATCTAAGAAGAAAAGAGGCAAGCAAGCTTCTTGCACAAAAGCTGTTTGGAGTTTGAAAGCAAGTCTCCAGGATCAAGCAGAGCTCTGAGACAGAAGAAGCAGATATCACTGCTGCTGATAATAAGATAAAGAAACCAATTCAGAATGGCCACAGCAGTCAGAATTAGTCTGGAGGCCTAGGGGGAGGTGCTACGTGAGATATTTTTTTCTATTTTACGGTCAACTACAATGTGGGTTATATTAGGATAGTGACAGATCAGTATGCCTTCCAGCATTATTCTCCTGTCCTATTTTATTGGAATTTTAGTCACTGATGGCTAATGAAATTAAGCTCTGGCCCTCTTCTTTGCAGCAGTCCAACTGAGCATGCAGTGGTTAATGTGATGGGATGTAACAGGAGAAATAAATTGCCTAATTTTTGCTGATGGCTGCCAGAGTGCTCCAAGCACCTCGAACCCAGTGTGTGGCTGGGTGCTCTCATTTCTTCAGGGATAGCTGGCTTCATTCATTGGCTGCTTTGTAGCTGATGAAAGAAAGGCTGTCAAAGAATGCACCTCAAATAGGCCATGAGATTTGAGGCAATTTTTTTGCTTCAGGGCCTTCTTTGGGCCATGAGGAGTCAAAAAATAACAGTGAGCAGGGTTAGTAGAACAGCTAACCTTTGTTCTACATTTTTAGGAGCAAAAAGAAGGTCATTGCCCTTAACCTTATCTCCTATTCCTAGCCAGGGTTTTTTGTTAATTCTTAGCATTTTCAGTGTGCATTTGCCACAGCATTATCTTCCTCATGCTGCTTTTTTTTCAGAGCCAGTGAAATAAAAGAGAAAAAAGATGTTTTAATTTCTAGCCAGAGGGGAAAGTGTTATCTCTAGAGTGTGGAGAATATAAAAATGTGAAATGAGCTAGCTTTGTAGGGGTGCTGGCTGCTTACAGATGACTCTTTTTGGTTCTGGTTCTCTCTGACACGTAAGGAGCTTTACCCTGGAAGTGTGTCCGTCCATCTTAATGCTAAGTCAGCAGGACCTGATGTTACACAGAAGCATTTTCTGCTCCTCCTTGGGCTGCAACTGTGTAAGGAACAAATAGATAATGTCTCTTGCTCGTACCCTGCATTTTCATCATCTCATCCCTGTTGTGTGGTGGCTTTAGGATGAGCTTTACATTCCCAAACACTGAGTCCTGTGCTTTAGTTCTGCATGACGACAGCAGAGGCAACAGAAATGCATGTTCCTGCCTCCCACCAGAGCACCTGCATTCTTACCTAGAAGATAAAAGGTGAGAAGTTAGTTTGGTTTTCAAACCTGATTTGGTTATTGTGTGGTAATGTTGGCATCACGAGTGCGCTGTTTGCTGTTTATGTATTGTACTTTTTTATTTTCTGTGACATTTGAGTCTGTCGTGAAACTCCTAACTCCTTTTCCGCAGTTGACCAAAAGTCATTAAATGGAACAACTTTCATTTGACTTCCACTTTGTGTTGAGTTGATTTGGATTCTTGCTGTGGTGACTTCCCTTACTGTCCCGTTACCGCTGACCTGACCCGTGCAGCTACTCATTCTTACATCATCCTCATGGCTACATAAAGGTTCTCTTGGTGGAAGGTGATGCTGTGGATGCACAACAGTTACAGGGAATACAGTAAAGGGGAGCTCATCTTCTGCTGTGTATAACAGACAAAAAAGGCAAGTCAAAAAACACTGCAGAGACTATAAACTGAAAAAATGGGAATGAGCAGGGAAGTCTGGGAATGGGTTTCAGGTAGTCCAGGTCTTTCTGGGACTTAGAACAGGTTTTGTTATGGACTTTTTTCTAGTGCATTTTAAGAATAAGCATTAATATCAGGACTGCACATATATATGACTGCAAATACAAAGGGCTCAAAGGATGTGTATTTTGAGTTCTGGGGACTGCATTTTTTCCTCTTTACTTTGTATGCTTTCATACCTCTTAAGTTTAGGGCAGTGTGTGTATAAAATGCCCTTAATCAACACTCCCTATTTCTCCACTGCAGGCATTTTACACCTGCTTGATACTCACAGTGTGTGAGTGCAAATCACTACACAGGGCAATCAAGCCCTGTATAAAGCCCTGCTTTAGAATTACTTCAGTAATTCACAGTTTATTTCACTTGCACTCATGGAAGTGTACTGGTTTTTACTTAACACCTTAAGATCCTCTATTCACAATGTGCAACTTCCTGGATGAATTGCCTGACTTTAACCCCTAGATGCTGTGAGTTCACAGCCTTCTTTGGGGTTGTCTGTCAGTGAGAATAAGCCATAAAGTCTGTCTTCCTCTGTGAGAAATGAAGGACTAAATTCCCCCCACACTGTTATTCTTATCAGCCCCAAACACGCTGCACAGGACTACAGCAGTTCAGTGGCACTTTGTACTGAGGAATAAAAACATGAATTTAAGTCTGATTTTCCAGAAATGGTGCATGCATGAAGAGAGCTTTGCTCCACATGAAGGAAAGGGATACACTTTGAACTCTCTATCCCTTTGCTTGTGGAGCTCTCATCCCCTCCTACTTGTGTCCCTCTGTGCTTCCGTGCAGACCTTTTAAGCAGCTGTTGTGCTGAGCTCCATGGAATGAGGATATTTGCTGGCGTGTCTGCAGCAGCCCAGGAGGTGCTGAGCACGGTGTGCAACTGGCAGAAAGGAAGCAGTTAATTACCCTATTTTATGCCAATATGTTTCTATTACAATCACAGGTCTGTGTTGATAGCCTCAAGTGGCTAATTTACATGGAATTTCTCATGTGCCTTGAGCTTTAAACAACATCCCGGGTAGCCCAGTGAAAAAGGTTGTTGATGGCTTTTATACAAAAGATTGGAAATTCAGCCCCTGTTGGGACTGTGCTTTCAGCCACAGCACAAAAATATTAATACTTGTCTTTCTCTTCCTGTTCATAAACAAATTCTTATCGCTGTTTTTTCTCCCTAAACAAAAGAAATGGTCCAAAGCATTTAAGACATACGAAGCCAAGACGTGATATTTATAAAAAGAGCCCAGGCAGATAAAGAATGATTTATGATACTCATAGAGCACCTTCCAGCCAACTTGGTCACATGACATTTACAAATTGATTGTATACACTCTGAGTGTCTATGTGTGTTGTGAGATAAATGAAAAAGGTGTAACTTTTTCCAGAAGTAAGTGAAAGTAATGTACATTACTACAATGGCTTAACAAATCTGCACATTAATTTCAAGGAGACAGAGAACAACTGAACAGCAGGAAAGATAAATACATTGTAGTTGGGTGGGTCTTCAAGCAGCACTAAAACCTTTACTTCAGTGAGCAGTGATGTGTTATGTCAGTAATGATGAATGTCTGGCGCTTTGGGTGTACCCTGTGCTGAGTTTTGGCACCCAGAAATCAAGGGAGCTGCACCAGTTTGTGCTGAGCCAAGCATCTGGCCAATTCTGCATTAAGTTTATTCGGACTAAATGAATTCCTGAAAAACACAACCTATCACTGTTTTGGCAGGAGTAGGAGGGTGTCATTGGAGAGAATGCCTTTGCTGTCCTTTCTGTTCTCTGTTCATAACACAACTTTCCTAGAAATGAACCACACCACTTTAACCCCTTCCTGTGGTGTCTCACCTCCCTGATCTTGGTGTCAAGATGTGATACCAACGTAGAGAATCAGCAGTTTCTGTTGTAAGGACCCTTGTCATTGAATGTTTTCACTTGAAACGTGGTAAGCCTCTTTCACCAGGGACCCTCCATTCTGAATGGGGTTGTTAGAAATCCAAAGATGATGGATGGACCTGCCATCGCTTCGTGTTTCAATTTTCTTCTGGTGCTGGAGAAGTGCCAGCCTCTGCTTCAAGCGCACTCCTTTCACTGTGAATTAAGGATCTTATATCACTGTGTGTGATAACAGCTCCTGCTGTCTTGCACCCTTGCTCTTTGCAGATCCTTCTGACTCTCTGAGCTTCCCCAGAGCACGGCTTGCCTTTGGAAGGGGGTCTTCAAATTTTCCTTTTGCTTTGTCATCCCTAAGTTGCTGTTTCCCAGGGCCAGGACCCTTTATAGATAGAGAAGACTGTAGGAGCTTTGACTTTTCTGTGCCACGGGCAGCACATATGGGCTGCACTCTGTGCCCCTCTTTGTGAGATGCAGTACAGGTAACCTCTCATCTTCCTGAAGCTGCAAGGATGAATGCCTTCAGTACTTGCAAGAGCCTTGTTCAGTTTCCCCTGTAAGCCAAACGTGAGGCTTTCCCATGCAGCTTCACTGCTGCTGGTTAGCAGTGCCTGCCATGCCTAGTGTGCTTTAACACATCCATGGAGTAAGATGAACGGCTGGGACAGAGCAAGGCTGGGTATTTTTTCACAAGTTCTATGGCTAGCGATTGCATAAAAAAGAGAAGGACCTGACAATTTAGACTCTGTTCCTGTAACTGCTGGACTGATTCATGTTTGGAGTGATGTGAGGTAGTTTAGGAAGCACCACTGTTTGATGATTGCTTTCTGGTTGACTAATCCGGCCGAAGAACTCAGTTTAGCACAGGAACTACAATAAAAAGCAATGCAACATAAGTTGAGCATCATTCACAGACTTAACTGTGGCTTCATTCAAATCCTTGCTGTTCGTAGTCAACATCGTGAATGCATCTATTTCCATGCAGCAACTCAATGCTGCTAGAAATTAAAAGATGCAGAAGACAAGTAGAGGCTGACAAGGATCCAGTGATTGTTAATACTGGTTTAGTCCAGAGAAATAGCTGATACATCTGCTTTTTTTTTTTTTTTTTTTTTTTTTTTTGTAAGGTATTTGAAAGATCTATCTGTCTTTTTTCTTAAGAGATATAATCCTGAAAGAATTAAAGGTGACAGATGATCACTTGAGCTATTGATCTGTTGATTGATCAAGCTATCACATGAATGCTTATATGTGCTCATGCATCAAGTGTGTGAATTTCTGCTAAGGCATTAAAAGTGAAATAATATAATCATTTTTCCCATTGCACAGGCTGTGCATGTACATGCATATGTACCTGGTGTATTGCAGCGGGTAAAAGCACCACTCACAACTCCTCAGAGAGAGAGAGAGGCAGTAACAGGGATGTGTTTTGTGTTCAGCTCTAAATGTGGGCAGACCTGCACTTTTAACAAATATGTGAGTGATGGCTCTGGTGTGCAGAAGTTGCATCCTGTGAGCCCCCTGCTGCTACTCAGTGGTGTAATTGTGTAGGTGTGGTGCTGTTATCTTGGAGATTACAGTGAGGTCCCTTGAGTAGCTGCTGTCAGTACTGTAAAAATAAAAAAACCTGGAGCAGAGGACAGAGAAATTGAAATGGTCTCAAACTTAATGAGGAGTCTCCGATGTGTACGATGACCTGAAATAGCTACTAAAAGTAAGCAGATTCATTTTACATGCACTGAAACTTATTCCAATTATGTGGCTGGATAACTAAACACCACTAATTGTCACAGCCTGTGCTGGTTTTGGCTGGGGGAGAGTTAATTTTCTTCCCAGTGGTTGGTATGGGGCTGTTTTGGATTTGTGCTGAACACAGGGTTGATAATATAGAGATGTTTTCGGTATTGCTGAGCAGTGCTTACCCAGAGCCAAGGCTTTTGCTGCTTTTCATTGTGTCACTGTGGTGTGGAAGTTGGAGGCTGCGGGGGACACAGCTGGGGAGGTGACCCAAAATGACCAAAGGAAGGGACCCACACAGGCTGTGGATGTTGAAGAAAAAATTAACCTCTCAGAGCAGAGAGGAAGGTCCCTGGGCCATTTCAGAGTGGTTAAAAGAAACAGTGGTAGGATTTCTGTAGTCATGATTGTCTAAAACACGTAAGTAAGGCAAGTTTTATAGGGAGAGAATGTCTTTTATTAGATCAAGTGGAATAGCTGGAAAGCAAAACAAAAAGGTTTTTCAAGCTCAAAGCTGGTCTTTCTGTTTCTCCCAACCGTATCAGTTAGTCTAAATAAAAGTTATTATCTCTCTATATAAACCTTGCTTCAAGGATGCCCCTGTACACTCCTGCAACCTCACAGAGCAATGAAAACCAGAAGAACAGAGATACGCCGTGCCTGTCCCTCCTCCCAGTGTGCAGCAGGTCCCGTCTTCAGGCTGTGCATTGGTCCAAAGGGCACCAAAGAGCACCCAGCACCCTGCCATGAGTCTGGGGTTGTGCCAGATTCTCAGCTGACTTGCTTTGAAAAGGGAAGCTGGTGGCTTGAGAGGTCACCAGCGTGGGCTATGGTTTCTGTGTAACCCAGCTGCCTCATGGTTAATGTGAGATTCTTCACTTCCTAAATCGTGTATCCATCACCTGTGCTGGGAGGAATCTCTGCTGCAGTCTCCATTCCCTTCAGTTAGGAGGAGAAGTCACAGATGGTGACTGTGGTTAGCCACTCTCTTCTGCACTGGCCTGTGAAGCCCTTCCAGGTGCCACGACCCTCTTCATGAAGTACAACAGCTACGAGCAATGGTGCTTTCCAGCTTCTGGAGCCGAAAGGTGTCAGGTCAGGTTTATAAAAGGGTTTGTGAATAAGAAGCTAAGCAGGGAAATGCTTCTCCTGCACTTTTGTCTAGGTGTCACAGACTTCTAAAGGAGCTAATGGGAACAGTCTCTGCTAAAGTTAAGAAGTTCTCCAAGGAAATTCAGAGATCTATTTGGGGAGTACCTTTGATACATCATCTAGTAAGCGCTAATAGAAAGTTTTGACCTTAGATTTCCCACAGACAGTTTCTGAATCTCCAAATAGTTTTACTTGAATTATGTCCTGGAGAGAATCCCACAAAAATACATCGAATTTCAGGCTAAAGAGAGAAATGGGTTCTATCAAAACAAGGGTGGAATGTCCTTACAAACAGAGAAGTTAAAAGGGTCTGGTCAGGGAAAAATCATGGGGTAGCTATTATACCAGAACTGTTCCAGGAAATAATTTTTCTCTGCATTTAAAAGTAATAATGAAACGGATGTACTTACTTTGGTACTTAAAATAACCTTAGGAGATTAAAACTGAAGATTAAAATGATGGTTTTCATTTGTCAGTATTCATATTTTTTGACCACTACGCAGATTCCTCTGTTAATGAGGTGTTAGCGGCTTTCGTTTTTGCCTATATAGTAATTTCTGCTCAGTTTCAATTTTAGATTTTATGCCCCAACACAGAGATGCAACCACCGGAGCAGACTGTTAGTTTATATTTAAAATTCCTCCACTGTTCTGTTCCTTTCTTTAATTAACATATAGCCCTATGGAAACAATTCTGTTCGGCTTGAGCATTGTAAAAATCCTTCAGAAATGAAGCTGTAGCAGTGTGACATCCAATATTATTTAATCTGGGAAATAATTTGTTTCCTAATAAGGTCCGGTACAGTCAGTAGATGAAACCCAAAAATTGTGCCACCGCAAGTCTAAACAAAAACTTCAGTTTTTCTTTGTACACTGAAAATTTACAGAGCATCCATTCGATCGTATATATCAAAACTTTTTACTTTTGTTAAACGCATTAAAAGATTCCTGGGCAGTTTTGAGATCCATACAGAAAACTGCACAAATACTTGAGAAGCCACCACTGCTCGCAGCCAGGTGTCAGAGGGAGCAGACTGGAATCGAGAACTTAGAAGTGACTAATAACCTTCAACTTTACTTGACCCCAAATATTTCCAGCCATTGGGAACACAACTTTATGGATGAACTCTAGTTTAGACCATGTGTATATGTTTCAGAATCCATTAATGACTTAAGTACATTTTGCAATATTGCAGTACTGAGTGTAGTGTAACAAATGGGAGCTGTGAATGCCAAATCCATCCCAATTTGTACTGAAGCAAAGGTTGGTGCTTATTCCTCTCCTCTTGGCAAAAAGTTGTAGGTTAGACAAATAAGTGATATAATCTGATTATCAGGATGGCACTGGCTTTCAGGAGGGATGAATGTGCGGAAAAAATATCTCCTGTGCATGGAAATAAGTGCAGAATGAAAACCTAGTTGCCTTTTCTATTGGAATAAATTAAAAATTGCTGCACGGGTATCACAGGAGTCTCATGCTTATTATGTTAATGCAAGATGACGATAAAATTCATTGTTTCAAACACCAAAAAACTACATTTAGCACATATGATGTACTACAGGGAGTTTTAAAGAAAGAAGGAATATTTGCCTACTGCAAGAAGGACATTTTTAATTCTACCACACAGGCTTCTGTGGGATTTTTCAGGATATATGTCTTGCTGAGGCATTACACATTTACCAGCAGGGGGCTAAAATGACACAGACTGGCTGATTCATGCATAATTCTGGAATATCCAATAACTGTCTACTCTTTGCTAGAAATCTCCAGAATTAATGTGGTTTACAAGTACAGGTAAAGGTAAGAGGTCAAGAAGCTGCTAAAAGGACTGGGTACCTTTGTGACAAAGTATAGACATTGATAATTTGGGAGCAATCAAGACGGAAAGATTTACAAACAGAAGGTGTGAACAGTAGGATACGTGGCCGTGAATGTTGAAATCTGCTTGAGAAGCTGCCCTAGGAAAGAGCTAAAAAGATGAACCGTTTTATCTCTATGTGGAAGAGGTGCCAAAATGGCATATCTGATGCATATAATTTTGGGGAGAGATGAGTAAAAAAATACCTATCAAGAGGTTTTTTTGATGTGACATTTGATTTTGGCCTAAACTGTGCTTTTGTTCTTGTTTTCAGCATTTTCTTACAAGAATATGTCTATGTTTACAAATCATTAGCCAAAATCTAGAACATGTAGACAAGCATCCCATCCAAACCTAAATTTTTCAAATTTTATTTTCTCATTGAAGTCTGCATTACTCATAGAAGATTTTGATGAGAAGAGTCTATATTTTTTGTAGTTAAAAGTGTCCATAGGAAAGAAACCCAAGCAAACCATATTTCAGCCTCCTGCAATGTTGAAGAGCTTGGAGGCTAAAGAAGTCAGTGAGGAGCTTTGCCTTGACCTGAGCAATGTGTCTGTGGGACACCGTGGTTTTGGGAGCTTTTGAAGGTTTGGTGCATGGGGGAGCTGCCAGGCTGTGTCAGTAGACTGTGTGCATGTCTGAGCCATGAAAAAATCAGTGTCTTCTCAAGATGCTATTTCAGACTTCCTGCATCACTGTCACACCAATCTAGGCAGCAGTCTCTGTGGAAATGTGCATAAATATTCCCACTTGGACTTCATCGTGGTAACCAAGACACCGAGAGACAACATGCTATGGTCTTTGTCCCCTTTGCTGTCTTCCTTTTTGCTTTTTTTTCATAGAACAGAGTTGGAAGGACTAACAGCCCCAGGATATGGGGGTTTTATATGGTTGCTCTCAAGGGCTTTAGTTTGAGAGCCTCCTCACTCAGCACATTCTCAAACTTAAAGCTCTGAAATCAGACCTAAGACTTATTTTCAAAGCTCAAGATACAGAGGGTTTTTATGCTGTTAAACGTTCTCTGTTTGATCCTTAGAGCTTGCAAGGACATGGCTGGGTATACAGAGCTTGTGTTACCCTCATCCTCCCACAGGTTTCAGGATCAAGACTGCCTGGGAGGCAGAGAAGGCCTGGTTGGAAGCCTTCATCTCCCAAGGTCTCGGGATTGAACTTCAGCCCAAGCGAATGTTCTCTGTACCAATTTGGTTGTTTCGATTAGTGCATCCCAGTATTATTCTTTGAGGTGTTGCAAAGCTTTGTTTTTGCAGAGCCACTCCTCTGTTGAGTGTGCAGTTGGGAGCAGCAGAGAGGACAAGACACTGCAGTTACAACCATAACCCACCTCCGTGTGCTGCAGTTTGAATTTAGGTACATTTCTGTATCTTGTAGTGGTGCCTGGAGTGTGTTTTCTGCATGCACCCTTCTCTGACAGTCTGTGGCATGCCTGTGGGAGCTGCAGTGTGGGTCCTGTGGACCTGGGCAGCGGCTCAGAGCTTCCTGCCTGATTTGATGCGTTTGCAGTTTCTGCCAGCAGTCCGTGGTGAGCTATGACAGTGCTGTGAAGAAACCCTGCACACAGAGGGCCTGTCCACTCCTGTAGCCGTCACTTTCTGCCTTCCAGCGTGCTGATGGCTGCCTGGCACCATACCTAGGTGAAAGCAGTCCTCCTGTAACCTGTGACATTCAGGGACTGTACCAAATTAAGAAAATCCAGCCGTAGAACTGCTTGCTGGTGTTAGCCTGCTGCTTCAGACGAGCAGGCTGGTATGGTTCCAGGCAACTCCAACCTGCTCAGAGTAGTAAATCATTGCTGTTGATAGACTGATGTAATAAGGGTTGGGAGGCCTTGATCTCCCTAAGTTTTAACACGTCTGTAGACATTCAGGCCCATTCCCAGCAGTTTTCTCACCAGGACTGTTAAGGAGTACCCAAGGCTGACAAGGAATCAGCCTTCTGTTAGAAGTTAGCCGTGCTGACCAAGGGTACGGCCATAAGCCATGTTGGTGAAGCCTTCCCAAACTGCCTGTGGTTTGAGGATGAAGAAAGTCATCCTGCCAACTGCTGAGCATCTTTGAGAAAAGCTCGGCTCTCATCTTCCGTTCATGGCTCTGAGAGGGTTCAACTGTTTTCAGGAGACACTCAGCAGCTCGTAGAATGAGGCACAGAAGAAAGCTGTCTGTCAATCTGGTCCTGTCCTCAAGCAACAAAATAGTTTAAAAACAATAGAGTGTGTCTGATTTTTCTTGTTTCCATTTGTAGATATAAATATATGTATGTTCAAATGATTTTATGAGTCTGATTGTGAGTGGCAGATGAGAAACACTCAAATGCCTGGATTTAAATACTGTTCCTTCAGCAGAAGAGTGAAAGAAGTAATGAAGCCTGTTAAAAGGGAATATCTTGCCTGCTTATTTTGCTTCATAAATATTCATTAACACCCCCTCTCCTTTCTTTGCCCTTTGACTGCTTCTATTAACTGGGAGCCATTAGCTGTGGATGAGGCTTGAACCTCGTAAAACATTTTGTGGTCATCAGATGCATTATTGGAAGAATTTACAGACACAGATACTCTTGACATTCACATCTGTTCCATCTAATTATTCCTAAATTGAAATCATAAGCCCCTCTTTGTGACAATGCAATACATTTCTGTGGAGTTGATTGCATTATTAGAAGCAGTGGTTTACAACTTCAGCCAGGGAACAAATGAGACACCGATGAAATTTCAGTTTTTCTTTGCAGAATTCCTAGCAATATCAAAAAAGTTAGAGAGAGCATGTATGATGTATGTCCAAGCCCATGTATCATGTAAAAATACATTATTTTTCATATGAATATTTTATTGAGAAGGCTGGAAGGCAGTAGTGGAGAGCTTACTCATTGCTTGAATAAGTGAATACTCCTCAAAAGAAAGTATTGGTAGTAAAAAGTATTCTTGTGCCAGGATTGAGTATGCCATGGGGAAGGTCTAGGTTTTGAAGGAGCTCTCCGTGCTTGGAGATTCCCAGGGAGGGCTGCTACACAGTGCAGCTTTCACTCCCCTGGTGCTCTCTCAGAGGAGGCTGTACCAGTGTCCAGGACTCCATGTTTTGCATGGCCAAGCAGTCATGAGAAGGGCAGGGACGCAGTCACCCTCTGTGGTGGGAAAAGCAGTCATTTGCATCACTAGTTCTGTTTTTTTCCCTTTTCTCCTCTGTCCAACACTCCCTGCCCCTCCCCTTTCAGTTTTTCTTTTTATTTATTTTTTTTTTAATAGCTCCTTTTTTATTTTGGCATGTCTCTATGATCTGATAAGTAATACCTGCTGTAAAGATTACTTTTGTGAGGTAAATGTCTGTCCAAAGGGAGCCAGATGAAATCAGCAGCATATTTCACAAAGGACGCTAGATGACTGGTAAATGCTCACAGATTTTGATCAGCTCTTGCCTAGAGAAGAAACTCCAAACTGGAGGTGAATGTTTTCCTAACTGGCATATTATTTTATTGTGCTCTCACTTTCTTTGTATCCATTTTTTTTGCTTCACCCCCAGACTGTGGGATGGACCACCAAAATGGGATGTGTCATCTCGTAATGTTGAGAATAGGTGGAAACTGGTGTTGTTCCTTGTTATGGCAGATTGGTTTGCGGATTTAAGGATGAAGGAATAAAATGACCAGCTGCTTGCCTGAAAGGGAGATCCAGCCCCATGTCTCATTAACAAAAAAATTAGAAATTTGTTTATTTATTGCAATTATTTACAGACTGCCAATTCACTGCCATGTTTTAATTTTTATTCTCTAGGCACACACCCACCCACCCCACTGCAAATATGTTATAGAAAAGCTGCAAATTACAGAATGTCTAATTAGAAAGCTTTGAGGAAAAGATGACAAAGAATCATTCACCATGGAGACAGAACTTGCTTGCTGGTTTATAGCCAGCTAAACAATGCCAGAGACTCTGATAAGCTATTCCTGGGGAGAGTGGGAGTTATCCTCTGTGAAAAGCAGGGAGCTGGAATGCAGCGTATTATGGAAGAGCAAAGCCCTCTTCTCATCTAGAGGGACCAGCGAAGAGGATACGTGAATACAGAGTGGTAAATACACTGGCTACACCTTAAACCTGTTTCATAAGCTGATGTAGTGCCTGATTCAGACCTCTTGATACAGCAAAACTTTGCTTTCAGTGACTGTTGTTAGGTCACAAGCAAAACAAATCTGTGATTTCTCTGTAGACCTGGTCATTAGAGGTGATCTGGAGACTACAGGTCTGAGTCTTGCTTACAAGAGCACTGGATTTATACAGTGCACCGATAGGAGGATTTTCAACTTCAGCTGAGAAATCCAAATGTTTGTTCTCAATTTGTATTCTCGAAGCCCTGTGGAATTGGCCAGAAAAAGAATATTTGGTTCAGGGCTATTTTTACATGCGAAATGTTTGTCACTAGCAGAAAATCTGGCATGATAGGCAGCCTCTGCGTAAGGCAGTCTGGGGACAAGAATAGCAGAAAACACTGCAGATGAAGACTGAGGTGCACTGGCGAGAGTGATCTGTTATTGCGTGTAGGGAAACTGCATGGTGCATGACTGGATCGAGCACGTAACATAAGCTTCTCTATCGGTTCCAGCGATTTGCCATTCTGAAAGTTTCACACTGTTTTTAGCAGAAGGGGTTCTGAATTCTCTCATATTCCTTGCATTTCAATAGCTCTGTAGTTGTGAGCTGTGGGCACGCACGCTATCGTCATCACGGGCTGTCACGCGTGGCACGCGTTACACCCAACGCGGCATCACGTCAGCTCTGCACACGAGGGGGCAGATCCACCACAGCACTGTGCCAGACCACTCTGCTTTCCCCAGAGGCAAAGGAGACAGGGACTCTCTTACTTCCATTTTGGTTTAGGTTCTGTTCAAGCTAATGACCAATCTGACCAACCAAGACCTGCCTTGGTGCCAAATCCTCTAAATCAACCAAACAAAAAAAAAAAAAAATCAAACATTTCTGAGACTATACCTGCATTATTGAGAGAGGGAGTAAATTTGTCAGCAAATCTGACAAAGCTCCTACTGTGAAAACATTTGGGGTCTAAATTTGTACCTTTCTGCTCCAAGTACGTCTGCTACTTCAGAAGTCCATTTTGATTTGCATTTGGAAGTGATCACCAAGTTTTAACTGAGATCAGAAGTCACTGAGGGTTAGTTCAAAGGATTCTTATGAGAACTAGATGAAATTTAGGTTCTGTTTTGAATAAGGGATTGTGGTGCATTTACACGAGCCGGAAATTAAACTCCAAATAAGCCACTCCTCTTCCCACCACCTCCTTTGCCAAAGGCACAGACTACGGACTGAGATAACAATTTACTGAAAGACAACAGCAGTGGAATGAGAAGTGCACAGTAACAGCAGCAATGTTAGCCTTGATCACTTGGATCTTCCCATGAAAATGTGAGAGAACTGGGACACACGTATTGTCCAAGAAAACTTTGCTGACATGTATCATGCAGGGGAAAAGGCATCTTCTCTTAACATACTAAGTTGGCTTTGCTTCTGGCTTTTGATGCAGAGCTGCCATTTCATCTGGTCATCAAAGTTGGCAGAGGTCACTAGGAACTTCTCAGCACCACATGCAACAAAATGGGAGATTTTCATTCCCAGAACTGTGAATGTGAGACAATTTGTATCTGTGTGCTCTGCTAAGTTTTCCCAAGTTTTGGAGTTTTTGGATATTCAGAAGTGAAAGTCTGCAAAATGTCTGTGAACTGTATTTGCTGAGGCTCCTACACATGTTCTCACATACAACTTTCTCTTCACGCACCTTTATTCAGCAGTCCATACCTGGTTCCTGCCGTGCCTTCAGAGGGTGAGTCACTGAAATTATACAACCTAGAGCAGGCAGCATGGGATAAGTTATCAAAGAACCCGATCTTGAAATTAAAACTCCCCAGCTGGGTTGTTTGTTCATAAGGAGACTGCAGGAGGGCTAAACCCAAGCCACAGTTGCTGGTGGTAGTCTCTAGGTTTGCATCTTAAGTGTGGGAGGGGAGGCGCTGCGTTTGACAAGAATGCCACATTTGACAAAAATGCCACGTTTGACAAATGGCAGTATGTACATGCTGAGATGGAAGACAAAAACAAAGGGAAAATGAGGGTTTAAATATCAAAAAATTATATTCAAACTGAACTACAGTCTAAAAGTTGGGAGGAAGAAATGGTGGATTTCTTCTGTGTGATTAGGCTGGCCCATCAACAGAGGTCCTGGATACTGGAAACTAAAAAGCACTAGTGTGTTATACACAGCTCTGCCAGTGCTTTTTGGTCAAGAAGTCCCTCCAGGGTAAGTGGTCACACCATCAAATCAATGGCAACAGTGATCTGCCGAGCTGATTAAGATATGGGCTTTCTTTTCAGCACCTCTTCTCTTCCTGAAAACCTTTCAGGTGTTGGCAAGGCAGAATCTGTTCCACCTGTTTGGGCAGGATGCTGCTCCCCCCTCGGGCCAAACCCAGACTCACCCTAGGAGAGGGAGAACACTGTCAGAGGAGAGTCTCTAGGCTGAAATTTCTCCCTCCCCAAGCTCACAACAGATTAAAATTTTGCTGTGTGTTTGTCCATGTTCCTGTCTGGCTGTACAGTATTCTGCAGAAGAAAAACACTTGAGCCAGGTAATTAAACATGTCAGCTCTTTATCCAGGAGAGTATTATATTAAATTATGTACAGTAAATATTTTTGGAGGGTAGAACTCTAAAGAGAACTTATTGATTTCTGGCAAAGGGCCAAGTTGCTGATGGGTTTGGCAGACGTGTTCAGCATCCAGGGCGAGCCTGGGTATGGTGTGTGCTCGGGAGACGCAGGGAGCCAGGCGTATCGGCACAGAGGGAGATGGCTCTGTGCCCTGCAGCTCTCGCTCCTTCTTGCAAGTACACAGACAAATTGTGAGCACCCCTGGGCTTCTTGTACGCCTGTTGAATCGATAATGGCGATTTAGGAATGCTTTATCAGCACTACTGTCTCAGCTGTTCTTGTAAATGGCAACATTAGCAGGACTACCCAGCCATAGCAAGAGAGGCTGGCAATGAGGTGAGGGTGGGGAAAAGTGTCAGCAATATGGATGGCCTTGCCAGTACTGTCAAGGACTGGAGGTGATAAACAGGCAACTAGAGATGTCATTTCAGCTCCCCAGGGAGACCAGGGTCAGATATTCATCATATCTCTTTATTCTGGGGGGAAAAGCTTTATGTGAGACAATACATGGTGTTCATCTGTATGTTGCCTTCTGTGAAGGCTGATATTTGCACTCGGCTTTTTGACGTGTTTGGGCCCTCAGTGCTCCTCAGAAATGCTTTGCATCTCTGCGTACAGTCAGATGTGCCTTTGTCATCTACAATGTAAATAGGAAGCAATCTCGAGGGAGTTCTGCTATCCTAGCAGAGAATGGGTTAGGTAACCTGAAGAGCTGTCGTATTTGTAATGCCTTTCTTTGATTCCCTGGGGATTATTTGCACGTGCATGTTTTAGCAAAGGGTGCAGGACCCTTGCATGGCGTTACAGGAATGTAACACTCCATCTGCACGTGGCTGTGGTGACACAGCATGATGCTAACGCATCTTAAAGCTGTAGGATCACAACACGGCGTGCTACAGGTGTGTGCACAGGGGATAGGCAGGAGCGAAAATGTATTCTTGGATAAGCATGGTGAACATTTGCCATCATTATTTACTGCTTCTTAAAGTAAGGTGTATGTTTCAAAAGTGGGAATGCACATTAGATATGCCCAAGTCTGTATTTGTAGGTGCCTGAGTTACAGGTAAAACTTTTGTGGGTAAAATCTACATATTTACACTATGCTTTGTATGTCTTTGTGTATTCTTGTTTTTCAAATGTAAGTATATTATGGATTTATAGAAGAAATTATCCATACAGGTGTATTTTTATTGTAAAATATAGAAAAATATACCTGTGGTTTCCTAAGGTAATTTTCTTTTCTGCTGGGAAGTTGATAGTGTTTGTGATAGTTCCTCAAAAGGAGAGAAAGATCCGGTGTAGTACAGGGTATGGCATTATGTTCTCTGCAGGGAGCCATCAGTTCATTAGTTAAGGATGGCTCTTCATTTTACAGTATAAGGTCATTCCACATCTAAGTGATGAAAGTCTATTTCACTCATAAAAATTTTAAGTGCCCAGTGCCTCTCCTCAGCTGGAAAAGAGCTATCACTGGATCTTTCTGTAGCTACCAAAAGGAAAAAAAATCAGCCAGGGCAAGCAAAGTGGTTTATTTACTGCCCCTTTTGTGGCCATCACGTGTCTCCAAGGGTGCTCTTCACTTGAGATGTTCAGAGATTTGGTGCAATGTCCTGCAGTTTTTGCAACATTTTTTAAGTTTGCCATAACTAAGCTGAAGTTTCACAACGACACACTTTTGAAGAGTTTGTCAGTATTGCCTGCTTGTGGTTGAAAAAAAAAAAAGGAACAATAGCAAACTAAGCCTGAAAGGTAATGAATGCAAATTTGTAGCATGTTTCACTTACAGAAATAAATGATGGCTGAATATGCAATCAGTCCAAAGTTTGGATGCCCAAACGCCAGTCTGTAGCAGTAAAGAAACATGCATGAAAATTCTGTTGTTTGTAGCACAGCATTAAATTTTCATCTCATGAAGTTTGAGCTGTTGCGTTGCAGACCACGTCCTGCTCTCCCATCTCATAGCATAATAGTGTTTGGCTTACCGAGCATCTTTTTCCAAAATAATTGCTGAAATCCTTCCTGCGCTTTGATTGAACATTCTTGGATGCTGCCAAACAACCCAGATAAGATTTGCCTTCCCACTCTTCCACAGCACAGTAGGCGAATGAGTCTTGAGGTCGTGTTTAATCTTCTGACTTCACTGGAGTCATGCCAGGTTGGCCAGCTGTGAAAATCTGGCCCCAGGTCACTAATGAGAGCTGTGTCTCTGGAGCTCCAACACTGCCGTGGTCTTCTGGACACTGCTGGCACTTCTCTAATGCAAAAAAAGCATAAGAAAAAATTTGGTTATAATGCAGTTAAACCCTCTTTAATTTGAAAGTGATTATAATCAGTGGAGAAAATCCTGTTAATTAGGCAATTATGTACTCTACTTCTCTTCCAGCCTCTCTCTTTCTTCACTCTCCACCTTGTTTTCTACTTCGAAAATCAGAAGAACAGACATATTATTCTTGGCTTCTAATTCTAAATTCATCTCCTGGGTCAACCTCATTCCAGTCAGTGCACCTCTCCCTTCAGCAGCACGATGATTTAAAGCCTCCACCATAGCACTGTGATTATTTAAAAGCAAATGGTGACTGTGTGTGTGTTTGTGTGCGTTCCTGTCTTTCAGTACACCCTCTCAGGACACCTCAAGTGTCTCTTACAATAGAACCTCCCAAGGTAAATTGACATCTGTTTCCATTATAGCTTGAGGATGCCTATGAGTGAAAGCTTTACTGACCAAACATCCAAGGCTTTGCAATTCTGGAGGTTATTAACTGGTGTGCTGCATGTCAGTCAAAATCCACAGACATGAAAACCTGTACCTCAGTGTAGCTGTGTAGAGAAGGAATAAGGTTCTGTCAGCTCATTATAATCCTTCTTATCCTTCGTGTTCCCTTTCATCCCACCCTGGCTTTGATATTTGGTTTCTTGAGGAAGCAAAGTTATGTTTTACTTTCTCTGGCAGCACCACAGTCCTCTCCAAAACCTGAAACCCCATGCTAGCTCTGGGGTTGTCTGTCTTTAATGCTGTAAATGTAACCCTAGGGCTTCATGCAGTGGTGACCTCTGGCCTAGAGAAATACTGACTTTTTAAAAGCTTTTCCAAAGTATTCTTACAGTCTCTGGCATGAGGGTTGCTTGTGAAGCAGAGACCAGATGGGCAATAAAAATTAGTAATCATGCTTTTTAGAGAAACAGGCCATCAGGGCAGTACTGAAGGGGAGATGGAAGTTTATCATCAATATAAATAGGTGCAAGGCTGGAAACAGAGAAGGGAGTGGGGAGAGTCTGTAATAGCTCAGCATTAAGGCTGACAACCCTTCCCCACCCCAGAAGTGGGATGAGGCATGGAAGTGGAACAGGAAGGGGTTGAGTGATTGGAGACAGAAAGGAAGCAAGGGGGAGGCAGGTGGGAGCTAAGGAAGACTCCATGGGACCTGCAGAAGTAGAGTAGGAGTGATTATGACATGTGAAAATAAGTTTGGGAGTGGATGGAATGAGAGAGAATGGAGCAGGAGTGGGTAGGGCCCACACCCACCTAAAGACCACATTTGTAATTCTGACAATTTTCTTCTCTTTTTGGTGTTGGAGAGCCGTGTCCTCTCTGAGGCACATCTAAAGGTAACGAGAGGACGGAGGGAGGCAGCTGGTGGCACTTCCCAGCCTTGAGAGAGGACAGCAGACATTTCAGAAGCATTTAAATGCTTTGCTCTCCAGCAAGGAACCAGGCTGCAGGATGCCATCAGGTACCACTTCTTGGCAGCAGAGCCTCACAACATCATGTGTGGTGACAGTGTTAAAAATATTCCTCTCACAGTTTTTAGTCTCCCACTGCCCAGGGGTGGTTCCCCATCATGCAGATGGGTGACAGTTTGTTGGCCTGAAGCGCTCCTGACTCCCAGCAGCAGCACCAGCTCCTCCTGCCCACCCCTGCAACAGAAGCAAGGATTGAGGGTGGGACAGCAAACAGCATGGCCTCGGAGCCAGGGCAGACCTGGGCGTATCTTCTGGTGCTTGCCTTGTCTGTAGCACCAACTTGAAATCTGCAAAAGCCTGTGGTATGGACAAAGAGGGCTGGTGAGTTCATAAAAGGCAAAGTGTGAGGGAAGGGGTGGAGAAGCAAAGGTGCAGTTTAGCACCCTCCTCTCTCGCAGGACTCTTTCAGATAAAGCTGGATGTTGAACACCACTCAGTACAAGGTGATAAGTTTTGCATGTAGGACTAATGTTGTTCCCTTGTATTTATATTCATGAGTGCCCTGAGGTGTTCAGAAAATACTGAGCCGTTTAACAATTTATCTTCGTAGCCTTACACAAAGCTTACTGTCAAACGCAAAGAAATCAGAAAAATAATTGGGAGAATTTTTAGCTCCAGATAAAATATTCAGTGAAAATGCTTCATTTCTGTCTGCAAACTTATTCTGATTCTGGGCTGCATTTGGCTAATGCTTTCTTTCTGAGTTTTGTCCAAGTAGTACAGACCTTCTCACTCAATGAAGGTCGCTGCTCTCTGCTGCACAACTCACTTGTCTGTGGAGTCGATTTTCCAGTGGTGCTTTAATTCTTCACCCAGATGTCTGAAATATTTTAAGTAGAAGAAATGCAGAGGGAGAGTAAAGACTAACACATTTCTCTTGTCATTTTGGACGATGTCAATTAAGCTTTCTGGGTTTTTAAACAATGTATTTAAGGAACAAGGCAACAAATAACAGCGCAGCAATTATTAATGGCTCAGTGGTGCAGCCCCTGCTTTTATTCACAAATCCATTGTGGGGGCTGCTTGGGCAGCCCTCCCACAGTGTGTCTCATGACATGCACGCCCAGGCAGCCAGCCTGGAGCCCTCTGTCCCTCTGGCTTGGCTTTCTGTTGGCATTTCTGTGTCCCGAGCATCCCGACCCATACGCAATATGGCCGATCAGGCTGTCTGGAGAGGCGCCTGCAAAGAAAACACATTTCTTTCTATTGTTTTCAGAAGAAAAACAAGTGTGACAGGTTAGCCCCCACCCCGGTGCATGGAAAACACAAAAAAAACAATCACAAAAGAGGCTGGAAGTGGAAAGGAAGGAAGACAGCACATTTTCTCGCTTCCCTGAAAGCTGGGCTGCTTTTGACCCCTGGTTGAATTCATCTGTGTTGGAGCCGGCAGGAGAAGGATGCTTCTGCTGGGCTGCTGTTGCCATGGAGACCAGCAGAGACAAGAGAGGCAAAAGACTGCCAGAGACGACTTCTGAATTAAAAACAGGGTATTCCTGCTCTTCACACTCCCAATATCCCAATTCCTGCTGGTTTTTGCTCTTCATGGGCTGTGGGTGTAGTAGCTTTGATGGAAGGGGGGAAGCAGCTCTTTACTTATCTCACAGAATGGTTATTTTCACACCTTTCACAACCCAACAAAACAAATATAGCACTTTTTTTTTCTTTTTTTTTTTGTCTCACACTTAAAAAAAAAAAAAAAAAAAAAGACGAGGTAAAATTGCTCTTCCACCCCCAAAACTCTCCACTCCCCTGGAGACTAAAAGGAAATATCATCGTTTTAATTTGAACTATCGTTTTCAGCTCCAGTGAGTGGGTGGAGGTGGGTGAGAACTGAATTTCTAATTTCTCTCCATCAAAAATGAATGTGTGGATCAGGAACTGACAATGTCTGTTACCTGTGTCTTCTTGTCGGATGTGTTTGGGGGAAGAGGAGGCAGAGCGGTGGAACACGTTCATCCTTTTCTCTAGATTTCCAGCCATTCGAGAGGTCTTTGGTTTGTCCTGGGTTGTTTGGGTTTGATTTTTTTTTTTTTTTAACCACGTGTATTTTACGTCTATACTTCTATTTTGTGCTCTCAGGGTTAGGAAGAACTAGGAGTTGCAAAAACAACACACAAAAGGGCAAAGTGACTTTTCAGTGTTCTGTAAAAACGATTTTTTATTTTTCCATTTAGGCTTCTCTACTGTGAGACCTTTCCATGTTTACTCTTCTGTCACAGAATACTCCAGGTTTGCTCTTGGTGCTTGAATGCCATGGATGGGTGTGGAGACTCAGTCACTGACTTGCGACCAGTGTCCCTCCAAATGCCGCACTCTTCAGCATGCAGCACCCCATAAAAATGGACTTTTAGTGTCAGCATTCAGCCCTGCTGAAGCTGCACTCCGCTGACAGCCAGGCCCAGACTCCACACCTGCTTCATCCAAATGCATCCTCCAGACTTGCCTCTCCTGCTTCGCTCTCCACAGCTACACAGCTACAGAGTGGGTATTTCAATAGCTCCTTGGAAGCACACAGAGTGAGTGCTGCATTAATACACGTTGTTTTAATCACTCTCTAGGCCCTGGCTCTAAAAGACCAAGGAGAGAAGAAAATTGCTGTACAAGAAGGTGAAATATAGAAGGTCAGAAAGAAAAGTCTTCAAAGCTTTGCTCTGTTTTACCATTCCCTCAAATGATTCTAATTTTCCTTTCACCATTTCTGACAGGACTAGCTCCAGCCCTGACAAAGTGTGCTGTTTGGATTGAGAAAATATTTCCTTCATCTGTTTGAGCTCTTCGCTTTTGCATTCCCTATTCTGCCTTTTCCTACCCACCCCCAGGAAACCCAATCCCAACCTTCTCTCTGTGGCAGTTGGTGGTGGGGAGATAATCAGGACTAGTGACATTTGGTGTCTAATCCTCCCCAAGGCCTTCCTGTGAGATTCACTGTCCAGCAGCAGTGTAGAACATTTGTTACCTCCCAGGCTTGAGGCCCAATCAGGAAATAAGCAATTTTTAAGAGACAGACATGAATTTTTGTTGACATCTGTTCTTGTTTTAATGAGGAGAATTAGAAAGAAGGAGGACTGGTTTGAGATGGAATTAAGTTTCCCTTTTCTCCAGCAGAAGACTCCGTTACAAGTCTTTCCAAAGACACCAATGAGTCTTTAGCAAAGTAAAAGGAAATTGTTTGTACATCAATACAAATCCGAAGAGCAGTTAAACATGGTCCCCTTGCCACCCCAATCTCCTGCCTCTCCTTCTGCCTAGGTTAGTCACTAATTCCTGCTGACTGAAATGAGCACCTTTCTTCTCTGGGGAATCACAGGTATAATTTTTCCGCCTTGACTCACTCACTCCTTTGAAATGCAGGTCTTTCTCTGGCTTCTTCACAGAGGTCCTTCTATAACTGTTTCTATGTAATAAAGACTGACCGAGGAGTGAGATTGATGTCTGATGTGAAAATTCAATCACTGGTCTTCGATGATCTGTTAAATCAGTCTGTGATGTCTCCTGATCTGCCTCTTGCTGAAAAGAGCCCTTGCAGCAGTGGAATTGCTTGCTGCCTCCATTAGTTTGTAAGTAACCTGTACATTTGGAGGTCAGTTTGGCATGATGGTCTCTGGCTCAGCAGGTGTCCTGCACCACTGAGCCCAGCTGATTTTTGATTTTTGAAGTCTCTAAGAAAGAATAATTGATAGGAGACATAAAAAACCCCACGTTTCTCTCCACCTTTTTGTCCTTCAAAATAGGAATTGTGGCATTGAAACAGTAAGTCCCTGCTCTGTCCTTGCACTTTCACTTGCCTTTTTTGCTGTTTCTCCTGTTCATTTCCTTTCCCTAGAATGGGGCATTTTTTGTTTTTTGTAAAAAGCTGTCATCCAAAGATAGGCTACTGGATTTTACCCATAACTGTGAGATAAACGCCTTTGGGTAGCAGCTCTGGAACAGATACCTTTCCAGCGCTGATGAGCTTGACAGCAAGGAATGTGTTATTCTGTGCTGACTTTTCCCCCTTTCCACGAAATAAATTCCTCCTTTACTTCAGTGTCACTTTTACTCCCATCTTCCACTTCTAAGAGAAGTTTGGATTTGGCTTTGCAGTTGGCAGGTGTCATTTGGGGTCTGTCAGCATGTGGAGGCATAAAGAGTTTCTGTCTGGCATAACCCAGCCTGTCTCCCATTACTTCTAACAGTAGAACATGAACTGTAGCTCAATTTCCATGAGGGTTCATAGACACTGAGTGTCCTCGTCACCAATTAGGGATGAAAGGCTTTTCTTCTATGGCAAATACACCATGACTGTATTTAGTTCTCATTAAATTAGCATGGGAACAGAGGTGATACCACTGATACGCTGCCATGTGGGACACAGATGAGAGACCCTATTGCAAATACATTAAATCTGCCAAACAATTCCACTTGCAGTAACTGCTTCTGTGCTCCACTCCTCGATCTTGAGAAGAAGTTGCCATTTACGTTGGATAAGGATGTGTGTTTGTGAAATGTATGGATGGGGTTTTTTTGCTGAGAATTAAATTATCAAACTCATTGTACTCAGTTAAAATAAGGACCTGAGTTCCTAGAGGCTGGTGTCCTGACTCACAGGGCCATTTCTGTTCTGTAGATAGCTGTTGATGAAAATTCCACACTAAAATCTGTCTTCAAAGAAATACAGTTCTCAACTTGTATTGAAACATTTAACTTGTCAAGTAAATAGGTTGTCTTGAATGAAAAATAGTTTGAAGCTGGTTTTTTTAGTGGCTGTGTTGTGCCATGAGAAATAACTGCCTTTCTACTTGTGATGTCTCCTGCAAAAAGACTAGAAATATGGAAACCCCCATGATATTAATCCTAAAGATCTGAAAATAACTGTATTGCAAAAAGAAAATGGTAAATTTTTAGGATTCTTCATGGAATTCAAAAAGCCCTTTGCCTGTACAGTGCTAGGTTTATTTAGTCTTTCTGAACAAAACATTGATAACATGAATTTTAAAACTACACATTATGGATTTGAATCAGTACATATAGGACAGCATTTGCTCTGCTATTTCTCCCCCCCACCCCTCCTTCGTTCACTAGGTTGCCAATTAGGGCTAATTATAAGGGACTGACTCACCGCTCCGTTATGGCTCAGGTTTGTGCCACTGAAATGAATCAGTCTCTGTGGCTGCATCAGCCATGCCCTTTTCTTCCTGCCTCCTACCCAGCTCTTTTTTCTTCATTTCTAGATGCCACATGCCTTCCTTCCCTCCTTCTACCTGACTCACCTGCCACATTCAGCTCTCCACTCATGGTCTTCTCTGTTTGCCTTCCTTTTGCAAATCCCTTTCCCCCTTTAATGCTGCCCACCACATTTTGCAGCAATTTAGCATTTCACAGCTTTGTCTGCGTTGCAGTTGTTTTTCGTTATTTTTGTAAGGCTATCATAAAGATCATTTTTCAGTCTCTAGGACAGAGCTGTGCAGGCAATAGGATGGAAATTACCCAGCTTGGGTCAGTCCCTACTGAGCCCCCATCGCAGAGCAAGACAGAGAGGACTCACAGTGGGAAGCTGAAAACTTTTCTTATTTCCCACTCAGTCTTTCAGCATATTCTCAAAGAACCTTGCCTTGCATAGCCTCCTCTCATGTTTCCTTTTGATATTCTCACTTCCCGCCTCATATTTTATTCTACTTTTGTATCAAGGCTGTGTGTGGTGTCAGTTCGTTCTGAGCTGTCATCGCAGTAGCTGGAGAGCTGACACCACAGGCCAGTGTTTGCTGTTTTGGTTGTGGATTTTAGGTTACACAGGTATGTTAATATTGGGTAGTAGGCCTGCTGCTATTCCGTCAGGTGTAGTTTCTTACTTTCCCAGGTGGGATCAGGCTGTCTTCAGGCTGCAGAAAGGGGCAGGATATGCTGCCTCTCTGCCTTGGCTCTTTTGGGGGCTAATTCTTAGGGCTGCAAGATGCACATGCAAAGTGGAGCTGTTCGTGGTTTCTTTGGCTAATTCAAAACAGGAAAACAATTTATTTCAGTTACATAAATACAAGGCAAGAGGAGAGCACAGAAAGCAGCATGAAAACATCTTTTTGTCATCTACCCACCAGTTTAGAAAGCACCCAGTTATATTCTCATTCAGACACTCAAATTAGACTGGAAATGGCATTCAGCCTCTTGTGGTACACGTACTGTTGTGGCCCACTTGAGCCACACTACAGCAGGACTTGTTATTCATCTTGGACAAGGTGCAATTCATAACA
Source organism: Dasyornis broadbenti (assembly GCA_013397935.1). NCBI lineage: Eukaryota > Metazoa > Chordata > Aves > Passeriformes > Dasyornithidae > Dasyornis > Dasyornis broadbenti. The sequence goes on along the minus strand of VZRN01004866.1, from coordinate 1,205,814 downwards.
TCGACCCCTTCTCAGCTACTGTTCTACAGGTGGTCTCAGTCTCCTTCACAATAGCAAACCACATTTTAATATAAAGAGAGTTGCTTCCACTCTTCTCCTTCCAGTTTGCCATCCTGCACAAACTCTCCTAGATGTTGAAAAACACACTGTTTCCCTGTGACAACAGTGGCAATTGCCTACTGAGGAAAAAAGTAATTTTAAGAGGGCGCGTAATGTATTTTTAGGTGAGGAATTGTGAACAGGCTGCTCTTTGCACACAAACAGCTGATGCTCAGCAAGACACACGATTTGTGTCACGTCTCTGGAGAACCTGTGTGCTGGAGTTTGCCACCCTTACAGTAGTGTCACAGCTGGAACTCAGTGGGTTTGGGAGACTCACTCAAAAGCCAGGAACAGGAGCAATATTCACTCCAGCACTGGGAACTGGAGCACTGCTGTGCAAAGGGAGTCCCCAGGCCAGTCAGAAATGCAATGACTGCTACTCCTAACCATTTAAACTCAGCAAGACCCAAGGACCAGACTTCAAGAGAAATCCCTGCATTGAAGGGTCTGATTCTCTTTTTAATTGGTCTGGCCTGAAAAAGAGCCAGCTGTTTTGAGGTGGATGCAGATAAAATAGTTATGACAAGAGTACTGAAAGCTTACTCTTCGAGTTGCACTGATGTATCAATGCTGACTGAAAACTCCCTGATATTTCATTTAACATGAATTCCAGGTATGGAAACCACAGACCATATTAGTTTCCACTCTTAAAAGCAAACCTGCTGCAGAACTAGCTTGGGTGTCCTTGATCGAGCTTGTTGGTCTGTCCTGCCCCGTACCTGTTACTCAGGGATGAGCCAGTACTTAGAGCTGCACAGACCCAGCAAAACAAGAAGGTGCTTGGTGGATACCCCACCCCTGGGCAGGGCTGGAATAGTTGCCTAGAAAGGACGTACTGAGCCTTGGGAAAGCAGTTAAGGCTGGTTTCATCCTGCAGGGTGAACTTCCGTGCTTAAACCACGGCTGCTCCACCGGCAGACACATGTTCTGCACGGAAAAGGAGGATCCTCTACACGACTGACAGGGCAGAGGAAACCTTGTTTTGAGCTGTGTGTGTAACAAATGGATGCTGAGCACACACGCAGATTCCTGGTCTGGAAGCAGGACCAGTGTTTGAGTGATGGCTACCCCTTCTGGCTGGATCTGTCTGGAGCTAGAAGAGCTAACTCTCATCTCCATGCCATTGTAGTGTCTTTGCAAACCAAGCAGTTTACATACAGGTAATTCAAGTGGACCAGAAAGAGGAGGAGCAGGAGCTCCTCCCCCAGTTGTGTGGTGTAGTTAGGGCATTTCTATAGCATTGGTTCTCTCTGTAGGGTGGGGACACTGTGTAGCAGGGATCCTCACATTCACACATGAAGGTGAGGGAATTCCTATTCTTTGCAAAAAATGAATGACGGCATGTGTGGGCATAATATATGGCTATTCAGCAACTGAAAATTTGCTCATTTGGAACTTACTCTCTTGCAGTTGTGTACCAGAATAATTTCAGTTTTCTTTTTAGGCAGTTTGCAAAGTGCAGGACCAACCACTTTTATACTGTCTTTTCCCCTGTGCCAGTCACCATAACTGACTAGATTATCATTTTGTGATAAAACGTATTTACATAACTGGAAAACCAAGGTAGCTGTAAACGTGTTAGTGTTTTATGAGAGCTAAGATATGCTGGATCTTTTCAGTATGATCTAAAGAAAATCACAGATGTAGTCTTTGGAGTTTGGTTCATCCTAATAAGATACAACAGGGTAATTTCAATGAGAGTTTTGAGAGCAGTTTCACAATCAGAGGCTTCAGTCTCTGAAGACCTAAACTGAAATGATAAAAGCAGTTGTTTTAATGCCCCCACAGGGTGTGATGGCGTTATGCTAATTTGCACCACAATGCCAAAGACCCTGCTTTAGTAACAATAATGTCTTCATTAGACCAGTGGCTTAGTAGCTGCCTTTTAAGATGTAGTGGATGAATGAGGGATTTGGGAGCAAGTAGAGCAAATTAGCTTGGTCAGCGTATCCTTGAGTGGATCCCACTTCTCTTTGCACGCGCAACTGCAGAAATGGGGGAACTTGGAAGAGCAGAAATAGTCAAAATGGAAAATTGAGTGCCACTTGCATACTTTACAAACTCCTTTTGTCATCCTGTCAGTGACAGAAGACTGATTTATTCCCTCGTCTGTTTAACTCCAGGCAATACAATCATCTCTGTAGTCATGATGTGTCAATGCCATCTTTATTTTTCATCACTCACAGCAAGGAGACCATTGTCACTGACACGAACATCTTTCTGTTTTTCTCTTGCTTCTTCCAACACGTTCTGTTCAGAAGGCAGAATGTGGTGTCTGGGAGCCAGAGGAATTTGGGCCAGAGATCACAGAGATTATTCCACTGTGCTTCTAGAAGCACTGAGTCCCAGTGGCAATCACAGCAGAGATTATGGTGACACTGGCGAAAATAGAGGCATTTTGTACTTTGTTGAGACTGATGTAGCTTTTCTGGAATCAAATCAATCTGGGAACTCTAACAAATTGGCTTTGTTTGTGTCCTCTTCGTTTTCTTCCATTGCACACCCCACAACACATGGGTAGGTGTTCCCAGTTTTTCCACCGCTGAATCTCTCTGACAATTCTGTAGAGGATGGGCCAGCAAGTTTTTGCAAGCGAGTGGCTGGGATAAAGTTAAGTTGCTGGCTTGTAGGTACTTACACCTCGTATTTTAGGCACAAGGGGTGTAATCAAAAGGGAAGGACTGTGGTCCATAGCCACCAAGTGCAGTTCAGAGCTATCTGGAGTAGCCAGGGTTATGATAAAGCTACAGACATATCTAGAGAAGGTCATAGCAAGTTTCTCTCTCAGCACAGCGATTTTGTTGGGCCAAACTGTGGATTGAATGCCCCTGGAATCTGGGTGTCCTTTAATACCCCCTTATTACATCATGAGCTTGTTTTTAGCCTCTTTGATGGACATGCCTGGATTATGTCCTTAAAACACAGAAAGAGATGTGGGACTGTGGTGTGGATATTGTTTATTTAGATTTTTGAAAGTAATTTTTTACTTCTGGTTTGTTTCAGTCTTTTTTTTTTAACGATCACTTGAAATACCCTGCACTAGCTGATCTTGGTTCTTTTGCAAATAGACTGATGCCAGCAACACTAAAGTGCAAATTGCATTTCTGCTGGCACTTTGAGCACTGTGACCATGTACTGAATGGGATGGGCAGGGAGAGAGCTTCTAAACTTTGGTGTTGGCATCTCCAGTCGACAGTACAAGCGCATTGGCAGTGCAAAGGCTATAACGTTGACATCTGAGAGTCACTGGAAAAAGGCCTGAATCACATCTCTGCTAGCCAGGCAGACCACTGTCCTGCATGGAGGCAGAACCAGCCACACTCACACCTGTTCTGCCAGATGTTTGCATGTCTTGTTCTGCCCTGGAGGTTCTGCAGTCAGCCCAGGCTGTCTGCTCCCATGGTGAACCCCCACTGGAGACAGTTTCCTAAGGTCTAACCTGCATCTTGCTCACTACAATCAATTTAAACTTCTTTCTTGACCTGTTCCCTGTGAGCAAGGAGAACTGCTCGTAGCTTGCCTTTCTAAAGTTACATTTCACATCTCAAGATTGCTGTATCTCCTTTCAGCTTCCTGGGGAATGAACACCCTGAATTCCCCTCAAACTCTGACCCTCTTGGTCATGTTTTTCAGAGGTTTGATCACTGCTGTCGCTTTCCTGTGTTACCTGTCTATGCACAAGGTGGAATTCTATCTCTAGCCTGTTGGCACAGTGCTTTTTAACAGCATTATCATCTCATTTGAAATAAAAGATGTGAGGAAAGCAACAGCCTGACCCACAGCATCTGTCCGCTTCTGTTGAAGAAGTGAGGGTCATTACTGTCACTTAATGAATATTGGTTTTAACCCAGATTGCATCAGTCCCTCCTTGCTATGCATTGCTCACAGTGTTAATCATCAGAACGGGAGATAAACAAGGTCTCAAGTGAATAAGCTGCTTGGCTCTGTTGTTATGGACTCCTGGGAGATGATGATTTATCTTCTATGTGATACTGAGAGCTGGGGTCTGTGGAAGATGAAATGACACGGACAACAAGAGGACACATTTGTAATTGCAAAGTTGCCTCCTCCTGTTGAAGTGCTTTGGGGAATACTGAGCCAGGTGCTTAGAAGTAAAGAAAGGAAATCTTAGTAGTAGGGCCACTAGGTATATAAAGCTAATTAGTTTATAAAGAGGAATGAAGGCTTCAAAACCAGAACCCAGAATAAAACAGTGGGGATTTACACCTCACCTAGGCTTTTTTTTCCTTTGTCTCCTTGGCAAATGTTTCCTGTTATTTGAGGTTGTGACTCCATAGCTTAATGCAAACAGCAGTGTTAATAAAAGGTGCTCAGATGTTTCTTTGCAGAGACTAAGCCTTTCCTGGATTTAGTCTGAGTGTGACCTATGGCTGGCTGTCCCTTGTCAGCCATATGGCACTGTTAGGAAGTGTTGTTATTTTGGAACTACCAGGAGAAAAGCTACATGAAAGCTACATGCTTTAGGACAAGAGAGTAGTGCTAGGCTAAAAGCTGGAGCAGGAATTTACTTAGAATTCAGGCTGCTTTCACAAAATGTTGCTTTCATACAGAAGGGTGCTGTGCCATGCTGTGTGCATGTGTGGAGAGCTTGACTCATGGAGAGAAAGAAATAGAGGAGGAAATGAGGGAATTGGCACTCAGTGCCAGTTGTATTTCTGCTGCAACCTTCTGTTTTGCAGTCAGGGGAGACAGGAATGTGGCCCACATGACACACAATAGCCACTGATGGGGAGAAAAAGAGAAGTTGAAAAAGGGAGAGAAAAGAAAGGCTTGTTTCCCATTGTGAAAGTGGGAATGGTAAACTTCCCTTCTCAGAAAGGGATTCAGCCTGTGAAACTGTTCCGTTGCAGGACAGATTTTATTCCCTACATGCATGGATGTTTTCTGCCCCCTCATTAACCTGGTCCTCATGTTGCAGTTGGCCATAAGTGTAGTGTTGGTGATAATGGTCGCATCCCAGGAAGCCATAGATTGTTTGGGAGGGCACTCTGTGCTCACACATGAAGCTTCTTACAGATCAGGAATGTCCTCCTTATGTGGTGTAAACTCAGAGCTTTTTCTGCTGGGTTCAGCTCTGGTTTGTGAGGAGGTGGGAGCTGTCAACGTCCAGTTCAAAAGGCACTCGAGCAGCAAGTGAGCTCCGCCATAGTGTCCGCGTTGTTGCCCTGACAAGTTTGCTCACATTATCTGCTGGTCTGGGAGCAAACAGAAGTGGTTTAGAGGCAGAATCCCCTGGGTGAGCTTGCATAGTTTCAGTCTTATCAATTTTTATGCGTGGAAGAGCCAGCGGATCAATGTTGGGTACATGAGGTCGAGCTCCTCCAGCGTGAGGAGTCTGAAGGAGCTCTGCTTTCCTGGGCTTGCACCCCCGTGTGTTGTAGCTCTCTCCCCTGACCTTCACCTTCCCAGAAAAACTTTCATCCTGACAGATGAAAGGAAGGGCAAAGCATTATTCTAATTTTGTTTCTATTTTCTTTATCTCTTTCTCCCCTTCTCTTCCCCAGGGTTAAAAAGAGAACAGAAGACATCTAAGAAAAGACTATTAACTAATTTTGTAGGGTATTTTGTTGCTAAAGTTCCTCCCTATTTCCTGGCTTGGTTGTTTATTGCTTAAGGGGGTGTTTTCCATTACTTAATAGCTGTGCCTTGAAGAAAGCTTACAGAAGTCTTATTCAGTGTGTTTAACCTGGAAATAATTGAAGTAACCCACCAAATTATTTTTGAAACAAATACGACAATATTTTTAAATAAAATGTTTACTATCTCCTTCTCTCTTGTGCTGTCTTTCTCCTCTGCAGTTCATCAGTTCGTGATACAATCTCTTCTTTCCTGACTTTTTGTTGGCATGTGAGAGAGCCCTAACTACCCAGTGTTTTTACTGCATTTGAAGGCCTCTATAAAATTGTATGTTACAATATATGGTGTTGTGCCTGTGTAACTGTTTATAACCGACTTTATGGACCTTAACACCATCCTGTCCTCTTATTCCCTTTAGACAGGTGTTGAAATTAAACTGCCCGAAAAGGGTTCTTTGTTTTTGAAGCCTATTTAGGGAGAGCTTGTTTGTAATTTGCATTTGCTTAATTTTTGTTCTGCTCTTTCTTTTCCTTCACGTTTGGGTGGTGTAAACCAATTGCTCTGCTCCTCCAGGTGTCCGGCTTTCAGTTGCAACCAGGGGGAAGTGGAACAGAGGGGGACAGCAGGATAAGTCAGAGGAGAATGTATGGTTCTTGTTTTGTTTGTACAACAAGGTATTGTCCGTGAAAAGTCAGTAGCTCCGTCCTCGCTGGGAATGACGTGCAACCTCCTCACCGCATGAGACAGCTCCTGTCACCCTGTTCAGCGGGCACCGAGCACCGGGCGGGCTCCAGCTCGTGTCACACACTGCAAGCTAAACTGGAGCTCTCTGGGTGCCAGCTATGCTCGACATGGATCTGTAATGACTTCTGAAGGATGCGTAATGAATGGGAATGAAATCTGCTTAACTCCTTAGCTCCTGGGAATCTCCCTAATCCTGTTGTTGTCTGCTGTCTTCTGAGCTGGTTTGCAGCATGGAGGTCTTGAAGTGTTGCTGCTGTTCTTGCTGCTGCTGCTGCTTGGGCTAGGAAATCATCCCTAGTTTATTGTAACCTAAACAAGAGGCAATATCTTCAAAGACTTTTAAAAATGTACTCCTTTTTCTCTTCAGGGCCCTTCTTAGGTATGAGAGACTCCAGTGGTTTTTACTAGGTTTTTCTTTTCTCAAATATCTCTGCAGGTAAGCTTGTAGATTTTTATTTAAAAATAGGAGGAGTTTTTTTCTGAATTCCGAGTTTAGACAAGAGCATGCTTGGATGCTGAAACACTGGGCTGAGAGTAAGACACTTGGATTTTACTTCAGACTTTGCCCATGTTTTGTTCTTAAACGCATGGTTTGCTCTTTTTACAGGCACAGCTCAACGCTGCTGTATGTAACAGGAATTCAGCTGCATTGAATACTCACTCATACTGTAGCCAGGTTTAGTGCTGCCTTGTAATTTTCTGATCTGCCAGCTAGAGATAAGAGTACTTGCCCATTATTGGAGAAATGCTCCAATTTACCAGCCCAAGAATTAGAAATCAGAAGCCAGCCATGCCATAAGAGAATTTACTTAAGAAGTAAGACTTTTTTTTTTTTTCCTCAAGTGGAAACTTTTTCAATTGCTTTCAGATTTCTGAATCATACGACAGGTTTTGCCAGCTGCTGCCCAATTAAATAGCTATGAATCTTGCACATCAGTTGCCTTCTGAGAATTAGGGCTTCACATAAAATAGAGTAGAACAAGTAAAGTTGTGAGACTTATGATAAAATCAAGAGAGGTAATAACCCTGATGTTGTGGAAACAGGGCTTCATTTGTTAGTATTTGTAAAGTGTTTCTCGAGCCTTGCATGGCATGAGCTGTAGGAAGAAGCATTTCTGCGCCATGTGCACCACCAAAGGATGCACCACGTGCCTCTTCAAAGTGTGTGTGAAGTGAGAATGTGGGACGGAGAAGGATTTCCATCTCCATTCACTAATGATGCCTGAGCAGGTGCTCGTCTCCCAGGCTGCTTTGTTGACAGAATAACTCTGTGTTCTGCTGTGTGTTTTTAATTTAGTAAATGCAACGAGACATAAGTTTTCTTAAAAAAAGGATAAATATGTCAGAAATAAATAGGGGTTTTTGCTGTTTCAAGTATTATATTCATACTTATATACATACATACATTACGTTCAACCAAGATGTGTAACAGTGATTTTCAGCATTGTAGCACTCCAAAGGTGCAGATTATAACCTGGGATGTATTCCCAGCTTCCATTACCACCAGTGAGATTTACAGAATTAAAACTGAGTGTTCCCTGACCTGTAAGGTCTGAATCTTCTTTTCACTCAAAGTGATGCTATTTCCTGTAATGCTTAATGTGGATAAACTTCCTGAGATATTTTGCCCATTTCATGACTGAAGAATATGAGCTCACACCTCCTGTACATGAATTTCATGAGTGTCAGGGGGAAGCCTGTCTGTTACTTGCTGAGCAAAAAGGATATGTGGAAGAGCAGTGAGCAACAGGCTTCAAAAGACTCTAGGTCAGGCATTTCTTCTAGGCTGACCCTGCTGCAGTTCAGGCAGTTGTGGCTCTGCTAGTTTGAAATAGCCAGGCAGGTTCTTAGCACAGCATCAGCCTGGACATCAGTGTGAGCTTAGCAAAGAGGCTGAGTGAAGATTTTTTAGTTAACCTGCATTGAACTACTGTAGGTAAGTGCTAGCATTACCCATTAGATATACCCACACAAATACAGATATACCAGACCCTTAAGGAAGAAATTGGCTCTTGCTGATGTGCACAGGTGGCTTCTGATAATTCCTTGTATGACTGTACACTGGAATGTGGATCAGCAGAGAAGATAAATCTCTTTTCCTCCATTCTTTTAATTGAGGAGCTCCAGGCAGTTCCCCCTCCCCTCTAGTACACTTCTCCCCTGTTCATTTTCGTGCCAGGTCATTTCTTGCCAAAAATCCCATCTGCTCATCAGTGGCATTCCAGAGCAGGAGGTGCTCTGGGGACTTGATGCTGATTAATAGCATCACTCATGAGCCTGTGTATGAAAGGATGGGGAGAGGGAGATGGTGCCAACCAGAGCTGAACTAGCAAGAGCTTGGAGGTTCCTCCCTAAGGCCCAGTGATCCCATCCCTAGATAATGTTTCACTATTGTTTCCTATAACAGTCTTCAGTCAAGTTTAAATGTTCATGTGGAAGCAAGAGAGCTTTTGCCTTGGTCAGAGTCAGTCTCGAGAATCAGAAGAGCTTCCATGGAAATCACTCTGTTATTTATTATGCTAATTTTCATCCTATTATTCCTAAATATTTGCTTAAGTACACATGCTAGAAAAAAATCGTGCAGATAGATATGCACTCGCTTGTGTCCCATCTGGAGAATATCTCTTATCCTCCACCACCCATTGCTTGCTTTTTGCACTCCTTATGTACTTTATCGGTGGGCACCTTGTGTGTAGAGCATTTTGAGGTTTGTGTCTCACAATCACACACACAGAATGCTACTGAGCAGACAGTGCCACTGGCTAAGCCGCACTGCACTCCGTGCTTGACGATTCAAACCCTGTGTCTTCATACAGAGTGGATAAACATGGCCAATTCCCACCAGCTGCAGAAGGCAGCACTGATTCTACCCTCCCTGAAAGGCCCACGTGCTTCCCCGTTTTGGCAAGAGGCAGTGTGCTGTGTACATCCCTGCAGAGCGGGAGCGCCGCTGCCTCAGCAGCCAGACACACCAGCCAGGGTGTGCACATGCTCTCCCTTCCGGGACTTGACAGGCCGTGCTGTCAGGAAATTGAATTTATGCTGTGGAAAAGGGAGTGAGGGAAATAGCCTGAGACAGATTTCTCAGTTATTGACTGCTTTTCTGCGAGCCCCGTTAGCGTTAATTCTCTTCTTTCACTCCGCTGTTCTCCGCAGTAGCAGCTCGGTGCAAAATGTAATGAAGTCAGCGTTTTGGGGGTGACATGGCCCGAGCAGTAGCTGTGTAAGGCAAGCCTCTTAGATTAGTCCCCAGCTCAGGAGGGGTGTTAGGGTTCTGCCTTCTAGAAGTGCTGAGCAATTGAAATGTGGGAGAAATCAATGGGAGCTCTTCAGCTTGTCTTCAACTTCTGGCCTTGCTGATTTAGCAAAGACTTTTTTCTAGTCTGTCCACTAGTAAACAAGGTAGCTTTCTCATCTTTCTTGATTTTCCTTCACTTTTTCTGCCCTCATGCGGACTTCCCTTTCTATTTTTTCCTCTGTCTCTGGTGTTTCATGTTATGCAGCTTTTACTGTCTGAAAGTTAGGCTATTAATTTAAGCTAGTTTTGAGGCTATCTTGACAGCCACCCCAAGACAACTATTTATTATGGACTAATTCGTTCTTTGGAACTGTTCCCTCCATCTCTTCCCACTGATTACAGCACCATACAGCAGGGTTAGACACGACAACTGTTAAAGTTTAAGGGCAGTCTCTGCCCATCCATTTCAAAGCCTGTAGCGCTGTGTAGCCCCAGCCGGATTCTTGCATTAGGTTCCCAAAGATGCTGAAAACCTGATTCCAGAGGGTGCTGGTTTTTATTCTGGTTCCCTTATGGATGTGGGAGCTGAAATTACCAGCCTACAGAATAGCAAGTGATACTGAAAGCTCCATCGGACTGACTGGGTTTCTAAATAGGTTGGCTGAGCCTTCTAATGGCTCCGTGTCTGCAGAACTACCTGGAATGTTATTTTCTGGGTGCAGGCTGTGGGGAATGGGATGGGAAAGGGAGGAAGTGAAAGTGGCAAAATAGAAAAATAAGGAAAAAGAGGGAAAAAAGGAAACTATAGAGCAGGAAAATCAGGGGAAACAGGCAGGAAGGAAGAAGGAAAAAGGAGCAGTGAAGAAAAATAATGAAGGTAGGAATAAGAAAGATGGAAGTGGGATACAGCAATCAGGAAAAATGATGAGGATGGCACATGGAGGGTGTATATGAGGGAGACTGAAAGAGGGAGAAAACAGGAACCTGACAGAGTACAAGCAAAATGCATACTAAGAGTTAATTTTCTTCCCAGTGGAATAGTTCTGTTAGAAAAAAAATAGTCATTTAACAGACAGCATGTCAGCTTGAAATAACACACAAAAATTAATATTACACTGCGTATGATTTGTAAAATTCCATCCCCTGGGGAACATCTTCTGATGGCAACAAACTTTGGGTGTGTCAGAATGAGGCTTTCTGTGTGATGGTCAATTGTCCTGTCTTTGTGTCACGTAGCTGGCAGCGGTTCATAAGCTGACAAAAGCTCACGCTGGGGAGAAGTAGAGGTGAGAGGTCTTTTCTCTCATCATCCTTGTGTGCTGGGGAGGGAGGGAAGCAGAGGGGCAGAGGTACAGTGAGGGGATCTGTGCAGATTAATGCTTCTAAAGAGGAACATCTGTAAGGGACTGGTAAGAATAGAAGAAAGTGTATGAGAGAGAATAAAAGACATGAGATGGAGAAGTATAACCAGTGAGCAGGGAGGGAAAAATGTCCTCTTCCCTTCCTATCTTTTAATCAGTGAATTCCCTTCTGGTGTTTGTTATTGTACTTATCTGGCATTTCTTTATGTTCCACTCCTTCTGTACTTTCTTTTTCCCTCTGTTTCCCCATGTTCTGCTTCAGCCACAAGCCCTTTCCAAACCCTCTCTCCTTACGAATCCTTCCTGCCTTGTCCTAGGTTCTCTGACACATAACCAGCGTCTCCCTTTCCCCCTTTCTCCTTTTTTCTCTTTCACACTTCTCTTTCTTACCCATTTGTAGTTTTTTTCACAGACTTCTCTTCATTGCCCAGCTATTAGAGGTTCTTGCTCTGGTGTTCTGCATAGTCAGGGTCCTGCTGTTATATGTATACGTGTATTTATTTACGTGTACACATAGACAATAACATAAATGTGCGTATCATAATAACACAATGCATACATATGTAAGTCTATATATATGTGTGTGTGTATGCACACACAATATTCTAAACCAGAACTAGTTTTTGGTCATGAGATGAAGCCTAGGTGTTATTCTTACTGTAGTTGACAAACTGCCTGCTTCGATGCAAGGATTCAAAGACATGGTTACATTTCTCCAGTGTCTTCTCACAGTTCTCCTTTTATGCCCAGGAACAGCCCGTGGCTTGGCAGGATGGAGTCACGGGAATGGCTTGGTTTACTTCAGCACTAGCACAGTGAGACAGGACTCCTGAATCCCAGCTGCCCCATTGCTGAGTGCAATACCAGCCTATGGGTTGTCAAGTGGATCTGGTGCAATAGCAGAGGGCAGTGCAAGTTGTCATGATGAGCCATACCAGCTTCAGACACTCCCTCTTGCCCACCCCTCTTCATCCAGACCTCTCTTAGCCCTCACACCTGATAACAGACGACTCTGTTATCTCTGTTGTCAGGTGTGAGGGCAAACAAGACATCTTTTTAGCATGTATGCTAAAGGCCTGCATGTCTCAATGCCTTATACCTTGAATTCTATGTGTCAAAACTGCATATAAACAGCCTAATTTGGTTTTGAGGTGATTGTATTTACTGTGTGTTGATGGAGCTCATTTCTAGGCATTTACAGTAAGACTAGATTACATCTGTGCTCCCTCTGGTGCCACTGTACTTTTGGGAGGCTTAGCACAGGTGTGAAACAAGACTGTAAATACTGATTTTTTTCTTCTCTAGATTTCTAAGGAAACTGTTTGCACACTAACACTGAGCGGTGGGGAGAGAGTGAGAGAATGAGTTAGAGCAACTTCTTCCTCTTAATTGAGTCTGAACCTCTTTGGCCAAATTGGTTAGAGAATCTCCTGCAGAAATCACTCCTTCTTGAACATCAGCAGACCTGTTTGGGAAGGTTCTCTGAGGTGTACATCCATGGCTGGCCAGGGTCCATTAGTTCCTCTAGACATGGGACTATGCCTGGCATCTTCCTGAGCTCTCTTCTGTGGGAGAGATGTGCTCTCCCAGCAGCTCCATGGCTCCTGTTTCCCACTTAACTGCATCCGGTGGCCCATAGTCTCGGCACTTTCCCCCAAAGGCCAGATAGCTGTGAGGGTACAGACTCAGTCAGGAGAGTAGCAGTGCTTCTCCTGTGCCTTCCCACTGTGCTTCTTTCTTGCCCAAAACGAAACGACCAAACCTGAGTTCTGTTATGTTATGGAAAGAAAGCTCAGTTGACCTCAGCCCTGAGTCATGGCAGGTTACAGAGGGTCGGGATTTGCACAGTTTTTTTGGAAGCCCAGAAAGGGACCAGCAGTATTTTGCAGGTGGTATCCTTGCTGAGACCAAGAATGCAGCAGCTTCTAGCATAGTCAGCCAACAGTGTGTGGGGAAAAAGTTTCCATGTTCTGAATTTGAAAATCTCTGCTATTTGCATTTTTTATGTTGCCATCCTTTTGGTTCATTGAAAAGCCTCCTTTTGCAAAGCCAAAGACCTCAAGGCCAGAAGATACAAGACATTGTAATGGTGGGACCTTTTGTAGAACACAGGCTATTTAATTTCATTGACTCCCATTTCTGTGGTGGCTGATAATTTGTACTTGGTGAAAGCACATTTTCCAAAAAGGCATCAACTCTTGATGTGAGGAGTCTGAGAGATGGAGAAGTTACTGCTTCTCTTGGTAGTTTGTTCCAGTAGTTAAACACTTGCAGTGTAATTTGTGCCTCATTTCTCATTTGAAGGTGCTTCACTCTACAGGCTTGCATTCACCCATTTTTCTATAGTTCAGCTTATCCACAGTGAACCTTAATCTTCTTCAAGGTCCCTGCTTTCCCAGTTGCAGTGTCTTGCTTTGTAGATATGGTCTGCATTCCTTGGTCCTTAACATATTACTCTCTATTTGGCTGAATTAAAATATATTCAGTTTGAACGGGTATAATTTAGAAGGGATCCACTTTATTTCATATTTCTGCTTCTCTACCAATCTGTGCAAAGTTCACCTCCAGTATTTTGCATTTATTTCTACATCAGCGATGAGATGTAAAATCACGTTCTGTTTACTGATGATCTATGCAGAACCTCACACCAAAATCCTCCTACTGAATGATGATTCTGTTCTTTGTTCCTTTTTGAGATTCCTCAGACAGTCCTCAGTTCCTTGAATAGGTACTTTATTGTTAATGTGTAATGCAATTTAAATCACAGTGCTGTGAGATAATAAGTCACAAACTCTACAAAAGCCAAAATTTCTGTAGGATATTCACTTACCTTTGTCAAATAAGTTTGTAATTTAATTAGAGTATGAAACTCCATTGCTTTAAAAATACTTTGTCCCTATAATCCTGTGTTTCTTGGAAATAATTTTATTGATACTGTTTTATATATTTAATACTGACTCAGCATTTCTGTGATCTTTCCTGGGAGAATCGTCAGGCTGAGAACCCTCCCTTCTTCCCTTGCCCTTTTTGACTGTTGACTCAACATTAAGATGGATGAGGGGATCAAGTGCTCCCTCAGTGAGTTTGCAGATGACATCGAGCTGGGCAGGTGTGTGGATGTGCTGGAGGTAGGAAGGCTCTGCAGAGGGATCAGGACAGGCTGGATCCATGGGCCAAGGCCAACTGTGTGACGTTCAACAAGGCCAGGGGCTGGATCCTTTTCCCTTGGGTCACAACAACGACGCCTCTTAGTGCTGCAGGCTGGGGGCAGAGTGGCTGGAAATCTGCCCAAAGGAAAAGGATCTGGGAGTGCTGGTGGCAGCAGCTGAACAAGAGCCAGCTTGGCCCAGGTGGCCAAGAGGCCCAGTGGCATGCTGGCCTGTATGAGCAATTGTGTGGCCAGCAGGACCGAGGAATACTGGGTCCAGCCTCTTCTCCCCGGCAATTAGTGACAGAACAAGAGGACATAACTTCAAACTGCACCAGAGAAGTTTTAGTTTGGACATCAGAAAAAGGATTTCACTGATAGGGTGGTTAGGCATTGGAACAGGCTGCCCAGGGAAGTGGTGGAGTCACCAACCCTGCAAGTGTTCAAGAAACGACAGGAACAGTGCTATGGTGTAGTTGATATGGTGGGGTTCAGTCAAGGGTTGCAGCCAATGACCTTGGAGGTCTTTTCCAACCTTAATGAGTCTATGATTTTGTTATTCTTAGCTCTGTCAGCCAGGCATTTTCCCCTAATTTCTTCAGCCTCCCTCATCAGTTACTTACACCCCATAATTTTCATTTATATTGGCTGCCACCTGTAACTGCTGCCTTACATTTTGCCGTATGTTGCTTTAATTTCTAATTACTGCTTTGTTTGCCATCAAACCAAGCATTGTTTTCTTACCCACTATTGTAAGCTTTTCACTGTAATACCAGCATTTTGACTAGTTAATTAACTCTTCTTATATAAAGTACTTCCACTTTTCAGTCATGTTACCTCTCTAATCTTCGGTCCCTTCTCAGTTTCACTCAAATTTTCTTCAAATACCTTCTCTTGAAGCCTTAAGACCATTTGTTGGTACCTGTGTCCTTTGTATGCATGTGAGTATGGGTATGGAAGTATTGCTTGCAGATGCTGAACTTTTGTTGCCCTTATTGATTGTAATCTGTTCGTGATAGTTGGTTTCCAGGCAACTGTCATTTTTCAATCCAATGATTAATTTATCTTCTCATAGGAAGAAGAGAGAAATAAAATCTCTTAATTTAACTTTTCTTCACCATTTTGTTTTCATGGAATTCTTCCCTACAGAATGGGGTGTGATCTTCTGAACAGTCATTATAGTCTTTTTCCCCCCTCATTGTTTCCAGACTTCTAACGGTTGCTCTTTCTGTAACTGACTTCCCTGATCTTTTTTCCAGTCATACCCTTCAAATTTTTTTAACTAAATTACTTCCCTACATGGATGTAATGGATTAGTGTAATGAAACTATCATATTTCAATGTTCTTCTTTCTTCTTTTCCTCATACAGCTTGATATTTAATTTGTCTTGAAGATTGCTTTTGTCCCACACTGAACTGTCCATGGAGTTCATAGATAATTTAGAAGTCAATAATGTGTGCAATGAGTTCAAATGATTCCTTCTGGTACCTTACATTTTTCAGCACCAGGCTTCATTTCTTGTCTTTGTGCTCATTCACATATCTTCATCAGGTTCAGATGAAAGTCTTTATCAGCTTCTTCACTCTTGATCAAACAAAATAAATGGCATTTTTTGAGGTTTAATCCCCGCCTCCTCACTCATTTTCATAGATCTCTACTAAACATGTTTATGGGAAGTACTAAACAAATACCAGAAATCTCAGATCTTTTGCCATGCAATTTTCCTGCTACTTCAAAGGCAGAAGAGAATTTTTTAAAGATCCCAAATGCATTTTGGAGTAGTGTAAACTGTTTTAAAATCCAGAGTTAGGAACAATTCTGATGACCTGGTGTTACCTGGCTGGGTAGTGTTGAAATCCCCTTCTCAGCCACCAAAAGCTTCTCTCTTCTACTTCATTTTGTCTTTGGAGAGATGTCCCCATTTCTCCTAACCGTTAATTTTGGAGGAGTTTTGATAACAATGAGATAAACCGTGTCAGGTCAACCAAGAGCACTTTCCTGTTAATAAACTGAATGGACATTCTCACAGGAGGTCAACAAATATTTATTTGTCATTATGGACAATACAGGCCAAATTCAGCTCTCAGTTACCTGACTTCAGTAAAGCTGCATTAAGATAACGGGAGTAGAATTTAGATAAAGGTGCAGTTTTTATTTTTGCATGTGACTGCCTTCAGCTAAGTGATAAGTAAGAAGCCTACATGAAAAAATCCTGCTTATTCATGGTTTCAAGTGCTCTTCCCTGCCCTGCTCTTCCCTTCTTACCGTGGCTGTGGTGATGGGCTAAGTGGTGCTAAAGTGATGGATTTTATCTTCTGCTGGGAGTGGAAATTGTCAGACAGGAAAGCACTTGGTTTTCATTCGTTCCTCGCTTGGATTTCTGTGGGCAATTGTCAGCAGGACACCTTTTGGATCTGAAATTGGGTCTGTGCGGGACTTTGCTGAAATCTGTGATGTATATTCAATCACTGCTATAAACAAAGGGTATCTACACAAGCTAGATATTAGCTATATTAGCTCAGTATAACGGACATTAAAAGGAGCTTCCAGAATGTTTAATTAGAGAGGAGTGGGCTGTTTATTGGAATGAAACCTGAATGCAAATTAATGCTTTCTGGAGTGTCGCTATTGTTTGCTCCCCACACTGGATGGAGAAAGACAAGGAGGGGAAAGTGAGAAAAGTACCCCCTGGCACATCTCTGCCAGCTCTCAATTGCAGTCAGGCAGGAACTCCATGCACGCATCAGTTCTGATGAGCTGATAAACAAATCCATCAAATTTGCCAAGTCTGTGGGAATCCCAGGCTGTCTAATGGTAGATGGAGGTAGGGGTTACAGCAGGATGGAATTTACTATAGCTGGGAGCTGAAATACAATAATAATATAGTAATAAATATATTGCTGCTCCAGCAGAGAGAGCAAAACTACTGGGGCTGCATGAAATTTGAGTATAAAAGGGGCAGCAGTGGGGGACCTGGAGGATATTTAGCATAAGGCAGCAGGAGATATCCAGGGGCTGAGGAGATGTGGCAAATGGAGGAGGTTGCAGTCTGTGAAGCACAGTAGTCCAAAACTCTTTTCATGTTGTATTTAAAATGAAAATGATACCCATTTTGGATAATGTGATAATTTTATCATGGTGTTTAGTAACTGGATGAAATATTTAATTTCTCTGTGGACTAATACCTGCTTTAATTTACCATATGCTGAATATACAAGCATGCACACACGTTTTACCAACCGTTCTCTTGTTGTTTCCAAAGGGAATTCATTTGGAGTCAGGGACACTTCAGGTGATATTGTATCACCTCAACATTTGGGTAAGATGTGCTTTAAGTTATGAATTATCAGTGCACCCAGTCTGTGTGGCAAAACCTGAACGGACAAGCTTATCTGTGTGGGAACTAAAATCACACTGTACACAGGCCAGGGTGAGTTCAATTAGTGGATGAGGGAAGGGCTGTGGATATTAACTACCTAGACTTTGGTGGTGGAGCCTTTGATACCACTTCCCACAACATTCTCCTGGAGAAATTGGCAGCTCATGGCTTGGCCAAGTGCACTCTTTGAGGGGTAAAAACTGGCTGGATGATCAAGCCTGGAGAGCTGTGGTGAATGGTGCTACATCCAGCTGGTGGCTGGTCACTAGTGGTGTTCCCCAGGACTCAGTTGGGGCCAGCCCTGTGTGATACCATTATCAGTTCTCTGGATGAGTGCTCCCTCAGTCAGCTGGCAGGTGACAGCAAGGTGGACAAGTGTGTTGATCTGCTGGAGGGTGGGAAGGCTCTGCAGAGGGATCTGGGCAGGCTGGATCGATGGGCTGAGGCCGAAGGTATGAGCCTCATGGGGAACCCTATTGCTCTCTACCACTGCCTGAAAGGAGCTCAGAAGCCGGTCTCTTCTCCCGAGTAGCAAGAGACAGGACAAGAGGAAATGGCCTCAAGGTGCTCCAGGGGATGTTTTCGATTGGATATTAGGAAAAATGTCTTTACCGGAATAGCTGTCACATGCTGGAACAGGCTGCCCAGGGAAGCGGTGGAGTCACCATTCCTGGAGCTACATAAAGGTGGCACTTGAGGACACGGTTTCATGGTAGGCTTGGTGGAGATGGCCTAGGAGTTGGGCTCAATGATCTTAGAGCTCTTTTTCAACCTAAATGCTTCCACGATTCTAAGAGCATTTGGCACTGAAGTGTTTTTGACCTTCTCTCTAAATACGTATTAACTTAAACACAGGCACAAACAGCTGAGGAGAGATGTGACGTGAGCTTTCAACGCTCGGTAAGTCTGCCAGGAAGGATCAGCAGCAGCTCCTGTGTGCACAGAATTGCAGAGACAATTTCACTGATACGAGCAAACTCTTGTTGATGACTTGGGTGAGAAGACAGAGAAAGAGAGGAACAGACAATGTGACATTTCAATTAAATCAGTGTTTAAGAAAAATATTTAAGGAAGTAGATGGAAAAGGATAGGGAAAACATAAACAAAACAAACAAAAGTCCCCAGGAGCTCTGTGGCATTAATCTAACCTTCAGCATGACTGAAAACTGCACAGGCAGGTGAGCAGAATTATTGATGTTTGAAGTAATTACTTCAGCAGGCACTGCTATCAAAATTCATAGTGATTGATTTCCCACTAGTCAGCTTATCTGTCTGAGAACAAGTTCACTGGAAAGCAGCTTATAACCCCTTCCTAATAAGCCATGGCACATCACTGGAGAAAATGGCGTCAGGCTTGTTTTGTTTTGCATTCACTGCTGTTAAAGGCTGAATCATTCAAAATTTTAAGATGCCAGGCTGTTTTTTTCTCCAGACAGCCTAGGAATACAGAGATCTGCACTTCCCAAGCAACCCACCCTTGTCCTCCTAGGTACAGTGTGAATTGAAGGAGACTTTCAAGCTGCGTTTCTTTCAGTAACAACAGGGGAAAGCCATATCTGAACACACACACCACACACATTTTTAAAGGTGGTTTTCAAATATGGAATGTTTTCCACAGGCTGACTGAGAGCTGGCTAAATCAGAACGGTGGAGGGTATAACTGAGATGCCTTAGGCCACACCAGTAATATTGCTGTACATGCATTTGTCAGCATCAGGTTAAATCCCTGTTCCCTCAAGCTGCAGATTCAGGTCCGAATCTGAGGTAAAGTCAGGTTGGATAAAGGTAAAGGCTCTGGGGCTGTTTTCCCTGGAAGCCGTAGAAGATGTGATCCATGTCATCACAGCCTCAGTAGAGGACCACAGTGTTATGACAAGAACATGATTAAACATCTCTCATGTCCCAGATATCCTGATTGAAGTTAGCAAACAAAGAATTACTGCCTGTGACTTTGCAACAATCATCCAGGCAAATGCAACCTCCATCCCACCTCTGGACAGGGATGCATGACCTATAGAGAAAGCCTGTCAGGCTGGAGTGGGAAAGGCTTTCTCTTTCCCCATCCATTTTTTTGAAAATAGCAGCCAAGACATAGAACTCTAACACCAGTTTAGCATCTGTAAGAGCTTGGACCTGTGCTTCTCTCCAGCCTCTGTTGATTGGCAGTCATTTATTCCCACAGATCAAAGCAGAGGAAAAAATGAAATGAAGGACACATACAAGAGGCTTAACTACCAGTCTCCTGGATTTGGATCAGTCTGTGTCAGGAGGCACATCATCTGCAAGTGTTTTTCCTTTTCCTTTTGGCTTGTTCCTGCGCACAGAGAGCCAGAACTCTTCCTTGTGCAGATAGTTGTTTCCCCCGCCATCTGGCAGGGTGCACACACACAGGAGGCAGTGGTGCTATTTGTCAGGAAGGAAAAGGGCTATTTGCCGGATCAGTTTTATGGAGGCAAAGAGCAGGAAGAAGAGGGTGCAGGACAACAATTTTGTACAATTGAGAGGAGAAAGAGAGCAGCTGAGAGAGATCATTTCTCAGGGCAGACATAGGCTGCTCCTTCCAGGACCCAACAGCTGCCTCTTGGAAGCTGTGCATGAGGGAGGGAGGCAAAGGCAGGAGGGGGAGTTTTGAGCTAAACTTTCACAGAGGATTTAAATGAGAACCTTTTCAGAGTTGTGGGAAGATGTGTACAGCAGTGTCCAGGGCTCCTTCTGCTGCCCATCTACACTGTTCAGGCAACCAGGTGGGGTTGAAAAATTCTGTAAGCTCCTTTCCCAGAAAAGCCCTCAGCCTGTGGCAGTCCTAGTCGGGAGCTCTGGGTTGCACAAACAACACATCCCAGCAGTCCCAGGTGGCCTGTGACTCTTCAGATGGTGTGCCAGAGCGGTGACATGGCAGCTCTTTATTCTCTCAGCTGTACCCAGCAGGCTCTGGAGACATCAGAGGCTCCACAGATTCTCATCATGGTCTGCAAACCAATATGTCAACCCTGGGGTTTGGCCCGCTTTACCAAGTGGCTTCTGTGCTCTTTTTAGCCTTCTGTGTTTCCAGTGCACTGAGCTACAGCAGGACCCAAATTTCCTCATCGCCCTTCTGGCTTCTAACACTGTGCTTCTATTTCAGTGCCTGACTCCCTGGTCAGTGCGGTGATCCTCTTGGTCCATGGGAGTCTGGCAAGGGTCGGGGAGCAGATGGTCACAATAACACAGGGAGGTTACATGAAAACTGTCTCCGCTGGGGGCACATTTGTCTCAGAGGCGCAGGGATGACTGCATCTTGTCACAGCTAAAGAGGAAGGCAGCTGAGGATCCAACCGGTTTCCCTTGTAGGATGTACACCCCTTTATCCTCCCAAACCTTTAACATCTTTCCTGCACGTTTGTATGTCTTCCCACTTGTCTGTCTGGAGGGTTCTGCGGCAGCTCAGCTCCGATTCCCGCAGAGTCAGGAGGTGAAGCGCAGAATGCAGACCGGATGGTTCCCCTGGGGGCTGGAAAGTCTCTCTCTTTCTCTAATTGTTTCTGACGTTTCACCTGACACATCCTGAGCGAGCACATCACCCCTGCTTCTGGGGGGTGATAAAATGTTTGGATCTCTGAACGTGTAGCTGTGTTCTTTGTCGACAAGAGATCAAAGATGTCAGAACTCTGAAAAAAAAAAAACAACACCACAAAAAAGAGACTGAAAAGCAAAATAAATGACAGAGATGGAGAAGAAAGTTAAGCAGAAATAGGAACAAACGCCTAGAGAGAGGTGGACAGATGCCTAGCAAAGCAGATAGACAGACGGCTGTGGCAGAAAGACAGCATGCTCCTTGCTGTTCTTGGGCTGTAATTATCAGCTATTTAGGCACTAAGCCCAAGCAAACCAGTTATTATCAGTATTCAACAGCTCTGAGGTGAAGCCCAAAGCAATTAATGCCCTTTGAGATCTCGGGACTAACTACAATAAGCACTGATTTTAAGCAGAGTGTTTGTGGGGGGGGGAGGGATTAGGACGTTTTCATTATATAAGAAAGGGGTGGAAGGGGAATTTCCTGCAGAGAAGGTCCCTGCGGATGAGCAAAACAGGTATGAACTCCAACAGAGCTGGAGCCTGCAAGCAGGGAGTGATCACATCTTCCCTAGAAGCAACCCTTATTCTCAAAAGGGGAAATTGCTGATTGAACTTACAGAGTTCTTCTGAGGAAGCAGAAGCACTCAGAAACACATCGCCAGGAGAGAAGAAAAAAGCTCAGGGTCTGCGAAGGGCAGGAGCACCTCACTCCTGTTGTTTTGGTTTGGTCTAATGTAACAGCAGCATCTGAAAAGGTGACAAGACTCATACTGGGGGGTGGAGGGAAGGAAAGAAGGAGGGGATGTGCACTTTCCTGGGTGAAGGGCTGGAGTCCAGGAGCAGGACTCACCTGTCCTGAGTATTCATTTTTAGCCATGACTAGAAAACCATCATCCTGCTGCTCTGGTCCTGTAGTGATGGAGGGCACTTGGCATGGCATTACAGGACTCTGGCCTCTTAGGTTTTTCAGGGAAATACGGAATAGTATCCCAAAGGAATTCTTTCAAAGAAACTTTCACAGACTGGGTAGTGTGCATATTTCAGCATTCATAACCATGCACATGCACACAGATGTAGCTGCTGTAAATCACTGCTGCTGTGCTGATGACTCCTTACTCAGGGTCTAACCACTCATGGTGTCAGTAGCCAGCCATGGGCAGCATCCTGGCTTGTGTGGTGGCTCGACAGCTGCTGCTGGGCACTCCTGAGTCACAAACCTTGAGACAACATGAAGTCTCAGGCACAAGAAATTCTGTTTGTCAAGGCAGTCGGAAGCTTAGATTTTCTCCTGACCCTGAGTGGCCACTTGCTGCTCTTTGGCTCAGAAAATAAAGTGTGAGTAACTGAGAAACTGGTGGAGTTATATTGGAATATTTTCTTCTAGATCTTAAGCATGCTTAGGGATGAACAGCAGAGCCAGCAGTTTATGACTATGGATGCACAAATTAATAGTGTATTTTGGTGCTTCTAATTAGCCCCTCAAGCACAGCACAGAACCTGCTTGGAAAACCTGAGCTTGTGAACTGCTGCTTCGCTCTGAAGCCCGTTCTAATAGTAAGAAGAAAGTGTTTAGAAGAAGGTACATATGTGAAATGGCTGTTAATCCTCCTCAGAACCAACAATTTTTTTGTTATACACTCCTGGAAAACACCTTTCTTTATACTTAGAGCTGTATTTCTTATATAAACTTGCTCTTCAAAATTTTCAAGTACAGGAACAGCTGGCACGCACTAAGAGTAGTAGGGGAGAGGGAAAAGAGGCAAGAGAGAAAATCCATTTCCCTGGGATCTGAAAAGATTGAGAAGTGAGAAAAGGTGGTTTAGTGGAAGGGAGCTTGTGGCCACAGCTGTGGTGAAGGAGGCTTTTTCATCCACAGTGGTGAAACTGCAGAGAGGGGCCTGGTGCTAGCAGGTGGTGTGGGGAAAAAGCAGCAAGGAAAATATTTCTTTTACCAATGCAAGTTTCAAAAGTTCTTCCACCACTGCAAGCAAAGCACCTGTGCCCAGAGGCTCCACTTCTGATTTGTGGCAGCTTCCACTGGGCTCACGCAGTGGGTGTTGTGCAGCTGCTGCACAGCTGATCAAACCTCACAGAGTTAATGGGGTGACTGACGCTTACTGAGTGGGGCATGAATAGAGACACCCACACGTCTACACTGGGCAATTAAGGTAAACATTTGAGTTTTCTGATCCACTTATTTATTCGTTCAACCTGCAGCTTTTCTTGAGGGCTACACAGTCCTGAAGCAGAGCTTTAGAGCAGACTCAGGGAATGATGCTGAGCTTTGCTTTCCTTGTAGATCTAACAGCATTAGTAAGAACCAAGAGAACTGGGGAGCAGTGGAGACACCATGTTCCCTACACCAGGCTAGGGTCAGAGCTGTTCTCTGTGCTGTGCAGCCACTTGTCAGAAACCCTTAGGCTTTTTGCCACACAAATGGTTGGAGATTTGGAAATGGAGTGTTTTCCCTCGCTGCTTTAATCTTTATTTTATTATTTTTATTTTACCACATCCATTGCTTTCTTCCAGGTATTTTGAACACAGCTAGAAATTCATAGGGCTTGATTGCTTATTTTCTGTTTTACTTTAGATCCTGGCATGGCATCAGTAGACTGATTGAGATTTATTAGGTTCATGCTGTTGCCTGACCAGAAATACAGCCCAGTGTGTTTGCTTGGGACTATTCTTCCATTAAATGGAGTCCTGCCCTGCACAGCAGGTGCATATGGGTGTTTTATTTCTTCCTTTGAAACCCTTGCTTTAGTAATTTTTGAAGAAGATGGCATGACAAGGTGACAGTTGGCTTTTTCTGATATAATAGTTTTTGTAATCACTACATTGGGTTTTAGTCTGGCAATGAGAGAGCTGTTTAAGAAATACACATTTTAAATGTCAGAGGAGAGAAGAGACGACCTGTGTAAGATGTCTG
Organism: Dasyornis broadbenti; assembly: GCA_013397935.1. Lineage (NCBI taxonomy): Eukaryota > Metazoa > Chordata > Aves > Passeriformes > Dasyornithidae > Dasyornis > Dasyornis broadbenti. Next base: position 1,181,759 of record VZRN01004866.1, on the reverse strand, counting down.
GGAACATCATGTCCCCTGGATGCCTTGCCAGACCTTCATAAACAGAGGTGAAGCTTTCCTGGGTTAATTCCATGAAGCTTTGTACTGAGTCTGCTACATGAGGAGATGGGATTTGGAAAGTTTATTGAGTGCTGTGGGAAAACTTATGTGGCACAGACATGACAAATGAAGCGGGTAGATTGTGTCTCTTCCGTCAACTTTGTGTCTTGATTTACAGAGCTTTCAGTGTTTTAGGGCTCCAGAGCATTATAATTCCAGATCATGCAGGATTTGCCTACTTTGAGACTTGATCAAAAACTCTTCCCATGTATACTGAAAAGCTTGATATCTTTTGGAGCAGGCATTCATATTGATTCATTTTTCTGTTAGAAAATGGAGGGAAATATGTCGTTTTGCTGAAAAGAAAACTCAAAACACAAGAAATAAAAGAAAAGCAAGTTAGGAATGTGTCTTTATTCAGTGGGCTGGGTAATGAGTTTAGGTGCTGACTCTGCTGGCAGTTTGGCATCATTTTTTCCCCAGCCTGCCCCTCTCTAGCTTTGTTTGGAGGGAGGGAATGGAGGCTCCCAGTAGCATCCCTTGGAGCTCCAATCTGCTCCCCATGCCTCCCTACCTCCCTCCCTTCTCCCCTCTACCTCCTCCCCTCTCCCTCTGCCTCTTTGTGCTGCATGTTCCCTTTTCAAAAAGTAATTTCATGGCTCATGCACTTAAGATTCCATCAGAAAGTCGAGTCTTTGATCAGGCAGACAGACGCCCTGCTGGGATTTCATTGGCAAATCACAATTCCCTTAATTAAGACTATGTGTCTTTATATCACTAAACTGATTCCAGCTGGGTCCCTCCTCGTTTTACATCCAGATTTACCTAGACTGTGGACTCTCACCCCCTGTGACTCAGGAGGAACAAAAACCATTTAAAGACTTTTCCTTCCCAGTCTCTTTCCCCAGCTGCTTCTCCCCACTGGTGCAGCAGTCGATTTGGGCTGGGAACTAAACCTCTCCCTCAGTCTTGTTTGCACTTTCTTCCCATTCGGGAGATATGGTTGTGTGAGGGATTTGCTCTGTTTCTTTCCAGTGCTTGGAAGCTGGGAATCAGTAGTACAAATGGAATTGAACTTGCCTGGTGCTTTAATTTTTTT
>VZRN01004866.1:1067480-1180608 GCA_013397935.1 Dasyornis broadbenti | reverse complement strand
CCTAGAAGCTATGTTTTTACCGAGAGTCAGGAAGATGCTAAAATTCAGCATGGTTTTCTCCTTCTTCCCATCTTTCCTTAGCTATCCATTAAAGGTGCAGCAGGTTAAGAAGAATCGTGTATGGTAATCACAGGTCCTGTGTGGGAGGGACTTTGGCGACATTTCTGCTGTGCTGGGTTTGCTGGTTGTATTAGTCATGCCAAGGCGAGCATTTCTCTGGAGACAAAATGCACAGCCCTGACTACAAAGTGTGTGGTCTGCTCTGGCCAAGGAAATAATGCTCTGGGGGGAGTTTTGACACAGTGTTTTTCCACCAGTCATCTGCATTTTCCCTTCCTCCTCTTTAATTTCCTGTCTCCCCTGAGCGGTGCCCTGACACTTTCTCCAGGGAGAGGAAACTTCCATAGCAACCTGCTCATGGCCCTGATTCCAGGGATGGCACCTGGCGTGGCTGAGGTGAGGCAGCACCCAGCCCCTCCCCTGGGAGCCTGTTTTGGGGGATGGAAGGACATAGTCAGGGTTGGGGTTTCTCAGTGCCCCAACCCCAGTGGTACAACTCCATTTTCCATGGGCCAGGGAGAGAAGTCTGGCTCCTCTGGAGCAAATCCCTCAGGCTTTTTCAAAACCATCTGTGGGCACAGGGGATGGACTGAAAAACATGCCCACAGTTTGAGAAATGTCCCCATTGATGTGTTTGCAGGTGGGTGTGGTCAGACTCTGCCCTAAATGCGGGCAATGGCTGTCCCTGGGTGGGGCCCTTGAGATGCCACCCCCGGGCTCACAAGTGCCAGCTCTGTGGCCAGGAAACCTGGCTGCTGGCTCAACAGTGCCACGGGGGAGGCTGCTGGCTGCTTATGCGGTCGTGTTTAAAATTAATGGCCAGCAAACAGGGCAGCTTTAATGGCCAGCAAACCCTGACCTGGCAGCTCCTAAGCTGAGCTGCCCTCTTAATTAATGACTCCAAAGTCTCGACTCAGGACACATCCTCTTCCACAGACTGATGCGTCTTCAGATTTATCATGTGGGATTCTTTGCTTGAAAACCCTGCTTAATGATGTGCCTGTAGAGCTTCAGTCCCTGTCCTGGGAATGTAGAGACTTGGTTTGGGCCAAAGCACAGCTTGGCTTTAAAGGAGTTTTGTTTTAAGGGCATGGCGTACTTCCAGCTGTCACTCCCAGCAAGATGGGTTTTGGTTCAGTCAAACAGGCTCCTGCCTGAGCTAAACCTTATTTTGCTTTTCACGAGATAATAAAAATGTTCACTGAAAACATTAACAGGACTTTGCACTTAGATGGGTTTGTGATTTGAGGATTCTAAAGCCCTTTTTAATAAGAATTGCTGATTATGCTCCATGGTAAAACCAGATTAGATCAAAAGGGGTTGAGAATCTGTGTTTTGTTTGAGACACAGAACAAACCTATCCCAAATGTACAGATAGTACATTCTGTGAGTAGAAAATGAATTTTATGAGCTTTATAAATAACTTGATAATTAATTTTTTGGTTAAAATTAATTGAAAATCTCATACTTTATAGAATGCTAACGTCTGTGTTTATCTTTGTCTTGTCCCAGATCATCTTAATGGAACGATAGAGACAATGTTAAACTTATATATAGTTAAAGTTAATTGAAATCTTGCTCATAGGCTCTTTGTAAAGAAATTAGGATGTAATTAATCTAAGTTGTTGATGATGTCTAGATGCTGTGGTTATCGGGGTCTGTGCCAGACTCGGGTCACTCAGGTTTGCAGACAAAGGAGCCCAAGCTGTTGCTGTGTCTCCTCTGTGGCTTGTTGAACACAGCAGGACAGTGCTCTGCAGGCATTTGCTGGCACCGGGGATGTCCTTGCCCTGAAGGAGGAGATCCCAGCTGGGCAGTGCCGGGACTCAGGGCTGGAACACGGCCTCGGGGAGAATGGAGACTGCCCAGAGACACTGAGACTCAGCTGAGCATCCTCTGCACCCCTTGCTGAGTGACAGGCTCAGGGCTGGGGCCCTAGATGAAAACCCTGTTCAAAGGAGAAAAGCCAAAGTCACGAGTGTGCTTTGGGTGTGTGACACCACAGCAACACAATGGATGTGTCCTAAAATGGTTCAATTAAGAGGAGCAATACAAAGTTAGTACTTCGGGACATCAAGCCACTAGAAATATCAGAAGGTTCTTATATCTCACTAGGTGTGATTTAAAAAAAATAAAAATAATAAAAACCACCACAGTAAAAAAAATTGCTAAGCAAAGCATCAAGTGCTGTTACAGTTAAGAGTATCAGTAACTTAGCAATAAAAATAGTAGAGGACAATGTCTAACTGCACAAATTCAGGATATTCATAGCTGACTTTATATATAAGAGAGAGCAACTGCATTGAGATAAGAAATGCAGAGATAAGGTACCCAAATTCTCTTACCTTAGCCCTGGAGAGATACCACAAAGGGAGGAGGTGGAAAATCAGTGATGATGCATTTTACCAACAATTTAAATCCCATCTGGGACCATAGAGACTGATGTCATTCTTGTCCACACTGAACCATAATCATTGCATCTGTCCACCTACTTCCCTAATATTTTCTTTTGACCTGATAAGGAATGTAATACCTGACTACGGCTTCTCACGTCTTGAAAGTCACGGAGAGGGTGTTAAGGTCTGTCAGCCTAGTGAGAGAGAGAAAGGAGATGGGAGGAAATTATAGGGGGATGTTAGGAAGGAAGGAGAGGTGTGTGTTAAGAAAGGAGAAGCGAAAGATAATGCAAAACGCGGACAAGCAGAGAAGAGCAGACTGAGAAAAGGAGGGATTTACACCGGAGATGGGGATAGAAGGACAGGTAGAAAGAAAGGTGGGGAGATGGCTGGAGGGGGCAGGTTGGCATCTGCCCAAAGGGAAGGGTGGTATATTCTCCAAAAACACAGATATTGGTATGCACTGGGCTTGTGTCTTGGCTCTTTAGGTAGACAGGTCTCAGCTAAGGAAAAAGGGAATGAGATAATGGACCCTGATAAAATGCATCTCATGTTTTGGTGCCCGAGCATTTGGCAGAATAGGCTCTTTTAAGGTGCATGCCATTGTTGTCTGAGGCACAACTGTGTGCCTTGTGCTGTACTGCTAATTACTAAAGGAAAAAGAGAAATAAATCCCACCTTTAGCCTAGTGGAGTGCAGCAGAAGTGAATCCTGGCCCCAATGTGCACAGCTTCCTGAAACAGTTTGAATTTGCTGGGGTTTTTTTCCTTGTTGCACGTACCTGAGCACTACACAGCCAGGAAGAAAGCTCTCCTTTCCCAATCAAAAGCTGTTTTTCCCATCTCTCACAAGAGTGTTTACTATATCTGTCTCCTGCTCTGTACCGGGTTGAGGCGTGTGTTTTGATGTGCAAACGTAGCAGAGCTGCCTGCAATCTTTTCTTTCCCGTTCAGCATCTCGCACTGCATGATGAGATCAAAGAGGTTAAGTGAATTAGGGATCTCCTAACCACAGCTTTTTGGAAACGTGTGACTGTTAACAATTCACAGTGGGCCCTTCCTTCCATTTGTTCCCCCTCCTTCACATATGTACCCACCATAGCTTCAAATGCTGTATCAGATCTAGAGAGACCCATTAGGAATTGAGCAAATCAGCCAATACAGATGAACCAAGACGCTTCTTAAAAGTGAGAAAATGGGCTACAAGGATTTCAGATCCCAAATCAATTGAGTCACTCATGTGCAGGCACAAAAATGGAACCATATGTCATTTCAGAAACAAAATATTTGAGAATCAGTTCTGGTTTTACCACTGCTGTCAAAGCTTGGCTTCCCGGTTTAGCCTTCTCGTTCTTGCCAGGGATATTATTAGCACTCTGCCACTGCTCAGGTGCTGCACTGATGGACAGAGCTGTTGGAATAAAAGGGCTTCCTGGCTGGAAAGGCAAAGTGAATAAACCAGCATGGTGGATGGGCTGCAGGTGGCTTTTAAAAGTTCTTCAGCAAAATGAACAACAGTTTATTTTGGAGCAGCCAGTAGAGTTTTGGCTGAATTGAGGTGCTTTGATTATCTTAACGCTTCTGAATCCTTTTTCTTTAAAATGTAAGTACAATTTTTAAAACTTGAAAATGAAAAGTCAGAAGCTTTATTATGAGAAAATGCCCATGAGAACTTTGGGATTTTTTTTTTAAATGGAGTATATCAACATTTTAAAGTGATACTTATTTCCCTCTTTTGTAATATCTCAAAAACAACTGAAAAGCAGAATCAAGCAGGTAACTACGTGGACACTGTTGCACTGCTTTTGGGATCCTCTGCTGACAAGGAAATGTGAGGCTGTCACATCTGTGAGGAAATTAAATGTGTTTTATGGAGCAGGTTTTTATCATTTATCTATCTGATCATTTCAATACAGTTTTGAGTAATTAAACTTTATATGGAACTCATTGGAATTGCTCCAGATTTCCACTAAGTCAAGGATCTGACGAATCCAGGGATATTTATTTTTTTCTTAGTAAAACTGGAAACGCAGTCTCACGGCATGTTCTCCTAGCTCATTGAGTGGTTTTGTGAAACTGCTGTCAAACATGATATTTATTAGGGTCGTGCACAAATACCTAACGTTGTGAACACACTGCATACATATATTAATGTCACATTCAGGTGGCAAAACATTTATAACTGTCACCGCTTTTCCCGTCTCTCCTCTTGCCTGTCTCCAAACACATAATCAGCCCTGCTCCTGGCTGATGGATGAGGTACCTGGGGGATGGTCAGATTTGTCCTCACCTTGCTGTGCCTTCTGCAGGCTTCAGAGAGAGAGGTGCCCAGGAACTTTGGTCTCGGCGGTGTTGGGTACATGGCAGCAGCAATAACCTACCCTTTGGGATGATAGTTGAAAAATACGTGTATGAAGGAACACCACCAGCGTCTGTTGGTGGTGGTGTGGGAATTGTTTGCTGGGCTTAGGTGAGCTTGGATAATTTGCTAGAATGTATACTGGTATCCTCAGGAATTTGGGCCCTTCCATCCAATTTGCCATGCAAATATCAGTCCCTTCAGAGGCCTCAAGCCACGTCTCATGGCCTCACACCGCTCTGTCAGACCAAGTGGGAGTGCTGCCCGCAGGACTCTGCTGCATTAGCAGCACTCACTGTTCTCCTTAGCAAAGATCAAAGGGTGCTTTCCATGAAAAGGTAACAGGTCCTGTGAGACCACATACAGCTCCGAGATTTTTCCATCTCCTACCCTGTCAGTCAGTGCATGGAGGCTGTTCAGACTGGACAATTTCCATTAGCACGCGGTCATTTCTCAGAACATCTCCCACAGTTGCCCCACTTTGGTGTAGGCTTGTGAAATTATATCAGCAGCAGGACTGCTGATATGACCTGAAGAAAAATCTGCCGCTAATCAGGGCTTCCAGTGCTGCTGCCGTCAGGGAAGCCTGTGCAAGGACAGGTCTTTCCTGAAAAAGCGTGAATAGCAGCACAGCTTGTTAACAGCTCGGGAAGTCAGGGGAAAAAATGAGGCCCTCAGGGGAGTGGGAGCTGGTTGCTGGGACAGGGAGGCCCTCTGCAAAACTGAAAATGAGCTGACTTGAAAAGAAAGCTTTGGACAAACACCTACAGGCTGTTCTGTGTCAGTAGCGCTGCTAGAACAAGGTAGGGGCTCCATGTGTAGAAACCCTACCTGCTTGCAGAGCTGTGGCCAAATAATGGCTAAGTTCCCACTTTTTTTTTTTTTATTTGATGAGGTCAGGTAGTCTCATATGCCAAGCTGGATCCTACCAGCTATTTTAGGTGAAGGAATGTGTTGCCAGAATCAGTCTGGCTATGTATACTCACTTTGGAAGCAGCTTCATGCTATTTCCTGAAGTCTGACAGGTAAATGACTCCAAATCAAGTTCACCATAGCGAATTCCAGCATGTTCTCTGTCCCAGCTGCTGGACACTCTGCACTTCTGACCTCCATCATCCTCCCAATTCCATCAGGTGTGACCCCTTACAAGAGTCACGCTGGAAGCAGTCACCTGCATCCTGCAGCCACATCAAACACCCACGTGTGGTCCAGCCTTGGCCACAGTCACCCGCCTATCGAGTGCCATTACTTCTAAAAGGTCTTGGAGTTCACACTCCCTGTAAGCATGGTTAATACAGAGTCCAGCAGCTGCCCTACAGTTCTTTCTTCAACACAAAAACGCTTCAGGGAGGGTGTTTTGAAAAGACTACATCTGACATTTTCATCAGGCTTACTGTCCTCAGCCTGTGCAAAGACTCAGCTTTCTGGTTGTGCTTTCAGTCTCAGCCCACCTCCATCAGTAGCTGCTGGCCAGTAGCTCCCCCTGCCCTTGCTTAGGGAGCATTTTAGGGTTTGTTAGAGCTCCTTTTGGATCCACGTTTGGCTCTGTGTTTCTGAATATGGGAAGAGCATGCTCCATTGTCTCTCAGTTGCAAGCTGGGGTGTGCTTATCTAGCCCCTTGTGATGCCTCTCTGTCTGGTCTTCCAAGAAGACCCACATTTGTCCTAAAGAAAATTCAATAAACCATTATCTTTTAATAATAATTTTGCATCTCTGGTTAGCCATGTACGTCAGCTACACCATTATAACACATGACTGTTTACGTATACAGATACAGCACACACACATTCACATTTTCCTCCGAGGGATCAGTACACCATCATAAAAGCCATAGTCCTCTAATCTCAGGAAAAGAGGTTATTTCAGTGTTGCTGGAATAGGAATAAGAAGGAAGGCGAGCGATCACAGCACCACTTACCTTGACACCTTATCAGTAACTGCCCAGCAGCAGAAACGACCTATCCTTGCCTCTCCAGCCTGGGGTTAATTAATCACCTGAACAAACTGCTAAGTGCAACATTCTTCTTTCCTTCACCTTGTCACATGATGATTGGACCACTTTCTGGAAGTTAGTTTTTAGCCAAATATTACGAGATTCAATATAGATTTAATTTGAGGAAGATGGGGTGTGATACAGACGCCAAGTAGCTGAGTCAATCTGTGAACTGTCACTGATGTTTTGTGCAGTGATACTTTCAAAAAGTAAACTCAGAGATACCCCACAAAACAGTGTGAAAAATAGTTGTTTCCCTACAGCTGATCACATTGGCAGAAGTATTGAAGATTGCTTGTTAGAGCAACTGCTGAGTCCTGTGACATCTGATGTTAACCAGATAGTTTGTACAGATTGACGGCCATGTCCCATTTGCCTTCTGCTAGGAAAGCCTTCTCCTAAATTTGCCACATGAGGAGAATCTATTGGGAGGCAGCTTAAGCTAGACTGGGCTTAATAGGCGCCTCAGGCTTTTTTTCCAAGCACATATTTACTGGGGTACTCCAGCTGTGGATGTGCTGTTCCTTTTTGCTGTGTGTAACATCTGTGCAGTGGGCTTTTGTTTGGCTCTTTGGCGGTTTTCTTCTCCTTCCCCCAAGCTGCTTTGGCTGCTCACCCAGCTTTTTACCAAATTGCAAATTTATTTTCCTTCTGCTTTTTGCAGGCCCATATGTGGAACTGTCAAAATGTCACTGGCATCAATTGTGAAAGGTTAGTGCCACATTATAGGCAGCGAGCTTATTAACACGGAAATGATTGGGGTTTGGAGAGAGGCAGGGAAGGACAAATGGGAATCCATTTTCCAGGCACCTGCTTTTTCTACTAAACGTTTCTTCATGTCACATACATATTTTCAGAAAGTAGTTGCTGTCTGCATGGGAGAAAATTGAGCTGGAGACCCCAGGAAGAATGAGACTATTCTTTGTGAGATTCCAGCAAGCTGAGAGAGGGAGGTGGAGAGGCAATGGGAGCAAGTTGGCCAAATTAATTCGAGTACTGAGTGATGAAAGATGTTCATCTTCACCAATCCAGTGACTAGAGACAGGGTCATGCTGCAAAAATTGGGTCTGATGAAAACTCGGTGTCAGAGTAGGAGATTGTGAGTTCTTGGTTCCGTGATATCAGCTTGGTCCAAAAAGGTCAGGATTTCCAGTCGTTCTCCCCAGGTTTACAGGTGTTTGTATTTAGGTGAGAGCTACTGTTTTGCTTCTTTATATCTCTGTACTTTTTTGGATTTAATCAGAATGAATTCCAAATCACCGCTGAAAAAATCCCATACTGCAATTTTTATCTGTCCAAGACCCTTTTAGGGCTTCTGGGGCTGTCACTGCTGAGAACCTAGCTCACCGTCTTTAACATAATAATCTTCAGAATGATCTAGTGAGAGGAAGTTATCCCAGTTTATGAGAACTGAGGCACAGAAAGCCTGACTTTCTTGCCATGGAGTCTGTGAAGCAGCAAAGAGTAGTATCTGCATCTTTACAGCCTCCCTGTTAGTACCTAGATCACTGGACTGTCCTTCTCATGCCTCATTTTTTTCTTTTGGCTTTTCCACCTTGTTTTTTGAAGTCACCCCAGTGTCCAGCTGGAAGCACTGGAGCCATTCACTAGAGACACATGAGGAGGAAGTGGAGAAGTACCCAGACCCTACCTAAAATTTAAATCTGTGTTATGCTATTACTCTCTAAAAAGAGCCAAAGCACAATATAGGTACTTGTCCTTTAAGTTTGTGTGGAGCTGCTGTTTCACAGGAACCACTGCCCTGGATTTTGGACTGCAGCTCTCAGCCACCACCAGCCTGACCTAGAGTCAGAGCAGTGCCCTAAGGGTGAAGGTCACCAGAGTCCATAGCTGAGCCTCTGGGACACCAGCCCTCCTTCCCATCGACACAATGAGTGATGTGAAATATGGATCAGCTCGTGGACGTCTTCTTTTGCCCCAGGACTTCTTTCCAAACCTCTGAGTGCAGCCTCCCAAAACCCCACAGACTCCTCAGCTGTGAGCTCTCCTGCTATGACAGACAACACCCTGCCCCACACCACACATAATTATGAGCCATGCTTTGGTGGTTTTTAAGAAGGTGCACGTCCATGTTTGGTGCACGTCCCTGTTTTTTAGATGTCCTGAAGCCGCAGAGGTGTCCAACAAAACCGCAGAGAGTTTGATTCTCCAGCTGGGAATGGGGAACCTGGTGACATCCCCGGTGAGATGGGCATTGCAGTGGGAGTGTGGAGCCCCTTGGTCATGGGTGCCCTGACTCCAGGCCCAGGCAGGGGAGGTCGCTCTCGGTCCTGACCCTGGCAGCAGCTGGGCTGCCTCCTGCAGGCTCCAGCAGACCTCCTGCAGAAAATCTGAGCTCAGAATCAGGGCTTTGGTCAATTAAGCAACCATCCCCCCACCTCTTTCGTGTGCCAAGAAGAATTTTAATATACTTCCAATTTCTCTTTTTAGCACACACAAAGAAAAAAGAAAAAAATTAATAATCATCTATAAGAGAAATTCTTTTCAGACAAATGGGAAAGCATTCAATGCTGATATATATTTTCCCCCACATTTAAATGGTATCTATTTAAATGCAGATTTTCTGCTTTCCTATGTGGAGCTTGGAAGAAACGCCTTTCAATTTAAATGTTAATAGAAGAGTTAACTTCAAAATCAACATTTTTCCATAAGGGACAGTGCTTTCTCACAGTTCTGAATGTCTTTCTCTACTTCTTCCCTCCTTCTCTTCCATCCTCCTTTCTTTCTTCCTGCACCTCAGCCCAGCCTCACTTGCATTAAACAGTCTTTTCAAAAAAACAACAATGCATCTTTCAGAGTTCCTGAATGAAAACGTGTGATGCTGGGATCTGTGGAACGAGCGTGTTTGAGCAGAGTGCGGGGGCACTGATAAAGCAGAGATACCATCCCTCCACCTCCAGCCTTTTTCATGCTGGCCATTTATCACACGTGCTGCTCTGAATGCTTTGTGCTGGGATTATGCTCAGGCTCGTGCAGTGGTTGGGGCAGGGGATGAAAAGGAGGAAAAACCTTTAGCGTAATGTTCTATTTGCTCCTGATTGTGAGCAAGGCTTTGGTGCTGGGATGGGCAGCAGAGGAGGGAAGAAGATAAAACAAAGGAGCTGTTACCAAGTCTCTCTCTTTCAGTATTACCCCTCCTGCTCTTTTCTGCTCCACTGCTGCACGTCTCCAACTTCATTTATCTTCAGGAGAAGCTTAGGGTAAATCTGCTTTCTACAAAACACTCTTAACACTGTCTGATACTGGAGTTTTACATACAACTATGTTTTTTGCTTCCTCTCACACTCCATTTCTCATCTTTAATGCATGCTTTTCTTTCATTTTTCTCAACCCGCTCTTCAATTATCCGTCTGTTTTTGTCCACTCTTCTTTCCTCACTGAAAGAAAAAAGGAAAGAAAAAAAGAGGTTCTGGTTTTCCCTCTGCTTCTTTATGGCCCTGATGAGCCCTGTCCACCTTTGCAAGAAATGGTTCAAGAGATACTAACTGAAGATTAAATCTTAATAAAATTCCATGTGTTTAGTGGATATGTAGATACCGTGACGGTGACCAGTGTACAAAAAGCAGGGTGTAACAGAGCTCACAGTAGGACAATTCTGTAAACTAAATAATGAAGTAATTACTGTATAGAATAGGTTAGAGGGCTTTCTTTATGCAGATTATTTTCATACAACTGTTACAGCATGTCATTATTACCTGAATGCCTATGAAGAAAAAAGTGGTGAACTGGCTTCCATGGGCCTCCTGGGAGACAGGAGAAAGTCTGATTTTCAGAGGAAAACTTCAAAGTGCCCAACCCTCACACTGATTTCAGGGAATGCAGAGCTCACTGGGCTATTCACTGATGCTCAGTTCCTTGCCCCCGAGGCACCTCTGGGTGCCTGTGACAGGCTGGCGACAGGGCTGTGGTGAAGCTGGCCCTGGTGCCCTGCTCTGCATTGCCTCCTGTGCTCTGTGGGGGCATAAATGGAGAATTCAGTGTTAGTGGTGTCAGAGCAGCGCTTCTCACCAGCACTGAAAGCACTTCACAATGAAGGGAGTCACCTTTGCCCTGAACCCAGAGCCCAGCACACATTTCTTCCAGACCACTGGAGAATGCAGGGAAATCTCCATTTAGAAAGCTGGGCTTTCCACCTGGCCTCTCCCGCTTCCACCAGGGTATGGTGCCTCACATCCTCCAGGCAGGACCCCTCTGGTCAGGCTGACGTGATGCTGAGGGCCTGTGTTGTCCTTCCTCCACACCAAGATCATGCTTGTGCTGTGCTGGCTCCAGGCAGAGGTCACTTACAATAAGAGATGGCCAACATAAAGACGTGTGTACTATCTGCTTTCTTCAAAAGTACAGGAAGGGAGAAAAATGAAAAAGGCACAGCTTTGATGTCATAAAGTCCCAAAGTCCTCATTGAAATAGAGCAGAAGCCAGTTTATTTCAAGTGCCTCCGTTTTTTCAGCACCTGCGTAATCCACGGAAGCTGGGTAATGAAAAGCCTCTTAGCTTGGTCACAAATGAGAAATGTTTGTTTCGTGTGGCCTCACCTAGCAAGGCAGGAAGGATTAAAGTTATGAATATGAAGAAGAGTGGCCAAAATTGCAGGTGCCTCAGACTTCCGTCCCTGTTTCTGAGGAGAGAGGGAAAAGAGGGATGAAAGGGTTCATTGGGCAAATTGCAAGTGCGCTCTGCTGGGGCCAAAGCTTGGAAATATTCCTAGATGATCATATACTGCAGTGCTAAAAGCACAGATAGTAAATCTGGAAAAAGAAAGACTCTTTAAGATCAGCTCTTGAACATCACTGATGAAATATAAATAATCAGCTTCAGGTATCTTCCGAGGAAATCTCCTCACCAGAACCAGAGAAGGAGAGGGAATGATATAGGGTAGGGTAGAATAGGGGATGGCAGAGTAAAGTTGAGTGATTCTTTGGCATGGGCTCAGCTACTCTGGCCCACTCGATCACGGGTTGTAAGGGCAAAGCTTTTATTTTGTTCCTAGGCTGCTGTCACTCAAAGCTGAGTAACAACACAACAGATAATGAAAATATCCTTTTATTTTCAGCCAAAGTTTCTTTTTGAGCATAAGGGAAAGTAGGATTGGAGCAAAAGGCTGAACCTTTCTGTGGGATGGTATTCACAGCCATCTTTCTCCCAGGACATTCTCTTCTGCCTTCTACAGTAGAACTGCTTCAGCTGTGTTAAGTTCCTGCTGTACTAATGTCCCCTTTATGCACTGAACTCTCTAGTATCCATATCACAAAATCTCTTGAAGACAAATCCATCTTTTCACCTCAATGAGACACTTTTTCTTACCCTTTTCTGCCCTTTACTTAAACAAGCCTTGTTTCCTTCCTTCTCTTGTGCCTCCTTAAATCCCTCCCATATTATCTAGGGGTTCTCTTTTGTCTCTTCTCTGCTCTACATGAGCAGAAGGCAAGAATAAAATCAGAACTTGGTATTTGAGCTTCAGACAGTGCTTTCAGCCACTGCAGAATTTCTTAAGTCCTCATAATTTTCCCCAAATTGTGGAGGAATTGCTTTCAGACAGCAACACCAGTGTGGGACCTGGTCTGGGACACTCCCTTTCCTCTGGTGCTTTGTGAGAGCTCACAGAGATAAGAAATTGCAGTGTCATGTGGGGTTTGTTATTTGCCAGCATAAACCTCTGCAGGTGTCAGGCTTTGTAGGAGACATGACTTCTTTCCTCCCCTGGGGAACTATTCACCTGGCTCTGAAACTGTGGGATTTCTTATGAAGGGAGACAGACTGAAGTGCCAGCAGTCCACAGCTGGCACCTTCCTTTTGTGATTGTTTCTGTTTTAAATAACTATAAGCACATTTAAGAACTCTGACGGAGGAAATCCATTTGGTGGCCTGTCCTGACAAGAATAAATCAATCTCATGATGTCCACTCTCCATACACCTCATCCTGAGGGTTAACTGTGGCACAGACCACGGCCAGCTTGTGAAGCTTCCTATCAGCTTTTCCATACAGGTGAGTCCATACATCGCTGGCAATCAAACACTTAACAGTTTATCACACAAATAACAATCTCTAGTCAACAGAGGGTGATGGGATCTTCTGATTTAGAAGAAGTTATGCATGTGTCTTATAAAGACCATTGTACCTCTTGAGATACGAAGACTCACTTCATCCTTGACTGAGCTGGTTTCCCTTTTTGTGAGGGTCTTCTACTGTTCTTTCCCTCGGCTTTGAGAGAGTTGTGTTTTAGGGTGTGTTTGTGACATGCATATTTCTGATACTTACATGTAATCTACCGTAACTTTGGTTGGAGTGGGCTGTACTCACTGAGAGTGCATTAGAGTGATCTTTAAACTGAGGACTGCGTTGCTACATGATTCAGTGAAAGGCCCTCAGAGATTTTAACAGTCTCAGGTAGACTAATACTTATTTCGTTTCTTATCTCTTCATACCTGAAGCGGAAAGAAAAGATTAAAACCCTCACCCTCTGTTTGCCAACCTCATCCAAAATACAGTTCTAAGCTCTGCAGAGAGAATAGTGAGAGCCAGAAGATGCCACTCAAAATTACCTGCATTAACACTCACTTGTTCATTTTACCTGGGAGCTGCTAGGCCTGGCATTCCAGAAAAGACATATCTGTCCAACTCTATAACACCCCGCTGAAGTTTTGGGGTGAGAGGGGATTATGTCAGAGAAAGATACCTCTGTGCTGCTGATTCTTTTAAAGAGAAGTAATTTAAACAAAGCTCAGTGAAATCTGGTAAATTGTGCTCTAGGGCTGTGTGCAGTTCTTGAACGATTTCCAATACATACATTTGTTTGGAAAAAAAAAGAAAAAAATGAGTGATTTTTGACTCTTTTCAAGTACAAATGTTCTTGATCCCTGGTAAAGACAAATCAGAGGGAATTTATTATAGGAGGGGACAGATCACAGTGACCTGCAATGAAGGATTATGCTAAAGAATTATACCATCCCAGTCTATTTCTACTTGTGACGTTAGTATATCCTGACATCTGTTCCTAGAGGGGCACAGAAACACATTTGTGATTTCCTTTTCAATTTTCCCAGTTGCTGGGACACCTCAGGAAAGAACTGTGCTATACCCAGAACGTCTTCTAAGCTGTTCTAGATATTCTGGATACAAACCTCAGGGTCCTTACTCCTTGCAGACCCTCCTCTGTTGGGAGAAGAATGGATGGTGTAGGATGGACTCTCTGAAATACTATTTACAGCAAATTTGCACTTTCTGAGGGTCTGATAACGAGCACTGTAGTTTGATCTGCTAGCAAACACTTGAGAACAAGCAGTTCTGAAAGCAAAAGCAGTGTCGTGTGGTTCAAGGGCTGTCCAGAAAGCCTGATGATACAGATTGAATTGTACAATCTCCACAAACTTTTCGTGTAGCTGGGGGTGTGTTGACTATTCTTGACTTGGTTTCCCCATCTTTCACAAGAGGCTCATGTAGTCCTTCCTGTATGTGTTGTGAGGAAAGAAATCTCTAGTTTTTTGAAAGCATTGTTAACTTCTGTGGAAAGGAAGATAAATATCAACAGGAAGACTGAGCCTTTGCTTTAGAAAGATGACTTGCAATTTCAAGGAAGAGGACAAAACATCAGAAGTCAAAAAGGCATATTGAAATTTTCAAGAAGCAAAGCTGAATCAGAACATGTTCTGTTTGCAGCTGCTGGGGTGTGAAACTTCTTCCACAATGTGATAACCAGCATGAATTACTTTATTGCTCATAACAAATACAGATGGACAGATATCAGGGTGAAAAGAAGGGCAGGGGCATTTGCAGACTGACAGAGAGAACCTTCCATCACAGGTTGCTTGGAAATAAATGAATCTTAATCAGCTTTTCTGCCTTTCTTTATCTTCAGAAAATCTATAGAGTTAATATTCCCAGCATAAAACTAAAATGCTTTTAGGAAATATGTGTTGGTTTATGAGAATCTGTCTGTACTTTAAAGAGGTTGTCTAAAATGCTAATGTTTCTCTTTCATCATGTTTCACAAAGCTTTTGGCTTTCAAATTTACCATTTCAGCTTCCATCATGGGAATTTGATTACTCCATTCCCTGTCCCTTCTCCAGCGTTATCAGCCAAGAAATCTGTTATCCCCAGCCTACATGAACATGATACCTGTATTCCTTCCTTGATGATCCACATGTTTTTGAGCCAGGATTGAGTTCCCTGCCTGTTACATGCAGCAGCACCTGTAGCAGTGCTAGACATGAAAAGTCTCCTAAAGGGAAAATATTCAGTCCTAGCTTTTAGTTGACATCAAAAGGAAAAAGGGATGAAGAAGGTGTTTCTAAAACATGTGTGGAAAGATAATATTGCATTTTCACCCACAAGTGATGTTGGTATCTATGTCCACATAGTAAATCATTGAAACTAGTGGTCATATAGGCAGAGCATTAAAAATCAACTTCTGTATTACAGGTGTTATGGAATAACATACATAACAATGTAATACATTCCTTACTTCCACCTTGCAGCTACATTTCTAAGGGTTTGGTTTGCTAGATGGTGGAGAAGGGGAATTCCTGGTGTCCCTGCAATCTGCAGGGACAATCCCTGCATTTGTTACAGTGGGAGGACTTGGGATGGGTACCCAGGCGAGGATCAGCTGCAGGAGCAGCTGAGCAGTGCACATGAATGCACTGAGATAAGGGACAGCACTGAGATAAGGGCTGTTTGCTGCGGCTCCCATTTGGCTGTGTAAGATTCAACAATGCATTTTGCAGCCATAGTCACTCCTTCAGTTGATTGGTGTTGTCATGCCGTGACCCTGAGATCCTATTACTCAGAGAGGTTTTCAAAGAGAGGAAGAATGTAGAGAACTATTAATTTCATAGTCTAAAAATAAATAAAAGCAATTTCAGAAAAATAAACCAAACCCAGAATGTGCTCAAACGTCATAAAGTGGTGTTACATGACAGCATGACCCTTTTTACCTTTGCAGGATGCATTCAGGCAGGGTCTTATCAGTGCCAATCAAACTCAGACAAAACCCCATCAATTTGTACTGATGAGCTATTGTTTATTTGTATGTCATCCCTCCATCCTAAATTAGCAGAACGAATTTAGAAATTGCCTCAAGTACACAATGCAAATCTTTGCTTTTCTTCTGTCTTTTCCATGTCAAGCACCACACTAACAAAGCAGTAATCATAAACAACCCCCTCAATAGGGATTGAGTCCAGGGAATATAGACTCCTATTCCTCTAAATAGCCCGAGGGTGATGATTGGTTTATACACATGAAGTACTTTTCCACAGAAGAATCTCTTTGAGTAGACTTGATCCCAGCACTGACTTCAGCTTCACGTGGGTGCTGACAGGTGAGCAGCGCCAGGAAGATGCTGCTGGACACGTGCAGGCTGTTATTGAAACCAGCTTTGCAACTCCCTTTCCCAGCACTGCCATTTGCAAGGGCTGCCCTCAACGAATGTTTATGGCAGGACAAAATTCAAATGGTTTTAAATAGAAAAGTTTATATTTTATTTGTTTCAGATAAGCCGCAATGGATGGAATTGTGAGGAGCAGATTTGCACTTGGCCTAAGCAGTGAAAATCTTAAACTAAGCTCACTGAGTTTATGAGAACTAAGATTTCATAAAGAAGTTCAATTTGGATTTTTGTTGTTAGAAAGGGAATTTCAGACTCCATCAGGAAGAGAGGTCAAGGGAAACAAACATCAAAATTTGGCCTAGAAATTTTGGTCCTGCTCCTTTAACTCTTCTGTTTAATGGCAAAACTCACACTGATTTTAGCAGGAAAAAACCCATTCCTTAGTTTGGTATACAAGGATGTGGGGATGCTTGTGATCCACTGTGAGGCTTATGAAAACTGGCTTCCTCAGCCAGGGATTGGGGTAGATCTGAGGAGTTCTGGACATTTTGCAGCTGAATAGAGCTTTTTGAGCTCACGAGAAGAAAGTTGTTAGGGTATGTTTCCATTAGGACAGGCAAGTGGTGTTACCTGGAGTCAGCAGTCACAAGTTAAATTGGAAGGGATTTCTAGAGCTGACACAAAGAGCTGTGCAGAACCTCGGAGAGATGTGCTGTGCCTTTATGGAAAATGGCATAGGAAACAGGTAAACATTTTATGTTTTCATTCATCTTTCAAATTGAGCCAGGCATTCATGGGCTGAAAAAGTAGGAAGACACTCGACCATCAAAGATGCTTACTAGCATTTACTGCTTGTTTTAGAAAGCACTCTGAGAAATTCCCAAGGAACAGAGACTAGCATTGCCTGGGGGAAGTACAAGTTTCTGTAGGAAATGCTTTTTTTTTTTTTTTTTTCCTGCACTAGAACTCCTTGAACATACTCAAATGTGGTGGGACAGTCACAAAACCTAAGATAAAAGTACATCTTTTGAGATGTGTATCTTGTTAAAAGGGCCTGGTTACTGATGGGCTGAAGACCTGGTTATCTTTATGTTGTCAGAGAGATTCCTTGGAAAATCAGTGACATTCTATAGGAAGGAGTTACAGCTTCAAGGGAGGGCTTTGATCTGCAACTTGATCTTGAATATGAAGTGCTGTAATGAACATGGACCTGAGTAAATTGCCTTCCACTGAATCAAGTCATTCTGCCCTAGCATACCTATAGACCTTGTGGACACTTAGTTTTATAAATCTCTGAGGATGGTAATTTATCACTCTTCACAAATTTCATTGAATCTGTGCTGTGGGTATTGGTGATTCTTTAATCCACTGTGGGGAAAGCATAAAAAATAACAGACACTGAGAAACAGTCAAAGGCCAGCCAAGGAAAAAAGCTGCCATATAGACTGGTGGATGATTCACAGTTTTCAAATCTTTCTCCTCTGTCATAAGCATTCTGTTTCTTGAGGAAAAAAAAAAGTAAAATCATTGCTATGCAAAAAAAAAAAAAAAGTTTCAAGAAGGAAACAAATGTTTAGAGAGTTGACTTGGCTGGAATTTTCTCTGTGCATATACTCTTGACATATCAGTGCTTAAACTTCTTATGCGTGTGTGAAGGGGGGACAGGGAATAATCAAATGTTAGTGAAGATGCCCCCATCTGTTTCATTATTGGAGGGTGTAAAGATGCTCTTTATCTCACATGGTCCTTGCTCTTTCAGTTGCCAGGTGGTCTCACTGCCCAGATTTCACATCCAAGCCAACTGTGCGTAACTATTTTTCCCAGTACATGCAGGAAGAGGGATCCCAGCAGTCCCATAGTCCCATCCTTTTTGTAGAAGACAAATGTGCAACATAGCCAGGTCTGAACTTAAGGGTTCCTTTCATTAGGACCTGGGGACCCTCTTCCTTTATTTATGAAATAAATGCAGGTCAACCCCTTTCACCCACATCAGATGTAGTACTCAGTCCCCACCTGAAGAGCAAAAATGTTTCACTCCAGCACTGTGCCCTTCTCCTACTCTTAGCGCACCCTGGAGCACTCGAAAACGTTCTCATTGACGATCATCTGGCAAGATCACCGCCTAGGAACAGCAGAGGACAATGATGTGTCCTCTCTCCCAGCCATGTATCTGCAGGACATTTACTGGTGTCTGACACCAGAGTACCCGTGTGCCTGGCTGTTCTGGAGGTACCGTGTTTCACTCCTCCAACCACTGGACACCATGGTCCAGCTTCCATGTGGGAAGCTGTGGCCCAGAGGCACTCAGTGCCTTGCCCAAGATCACTTGGGGGTCAGAATTGAGGTGAATCCTCTGTCATGGCACAAAGCACAGAAACTGCTTTGCTGATCAGTTTGAGCAGGGACATCCTTTGGATGCTGTGGAGTAATGGACAGATGAGAAGGCAGGATGTAAACAGATGTTGTGCTAGTGCCCAGAGACTGGAGTTTTTAGGCACAGCATTGCACTGAGGCCATTTTACAACTTCTAGCTCCTGAACAAGCTGTCACAAGTCACTTGAGTGCATCTGCACTGAGCTTCATTGTGTAGTAAAAGTCACCTGCTATCTCTCCCCAGCCCCAGCTAGTGCCTTAATTTATGGTTTGTCCTCGCTCTGAGTCATCCTTACTTAAATCATCCCATACCACCACATACTAAAGCCCTTGCAGATCCAGTAGCATTTTGGATTAAGGCTGTTATGAACCCCTGATGACGCTGATTTATCACTGCTCCCACTCATGCTGTTTTCTGTCTTCCCCACTGCAGATCTGCGCAGGATGACAGCTGGCTTCATGGGCATGGCCGTGGCCATCATCCTCTTTGGATGGATTATCGGCGTGCTGGGGTGCTGTTGGGATCGAGGCCTTATGCAGTATGTGGCAGGGCTTCTCTTCCTCATGGGAGGTAAGGATGGTGGTGTTTGAAGAAATGTATTTTTCTTGTTTTCATGTTCCCTCTTTCCACATGCCTTTTCTAAGTCACTGAAAATATGTCTTCAGACTTGTTCCCACCACTGTCCTACTTTACAGTGGGACACTTTGATAACTAAAAACTGTGCAGAAAGTTATAATCTATATTTATTACTCATCAGTTGGTCTTGAGTCAAATGTAACCTTTTGTTTATATGTCCCTTTCTTTGCTGTACATATGAAGAGCAATGGTATTTTCTGTTTTCTTTTTCTCACTCTACATACACTTTCTCGTAGACTTCTCTCTGTAAGAACAATTATCAATCCAGCAGCCCTTTCTGCCACCTGTTCTTGTTTGTACTTGCCTTTCTCAAATATGGATGAGAAGGACCATTCCCTAACAAGGTCTAATCAATGCCTTGTGTAAGTGGTGTGATGGTTTCCTTCCCTTACTGGTAATTCCTTGCCTGGAGTATTTTGTGATTGTATTTGCTTCTTTCATGCTCATCACACTGGAGACCCACAGTCATCCTTCGGTCAGATAGCACATCCAGGACTTTCTCCACCTTTGCACTTCCTACTGATGCTCTCCCAATTTACAGCAAAGATTTTGTTTAGTATTCCCCAAGTACACGCCCTGACACTCTGTGCTTTTGAGCACATTCTACCTCCCATTCCTACTACACCAGACCCAAGCTCATCCAACATTTCCCATGGAATGTTCCAGCCTTCCTTTCTACAGATGCCATCCAACTTTCTGTAGCAGTAAATTTCAAAGCACGCGGTTACTTGAAATGAAGGGTGTGAGAGTCAAGTCCCAAACACAGCGCTGGGTGAATCTCTCCAAGTGAACACCACTACTTCTGTTCTCCCTTCTTTTTTCTGCTGGTGATTTTTGTTTAGCTGGGTTTTTGCCCTCCAGGCAGATCATCACTTCAGTGCATTTTATCATCTGTTTATCTGTGCTGTGGTGTGACACAGATCAGCGTGTGACAGAGAGGAAAGCTTCTGTAGTCCCAGAAGAGGAGTTAAGCGCTGAAGTAACAAGTATTTATGTTCTAGTGATGTTGTGCTGGTGACATTCGACATCGCTTCTCTCTGTGCCCACAAACACATTTGAAGTCTGCCAGGACCTTGTACAAGCACACACTGGTCTTCCTGGGGATGTCTGTAAATGGTTTGTTGTGAGTGTCAAAACACTACGGGCAATGGCGTGCCAGATGAGCTTGGTGTTTCTTGTGTAATTAAAAGCTTAGTTTGCATGGGGCCCCTTTTGCTCTAATCTGCTCAGGTATCTGTGTGGTATTTAACTTACTACAGCACAACATTCAGATTAAAACATTAAGAGTATACTAAATAAAAGCAGAAAACTTAAACTTATTAGAAACTAGCAATGTCTTGTTCACTATTTGGAAATTATCAATACATATGGGTTGGTTTCTAGTGCAGCTGCAGAGATTACCTTTCGGCTCAGTGTTACTTGTCAGTGATTTGAAAGATGACTGATAGAGTTTTCAGGTGAAAAGAGATTCAGTGTAACCATGTATAGTGGAATGGGTCACTCACAGCTACAAAGCCTTCATGTGGTGCGCTCAAACAACGCACATTTCAGTGGAGACAGAGACAAGGTCACGCAAGGGGGAACCAACAGCCTCAGTCATCCCCACAGAACAAGAGGCTCCCTCTCAGACAGCAGTGGCTCTGAAAATCAGGATTCAGTCTCTGGAATCAGGATTGCTGGGATCATCCAGCTGCTCAGGAGCTCTCACTGCAATGCAGCTGCTAAATGTGTTATTTGTTATGGAATAGGCCATGAGACCTCGAGGTGGGGTCATCTCTGGGCTAAGCAAAGCTATTTCTGGACATCCTAATCAGGTGTCAATGCTGAAAGACGATGTGGAAAGAATGGGAGAGGTTTGCAGAGAAGCTACAAGAATGACTCATGGTTTAAAAAACAAGAAAAAGCATGCCACAAAAAGCCAGTTGGTTGAAACTGCTTAACAGAAGGTTTATAATTGACTCGAACACAGAGTGGAAGTACCTATGCAGTGAGAAGCCATCTGATAGTAGCATGCTCTTTGCATAGACAAAATATTAACCAGATTCAGCAGTTGGAAACTAATTGAAACTAATTGAAATGAGAGGCACCAGATTATTTTATCTGCCAAATTCTGTCAAGATGTGTAATATTATAAATAAAGATATGCTGGGAGGAGATCAAACTTATTTTCTGCTTCAGCACAGACACGTGGATCAGTATTAGCCAAAGGTTACTCTCTTTCTTGTTTTGCTCAAGTCAATAGCAACTGCTATACTGATTTCTTTTAACAGCAAACGGGCATAAAGCAACATCTACAAACTGAAGCAGTCAGTTAATTAAACACACCACTAGAGCCATCTAATCTAGAAGTCAGTAGCTATCAATGTTTTCAGAGTGTGTCATATGTTACACAGTAATTCCTTTTACAGCCAATGAATCCTTTAATTTAAACTTTTTTTAATGCTGGTTGGTGTTTGAATACAAAACTGTTGCTTCTGTCATGACATAAATGCTGTCAACATATTATCTTACTGCTTCTTAAAATGCATGGAGCCTTTTAGTTTTGCCTAACTTTTTCTCAGGTCCAACAATGGGAAAACTGCTTTGGAAGGCTTCTGCCATCTGACCTCATTGCAGCTGAGAGGAGACTGTGTTCAACTGGTAGCTGCAGAATCAGACTGAAATCTAACCTTCCCTTTGCCACACCACTTGTCTTGGCTGTTTGTAGCATTTGGTCTGGTTCTGTTTCTAGACCAATAGCTCTTTCACAATGCTTAAACATCGCTGGCTTAACATATCTATGAGGTTTGTCCTTTATTGCCCATAATTCTTTGCACAGGAAATCTCCACAGAGCACTGAGAAATGTGTTATAATAATCTAACAAGACCAGATGTGGTTTGCTTGGACCTCTGGTTCTTTATTATTTTTACCAAACAGTCCACTTGCTAACCCATGTCGCAGTGCCTCACAAGGACTTGCTTTACTTTGCTTTATCTAATTTCTCAAGCAAATTGCTGAAACAAGTCATTTACGAAATGCAGGGCCATTATCTGGTATTAGCTCATCTGGAATCCAGGACATGTAAACTGTGATTTAGAGTGCATTTTACACTGCTATTCTGCATGTTTTGTAACAAGCTAAAAATGATTAATAATTCATCTTTTCTGTTTAGTCCAAATGTATCTGTATCAACAGCAATCACAGATCCCTTATGGCTTCCAAAGTTCTTTTCCATAATTTTCAGTATTTATTGTGCAATTTATACTTGGATTCCTTATCTTGAACAACAGAATTTGCCTGACCACAGTAGGATTTTTTTCTCAGTCCCTCATCTTGTACAGAGCCAGATGGATACTGTAAATTATGTTTAGCAGTCTTTATCTCATTTTGCATGATGGTCCTGTTGCACAGCCTCCTGTACCCAGAATTGCACTATCTGTTGTGGTTTCCTTTCAGTAGTGTCAGTATCATTTTACCCTGCAAGGTGGAAAAGTTTCTCTTTTTGAGAGTTCCTCCATTTGGAATTGCGCTCCTAAATTTCACTCCCTTTAGTTCATTTTATTCATCTTACTCGAGACTGTTTAATTCTATTACAGAAGTGGGTCACACTCAAATTATACATGACTCCAAGTACATCCTCTTGCAGGTTCTTGTGTTTTCTCTTCACGCAAATTACTGGAAGTCTGCACACCAGTAAAAGCTCCATCCAGTAATTTTATAACCATTTGTGGAACCTTAGGAGCATCTGCAGCACTACTTCCAAATGTCAGAGTCCTGTGGCAAACCGGATGCTTTCATGCATGCAGTTAAACATCTACCTAAGGAAACGCACGTGGTGCATTTTATGTGTTGTGTTTTGACCAAAGCAAATTTATTTGCACCAAAACTATGCCTTTGCTTTTTGAAATCTAGACGTGGCCACCTCATCAGTTCCCAGGAAGTGGTGCTCGGATTTTCTGGCTTTGAGCAGTTCTTTTGAATGTATTCAAATCCTTGATTTGTTTGGGTTTACTATCGTGGCAAACCTGTCAATTCTCTTCACTCCCTTGACAGCTAATTTAGCCAATATTGTCAAGGTCAAATGTCAGTTTTACTCCCAGCTCAAAAGATGAATTATCACACTGGTAACTTTACCAAGGCAAATTCCACTTTCTCCAGGAATCCTTTCTTTCAGTTCTCCATCAAGTTGTTTATGACTATTTCCTGTATCATGATTAGCAAACAAGCTGTATATCCATCTAACTCTAAGTTTTTCTGCGTGCTCTCCAGAACAGTCATCCATAGGGTTTCCTTGTTTCAGCATCTCAGATTCTGCTAGGTTTACAGCCATGCAAACCCAACCTCACCACAGAGTCTGTTAATGTGCTTGCTTTATAAAATCATCTTTTAAAGACCATCTCTGATAGCCTGATGTTTTCCCAGGTCAACTGATTTCAATCAGCTGTTTTGAAATATCACGTGGCTTGCATTATTTCTAATTTGAGTGCAGGGCTGACTTGGTATCTAAATGCTTCAAAATGCTAAATTCTCATCGGTGCCTGCTGTGGGGAAAGTGGGGTGGCTGCCTCCTGGTGTCATGATCCAGTGTTTTGGCAGTGATTACATCCTTCCCCTCCCTCCCCTGAGCACCTCCCTGCTGAACTGCTGTCTGTTGTCCCAGCTGGAAATACAAAATGGCACTTCCAATATCTTGTTCCGGTACTTGCTTCAGCACACAATTATCCCCGGCCAAAGCTACATCACTTGCCTTTGTAAATGTATTAAAAGACTGACAAAGAATGACGTTTTATCATCCTTATCAGAGCTCCGTCCTTCAGCTGCACATTCATGTATTTTCCTTTTGTAGGTCTGTAATTTGTACTGAGAACACATTTCAGTGAAAGAGTTAGGGGTTTTACTGCTTGCCTAACAAGGCAGCCCTTCGGGGAGAGTCTTCTGCGTTGTCTTATTTTGTTCCAAATTTACTGCAAATAAATGCAATAAATCATTTCTGCGCTTGTTTATTGTTTTACCTGTTCTCTTCACTCTTATCAGGTCTCTGCCAGTTTTGTCTTGTGACATACACTTTAGGATGACTTCAGGGTTTCTCCCCCTTTGCTCACAATTTCCTTAGAGAAGCATGTAATTTTACTAGCCTTGCAAATATTCATTATTCTTTGCAAAGTCAAGTGAGTTTCTTGCTGTAACCTTGCTTTGAGCCAATTAAAAATGTTACCATTAATAATTCAGTCTCTAATTAGTCTATTTGGAAATTATTCCAGCTGTTAAATGCCTTTATTCATGTGATTTGGCTTCACCATGCAGATCTGTAATAAAATGGCCTGGAGTCTCACATAGCAGCTCATTTCTTGTCTCTGCCTAGTGACATTTTTGCATGAAGTACTGGGCTTGGAGCTTTGCTTGGGGGTCTGAAATTCCCTTTTCTATGGGCACTGAAAGGCCTGGAAGTCACACTATACACATAGCATGGAGCTTTTCTGGCCTGATTTTCTAGCATTTGCTTTCAGAAACATCAGGAATTTCTTTCGTCCTCTCCTCCTCCATCCTCACCAGTGATGATCTGCCAGTTTGGGGGTCTCAAGTGCCATTTGCCAGTTCCAATTCTGCCACTGATTTGGGTGGCAGATTTCTTCTGACCCCCTCTAAGAGTGCTGCAGAGACATTGCTCTTTGTAGCCTGTCCATGCTCAGAGGATCTCGGTCAGGGTTAAAAAAGCTTCAAATCTTGCCCATAGCAGAGGTGAACACCTATTCTTCCCAATGCTGGCTGCTGCAGCAGAGATAAGCAGGCAGGAAAGATGTGAGAGAGGGAATAAAAAATTAAGTTATGCAGGTGTGTTGGCATAATGTAATGCTTTATTTCAGATATGCAGGAGAGAATGTTTATTAAGGAAATAAAGAAAAATCCACTTATGAATGTATGAATGTGTTCTTTTATATTTTAAACTAGGGAGAAATAGCTTTTTATAAGTAATTTCCAGCCTTCTCAGAAATACTTCCAAAATATTCCTTTCCTCAGTCCAGGGATGAGTCAACAAAATGCTTTATTACCCTGGCAGCCAGGGGATGGACTGACCATTTAGACCAGGTGACCTTCTCCTGCCCCAGCCGTGCCACTCTCCATGCGGGGCTGTCACACGGATGAGGACGCACCCAGGGCTCTGTGCCAGCGCCATCAGCTGTCACAGCACTCCTCACCGATGGCCAGGCTCACACCGAGGGATGCAAAGCCCATCGGAAAGCGGGGCTTCGAAACAGGACGTGAGAGCCCGTGCAGCACCGCTGGCGGTAGAGCTGGGTCCTCTTTCGCTCCCGCCTCCACAGAGAGCCTCGTCTCCCAAATCCCCGAGCCTCCGTGCTGTGCTTCCTCCGCCTGTGCTGTGCATATGGTAGGAGATGACAACGGAGGCATCTGTGTATTTGCAGCCATGGATCGTTACCAGCTGTTGAGTCATTTGAGTCCCAAATTTATCTCACTGTACTTTGAAAATAGCACAGAACGGTAAAAAATAAGAGTGTTTATTCTACACGACTGTGGTCCTGCCGGCTCAAAATAATCGTTCCACTGCTGAATAATTTAAGAAACAAAAATGGAGCAATTTAATGCAGCAAGTGTAAGGGAAAGCTCTGTGACTGACATCTCCAAGGCAGTTATGAAGTACCTTTATAGTAGCTGCCAAGAGGACGCAAATAGAAAAATAAACAAAGGGAAAGTAAGAGCCGTTCTTTGGAGTTCATTGGGAAATATGATAGATCCCACAGGGCACCTAGGATTTCTATTTCTCATTAATAATCAAGATCTCTACCCATTCTTCAGATGTTTACTTGTAGTGACATGATCAATCACAACATTGAATATAGAACATAAGTCCTGTAATCATCTATTTTTTTTTCCATTTCCACAACATTGAAAGTTCAGTTTCTTGTGCTTCTTTCCAAAAAAGAATAGTTTTAGAAAGTATACATCAAATATAGTTTCCCCCTATGGAAAGGTGAGTGTAAATGAACACGTGTGTGCACAGGTGTATGCACACAGACCTTAAACAGCAGCATGTGGTCTTTAGAAAAGCCAAGACCTACACTAAGTCACTGGAATCCAAACTGTGAAGCCTGGGATAAATATGGTTTTCACAAAGGCATACCTTTGGTCTCTTTGAAGAGTATTTATAATTCAAAAAAAGTTGGAACACTGGGGAAAAAAATGAGATACCAATCATGTTTTATTCCTGTGGGAGTTACTAAATTAATGATGACTGCAGAGGAGCTTAAAAACTCAGCAAAACTCCCCACAGACCACTGTGAGAACTTATTTATGCGGACTGACCTCCAGATGGAGACAAAGGCTGGCTTGTACCAAGAGATGCCATAAACGGGTTATGAAAGTCTTTGAGACCAGCACACCAAAGTGAGTGCCCCCTCTGCCATTGCCTCCCCCACCACACACACGGACTCTCTGGCTCCTGCTTGTGCTTTTGGTTAAATTTTGCATTATGCTCTAAAGTGATTTAAGGCCTCGAGTTGGAACCAGCTCGAGTTAATGTACAGCGTTAATAGGCTTTAAATGTTTAAACCTCTCAAAGGCTCTTGATTGTTTAAAACCCTCAAACACATTACAAGGGTGTTGTGGAAGGCAGAAAAGGAGCTGACGAGGGTCTTTTTAGACCTGGGAGGAGAAGCAGAGCTCGGAGCAGTCACACGGGCTTTGTGCCCATCGGGAAGTAATGTAACAAGGCCAAGTGCATGCATATTCAGGAAATAAGAGTCAACCTGTTTCTAAAAGTGTCCTTTTTCATCACTTTTGAGGATTTGTCCCTCTTTATGGGGAGCGTCTGAGGAAATTGGAGTTGTTAACTGTGGAGAAAAGGAGGCTCAGGGGAGACTTTATTCCTCTTTACAACTACCTGACAGGAAGTTGTAGCTATGAAGGGGTTGGTCTCTTCTCCAAGTAACAAGCAACAGAGCAAGAGGAAATGGCCTCAAATTGTGCCAGGGAAGCTTTAGATTGGATAATAGGAATATTTTCTGCACCAAAAGGGTGGTCAAGCACTGGAACAGGCTGCCCAGGGGAGGGGTTGAATCACCATCCCTGGAGGCATTCAAGAGACAAGTAGATGTGGCACCTGGGGACATGGTTTAGTGCTGGATGTGGCAGTGCTGGGTTAAAGGTTGGACTCAATGACCTTAGAGGTCTTTTCCAACCTAAGCAATTCTATGATTCCTTTAAAACATCCCTCCCTGCACATTTTGTGGTGTCTCTCACAGACCTGGTTGCAGACCTGTTCCTTGGTCCCATTTGAGGCCAGGGAGTCTAGAGAGTGGCTCTTTTCTTATGTATTTCAAAACTAGAACTAGATGAATACATACCCATACATATGTATGGAGACAGGTTCACTGCACATATACATGTCCTGATACAGGGGTAGAACTGGAAGTGCTTCTGTCACCAAAACTGCGGGAAAAACAAAAAACCCCTCCAACAACATTTTTTAATGTTAGAGAGTTACGGCATTACTTTATTTTCTGGCCAGGATGTTGCTCTGGCCAGGATGTGCCACAGAAATCATCTCACCCACACATAGCCCGGGTGTGCAGAGAGAATCATTCCATGCAAATCACATGTATTTACAAGATTTTCCCCCAAACTTTATACAGTCAAAACCCATAGAAAAGTGTTGGGTCAGTCTTCATTGGTTCCAAGTTGAGCAACCCCCAGGATTCACTTTCCTATCGGATCCGAATCTCCTCGCCTCCAATGTTAATTAGATCTTCATTCTTCACTTTTCTTATCGGTCCTTTCCAGAGCAGATGTCTCCCACTCTGCCAGGGCTGGTGTCTGGGGTAGATGTTTGTAGATGCCCTTGGAGAGCTGGGATCTCTTGTGGATCTCCTGTGCTGCTCCCAGGCTGTTGGGATGCTGAGCTCACCAGGCCTCACCTGGAGAAACAATGCCCTGGGAAGGAGCTTCAGTTCCCTTCCCCCGGGGCAAAGGTGGACAAACCTGGCTAAAGTTGGATAAAAAATTTTAAACTGGAGTGTTTTCCACCACTTCTTCATCCTGACCAGTTAACCATTAGTAATCAGCCTTTAGCAACTGATACCACTTTCCTTTTGAATGCTAATTTCCTATTTTCGCCCAAAAAATAAATATTTAGGAAATCACCCATGCAGACATACATCCCCTTTGCCATCTTTTGGGGTTAATGCAATGCCAAGGTGGTCTGTTTGGCATTTCCGAGCTAGAAAGAAGTTGCCCAACTGATGGCAGGACAAGGCTCACAATATGTTATGCTTAAAAGGCAGAGCTGGGGGAGCGTGTTACATCTTTACTTCTACTACTTCTCTCTGCTCTCTGGTGTACCCACAACACATTTTGCATTTATTTATTAATGCTGGCACTGACAGAAATAGGAAACTCTCTAGAAATATGAAAGATCAGCCACTTTCACTGTACAGACATCTGTGTGTCACTGCATATCAGCCACTGAAGTGCTCTTTTATAATTTCATGTTATAATACTCCTCAAGGGGAATCATAGCTCTCATTTGCAGCATAAGTTCAAATTCAGAGTTATATCTTTCTTCTCACAGAATATTATTTTCACTAGATGCTATTTTTTTCCAGTACTTCAGGAATATAGCTGATTCTCTAGGTGAACACTGGCACACCTGGCACGGAAATGTTGAGACCTCAGAGTTAACACTTCCATAGGAAAATAGGAGTGGAATGTAGATATGTTTTCTGCAAGTCAATAACACAACTGTACTGCTGAGTGTAGTCATTTAGAAGCATTTTTCTTTGCCTTTTTTTTTCCCCCCCAGAAGGAAAGGCTCAACAAGAGAATTCATTGTCAACTCCATAGCATTTGATCTCCACGGAAACATTATCAGCTGACTTCAAAGTCAACCTTCAAATGCACTGTGGGGCTTTTTTTTTCCCTGTGGCTTATTTCTGATGCTCCTAGATGTGCACTTGCAGACTGTGGGGGAAGAAATACCAACACAATTCCGCCAACCTTGTACCTGATCACGAGAGAGCACTGGCACTTAGGGGAAGGAGAGAAAAAGCTTCTTTAATGAGGTGCAGAGATCTTATAGTCTTGAGCAAAAGACAGGGCAAGTAGCGTATGCACTCCTCTAAACTCATTGTTTTTCTGTCCTAGCTCAAATCTGTCTCCCTGAACTTGGTGTACAGTAAATTAAGGAGTCAGCTCAGTCTGGCTTTTCAGCAAGAAGAACTGTTGATATTCCTCTGTGTGTTCATTTTAAGTCAGCTATACTGACTTGTAGTTTCTCCCTCACCAGCATGGGAGGTACTGGCAGAAGCATCAGTACCTTCTAAAGTTACGAGAACAGACAACTTCGCGTGGTCCGTGAAGGGCATGCAATCAAGTTGCTTCTCAGGGATGTCAGTAGGTCTTTGGGGGCCTGACAGAAGGTGAAATAAAGTAGAAGTAAAGCAGGGGAGACAGATTCTGTAGAAATACAAAAGACTTTCCCACCCACAGCCCTGGAAAACTAGTTTTGTGTGTTTTAAAATTCAGTGGTTGTTCCATATCCTTTAATAATGTCACCGGGTCTTTGATCTGTTGCTGGCTTCTGAATTCCAATGGCAAGATGCATCAAGGCCAAAGAAGACAATGAAATCAAAGCTGGCATTTATTATTGGGCTGGTCTTCTTTGAAGGAAAGTTTGCTGAGCTTTTTGCATGCCTGGCATCAAAGAGGAAAGAAGACCGCACATGTAACAGAAGGAAGATTAATACAGGCATGATTTGCTAGACAGAAAGAAATCCTTACAGAGGGAACAGGGAGGAAATTTCTGTGTGTGCCAAATCTTTTTGTTAAATGCAGAGACTGAAGCAAAGTTTAGATTCACCTTCTTGGCTCCTCAGGTTGTCAGCTTAGAAAAGTACCATTCCCCTTGGGCAAATCACTGCCACGTTCGCTTGGTCTAATCTGCCTGGACAGAGTCCAATTGGACACTGGAAACTCCACTTAAAAAGCAGCTGGACCTGGTAGAAACTATAGGTGAGTAGGGCCTTCCTCATTTCTGCCCAGCCTGGCTCTTCCAGGGCACACAGATGAGTTATGCCAATGTACCTGTGTGGGCTGCAGAGGATGAGCAGGTATTTTCTCTGCAACAGGAAGGGAGATTTCAGCATGATCCTTGAAGGCTGTACAGGGTCAGTCCAGGTTGTTGCCTGCGAGCATTCATGGGGATGATGTGAACTTCACAGGGGTGCCCTGCACTAAGTGGTTCTTGTTGACCAGGCAAAATTGCATCTTACTGTGATTTCTGACTGTTCTGTCTCAGTAACTGTATCAGCACACGTAGAAAGGACTTTTCTGCTTCTGGCAGGTCAACTCAAGGAAGCAGCAATAGAGCCCAGAGACTTTCAGATCCTGAAAGTTGTACAAGCAAAGAGTCCTTCGGTCACTTGAAAAAAAAAAAAAAATGAATGGATAGGCTTTTCTCCAGCACCTAAAGGGGAAAATAGGCAAATCAAGTTGCCACCACCATCACCCCAAGCGCTCAATGGCTTCTCTGGTAGTGCCTTCAGCAAACAAAAGGGTTAAAAAGGCATGTGAATAATTATCTTTTTAGGCCTGAAAGTAGTCCCTCTAGGAGTATTCATAGTGGCACACACTAGGCAATACGAAGAAGGCTCCACTGCCTTTACTTGTGCTGTACCTGCTCTCCAGTGCAACTTGTCTTGAAGAACATCTACCAGTAGACTTCAGCTATTGAGGATTTCCTACAAAAGAAAGAGTACACAAATCCTCTGAGGCTCCTTCTGAGTCATGTCCAATTTTGTGACTAGAAGAAAATGATCTTACATACAGAGAGGCAAAATGGCCTCGCTACTGAAAGACCAGATGCAACGTGGTGCACAGATTCCTCATGCTACAGAACACGTTCTCTGACAGGGCAAACCCAACCTGACTCCACAAGTTTTCCTTTAGCCCTGACAAATGCCTAAGGTGGGAAGCACCTGCCTAAGGTACAGATTTAAATTAAATTTATGTGTCTTGTCATCTGAGGCAAATCCGAGGTGTGATGGAGTCACCTGAGTTTGCTCAGACCTCCAGTGCCCCTTTCTGTTTAATCTTTTGGCCTCTGTCTGGGTCATGCTGTGAACTCCACTCTGCAGGGGATGAAAGAACTTGCCAGAAGCCTCTGTATGGTGCCAAGCATGGTGCTTGCCAGCACATGGCTGGGATAATTTCACTAACCTTGGATTAGATTGTTTCTTCATTTTGACACTGAGGTCCTTTCTTTCCTTTCTGCTCCCAGTAAAATTGGAATCATATTCCGGTACTACAACTGGCACAACTTTTGCTGCCTCCTGTGTTGTGGCTGCAAGTTCACGACCCATTATGTTTGCTTAATGGCTGTAGTCAATCCACTCTATTATTGCTAGGTTATTTTGGGTGGGTCACAGGAATCGCCATTGCCAAAGTAATCAGAGGGTTATTCACTCCGGCTTTGATCCGAAAGCTTTCTTTTCTCCCTAGTCCATCAAATTATCGTGCCTTTAGCTGAGTGCTTTTGCTTCACATGCCAACTCACAGCTTCAGAGAGTGCTTGCTCATCGCGGAAGCTGCCTGGCTGCTGCAGTGCCCAGCATGGGTGCCCGCTCCCAGTGCAGTCCCATGCCCCGAGGGGTACGGTCACAGAAATGTCACCATGAGCAAATCTGCGGTGTGAAATAAGGCAGAGCAAACTGCAGTTCAGCCCTCAGCTGCTGTAACACTGTTCCTGTGTTTACGATGCCGATTTACACAAGCCTAAGGATGGTCCCCATTAAGTGTTCGGGGTTGTGGCTGAGGACATAATCTGGTGCCATAAGACATTCCAGCTTGTGCGGCAGCAGTCGCTGGAAAGGCACACGGGGGAGGTGGCACGCAGCAGGCACACGGCTCCGGAATGCGCTGGGCACTGCTGGCACCTTTTGACGCAGGAGGCCAAAGGCCAAATCAAACCACATTCTGAGAGTGGCTATAATGCAATATCATGACAGACCCTGCAGTTTATCTGGTCCATGGTATAAGCTAAAAATGCATTAAGTCCCAACCCAGGTGGGGATATAATCTCACAAGGACACTGCACTAAATCGCCATCACCCAGTCAGATTTATCCTCCCATCTCCGCTTTTTTTTGTAAGGGCAATTTTCCAGTAAACCCCTTGCTATTCTGCAACCTATTGGTGATGCTGCAAGCTGCTTCTGCTGGAACAGTACATAATTAAGCAATAATTTATATTCTATGCATGTATGCACCGAGCAATAAAGTGTTCTCAAGAGCTGTGTGCTGCTGAGGCGTTTAATCCGTGCACAGAAGGAGTTTACTGCAAAGCTGCTCCCTCCCTCCAAAAGGCTTTTGTCATCACTGTGTTGGGAGGGAATTCGCTGTATTCTTTAATAATTTCATTTGATTGGGATATAATTTAAATAGTTAACGCTACACACTCCACTTTAGGATCAGACCTAATTTTGTTTGTTTGATGTACCTTGAAAATAGTAAAGGCTAGTAGGGCAGCGAGAAAGTAAAGATAATGTTGTTTCACTTGTGAGATTTTTTTTCTCCCATGGGCCTATAATAAAAGAAAGTGATGATAATTGAGTAAACACCACTCCTTCCAAAGACATTACTGGCCACAAGAAGCTACTAGAAATACTTTAAAAGCAGAAATTTACATTTATATGAAAACTGCATGGTTTCAAAGGACATCTTAAAATCCACACCTTTGCGGTTCTCTTTTTATCTACTAATTTATAAGTAATACTTGACATTTCTATATGTTTTAAAAAATAACAGACGGCAAGAAGAATCAGTTTTTGGGGTTGTTTACTTTGTACATCTGACAGCACAGTTTGTGAGTCATTTCTATCTGTTGTGGGGGGAAGGGAGAGAATGAGCATCATTCTGTCAGATGCCAAAGAAGTGATTTCTAAATCCTGAGACAAATGATCAGTAGAGAGGATGGTCTCAGAGGTGGGCTTGGTGCCCAGATCGTTTTAATTACTGGCTTTTTGAATTTCCCGTGACTTCAAAGTGCTGATGCCTCCTTCAGGTTCCAGTCAGACGCCTCCTCCCCAGTAATAAGGGTGGGGATGTTTAGATGAAGCTCCTGCCAACAGGATTTGTTTGTGCCCTAGCACCACAAAGGCTCACCTTCATCTGCAGTGCATCTCAGAAAGGCAGCGATTCTTGTCTCACAAAACACCACAGACCCGAGGAAATCCCTGAAGCTCGGTCACTGTGGAAGTCGAGCCAGGTCTGTGGGTGAAGGACGTGGCTTCTGACATGGTTCAAGGGGATACTAGCATCAGGGAAAATTCAAACAGATTTAATATGGATGATTTGAGCCTCTTTGTGTTTAAATCAGTTCACGCACAGGCAGTTTTGGTTTCCCCTGGCGGTGAGGTTTAAAAACTGTGGAGGCATTGCAGACCCTCACACAGTCAGGCTGATTGGAAAGAAAGGGACATTTACAAAAAAAAAAAAATTAATTCCTTGCAGGAGAGGCCCATGGCACTGCTTAATATAATCATGCTTGAAAACAGCTACGGCAAAGGGCTCTGACTCATAATCCACATGGAATTAGGCTTTGACCAACAATGATATTGCCTTTCCCTGCCATCCCTCTTCAGACTGTGTCTGCCCCTGCAGCAAGGATGGCAGCACCCCAATCTTATACACATATATAGCAAATAAGTTCATCTCTGTCCTACAGAAATCTTCCAATCTGAATGGGACACTTAGTGTAATGTTTAACATTCTTCCGTAATATATAAGAAGGACAACCGTTAGGTATTTAATAGCTCAGGTTCTCAAACCACTGATGATCATCAGCTCATTAGGACGACAGGCACTGTCAAAACCAAGCCAAGATGAAGGGAGGCTACCTGACAAGGAGTCAGGATGGAGGTTTGACTACATGTCAAGCAGCAGTTCCTGTGGCACAGACACAGCCTTACACGCAATTTCATCTCTCACCTGACTGAAGCATTTTGCAGTGACACGTGAATTATCTGTCAAAAATCCCACTGTTGCCTTGTCTCATTCATTAGTGTTTCACGTCGCAGGATAATGTGTAAATCCCAGCACAAAGAACTTTGTGAGTGTGCTCCCCGCAGCTGCTGAAGGAGATGGCTTTTATCTCCCTGTGCAGCTCATGGACCAGCAAGCTCTTCTTACCTACCACCTGTCATGCACATTCTGTGTGTCAGGGCCACGGCTGGACCACCAGCCTTCAGGTCTGGTCATCTGCTTGGACCACAGTTATGCGGAGTGTTTTTCACAAAGAAATTAAAGTTTGTATTGCTGTGGTTTCCAGGGGATCTGGAGCATTAGTGCACATGTAGGAGGGCATCTCACTGATGGCAAAAACTTGACAGGAAACTGCGTAAGGGTTCAGTTTGACTTCTGGGGAGAAAAAGAATTGTAGGGTTGGGAATGCTCATGACTTCCTGCAGTCCTGCTGCCTCGGAAGCACTGTGTTTGTAGTGCAGAGTGTCATGGGCAGGAGCAATAGCCTCTCTCCTGCCACCCCAACTGCATGTCTTACCTGGACTAGCAGAGGCTTCATTTCTATGTGTAAGCTCAGGTTCTGCATCCCTTTTACCCACGGCTCTTTCACTACAATGGCCAACAGTTGTGCAATTTGCAAGGATGATCTTTTGTGTTATCACTGCCAGGTTATGAGGAAAAGCTACTGAACAGTCATGAGTTAGGAACCTTCCTCAGTTTTCATCAGTAGCCTTGCTGGTGAGAGGCCAGATTAACTATAAGCGGGAACTTCCTTGCTTGGCTGAATACAAGCAACACACAGGACTCATAAAATGGCCATAAAGATTTTTCTAGGTTGCATAAAATGGCATTTTTTGTGTCTGCAATGAACAGCCTTAGACAGACAGATAAGTCTGTGTCATACAAGGCATCCTGCAGAAGCACAGGGGGTGACCAGCTGAGGGCCATGCTCTGCACTCTGTGACATTGTGCATGGCAGTCATTATTTGTCATCACGGGTTAGCACATTCTCCAGAACGGGGGCAGGTTTTTTTTAGAAAAGTCTCATGCTTGTGATTTGCTGAGTTCTCTAGTGCTGTTACTTGCTCCTCTTTGTTGTCGCTTTGTTAAGGGGCAGAATGCCCTCAGCAAGGTGGAGTGCCAATATAGTGGGCACTGTTCAAATACAAAGAGTAAGCAACACTCATTGCACTGAAGAGCTTGGGATCAAAACAGCCAAGACAAAGCAAGAAAGCACGGGGAGTATTTGAAATCCAAAGTTATTTCTTTCCCTTTTGTACTTAGCAAATGCAGCTTCAGTCTGGCCACACAGATTTTCCCACCCACCTCTCTTAACAATCCTGTATTTTAAGAGAGCTGAAATTACCATGTTCT
This sequence comes from Dasyornis broadbenti, assembly GCA_013397935.1. NCBI lineage: Eukaryota > Metazoa > Chordata > Aves > Passeriformes > Dasyornithidae > Dasyornis > Dasyornis broadbenti. The sequence goes on along the minus strand of VZRN01004866.1, from coordinate 1,145,054 downwards.
TACTAGCAAAGAAAGGCCTTCCCTGTCATTTTCTAACCACAACCATTTGAAATGAGCCACAGAGCTCGGTTCAGAGCACTGTGCCTCTGATGCATCATTTTTTCCCTGATCCCACAATGTACTAGTCATTCTGACGTGGAACACAGGGAACAACCACATTCTTGTCAGACATATTCACACTACTGAATAACCTAAGTAACATAGTAAAACATGGAAAGGGTATGTGGTTTCTAATCAAACAGCCTGATCTTTGAGTCAGGAATTGTGGGAGGGAGATCTCCCCATTTATCCTGCTCTGTGCTTTGAAGCAGTAAAGGACATCTCCAAAGGCAGCTCCAGGGCCTGAGATCTCACAAGGCTTTTGCAAGAATCCAGATGACTGTATGCAGACTGATGGGGTGCTGGTGGGAGGCAAGGAGGCTGTTTTGAATGAAACAGGCATAGTACCTACTGCAGCAGCTTGCTGATCCTCACTGGTACCCAGTGGCACCCTCATAATATGAGGATTGATGAATATGCTGGGCTGTCTGGCAGCTGTACAGGGCATTAGGGGAGGCACCTGACCTTTAGAGCAGGACTACCTACAAGGGACATTCCAAAATACAGCGGAGAAAAGACAGTCCAGACACACACAGCAGTGATCAGAAGAGGGAACAGGGAGAGGACCATGGCAGTGATCTCACAGCAGGTCCATGACAGAGATTTGCCTGTAGACTCAACACCTATGTGATGTTCCTACTAAATAAAGGAGGTGGGTATTGTGGAAAGTCCATAGATTTTATTGTGATGTGCGTATGTTCCTGCAAATGCTCCCAGTTTCTGAACCAAATTCCATGTGAATTCACCACATAATCTTACCTATATATTCAGAGTGGGGAGTGTCAAATTCATTTATTCAATGCAACTGCAACTATAAAGAGCAAAGCAACAGAGAAACAACAGCAAAAGTGTTGTAGAAGAGAAGCAGAACCAGGGGCAGGAAGGAACAGAAGAAAGGAAGGGCACCATAAGACAGGAGCTTGTCACTGAAACTGGGCTGACTGTGACTGCTTTGGAAGATTGTGCTGGTTTAGGGTGGGGCCAGGAAGAAGGGAGATTCCTCGGCAGCAGCTGCTAGTGAACTGATGCAGGATGTGCTGTGCAGGTAGCACACATCACATGTTACTGATCCATGCACGAACAGAGGGATGACACACGGGACTGACCGTGTGTGTCCTACAGCACGTGTCCTGTAGGTTGCCTTCTGTTCCCAGGGCTCTCCAGGCAATTCAGAGAGGCCCACAAAAGGAGGAATTAAGAGGAAAAATAAAGTACCAACTTCATGTTGATTTGTTATCTCTTGTGGCAGGCGTGTAGCATCTGTATCTATCCATTATTTGGTGTGTGGGTGGCAATTGTGACATTTCAGGAGATCAGACTTTAGCTTCAATGAAGCTGGAGGCCAAAGATCAAAATTAGACTCATCTGGGTGGGATAAGGTTCAGTCTCATCTGGTACGTGTGTCTTTCCATAACACCACCTGACAGAGTTATGAAGTTTGTCCTCGCAGCGTTCTCAGAAGAAATAAGAAATGAAATATTGCTGCAGAGAAGGAAAACAAGAACAGGGTATTTTGAAGATTTCAGCAACACTGCAGAGGGCATCTAAATTGAAACTGGAGTCATGCCGAGGGTTGAATCTGAGTTTTGTGAAGGATTTTAAGATTTTTACAGTGATATTTTAAAGGAGACTGTATAATGAAAAAGGCTGTATTTTGATATAAGAAAGGCATGAAGAAAATCTCCTGTGTAATTTCAAATGTACATTTAAACAAAGCCAGAATATGTCAAGTACACTGTAATACTCTATAAAGTCTGTCACTGAAAAACTGGAATTAAACAAAAAATTCAAGCTTATTTTCCCTCCAAAAAATGTCAAAACAAGATTATTCACTACGTGTTTGTCTAAAGCAAAGTTTCAGAAAAACCAGTGGTTCCATGAAGCATTCTGGTTCCCAAGGGAGTGCTCATAATGAAAAACTGTTCCTGCTGAAGTTTCTCCACACAGCTCTGTTCAGCGTTAGACGATTCAATATTCAAGGCTCTGGTGGCACTCAGTTCTTTCCCCATGGAACCTCCAGCCTAAGCCACTCTCGATACAAACACCTTCCTTTAGGCACTTCCTTACTGCTTGCACCAGCCCTTCTCAGGCAGCTTGGAAAGGGGTGTGTCTATCGCTCTTCTAACTTCTCTTTCTTTTTTTTTTTTTCCTCCCTCCTTCTCCCCTTCCCGCTCTCCTCCAGGAACCTTCTGCATCATTTCACTGTGCACGTGCGTGGCTGGAATCAACTTTGAGCTCTCCCGCTACCCCCGCTACCTGTACGGACTTCCCGACGACATCAGCCATGGCTATGGCTGGTCCATGTTCTGTGCGTGGGGGGGCCTGGGCCTCACTCTGATCTCTGGCTTCTTCTGCACTCTGGCCCCTTCTGTCCAACCTGTCCCCAGGACCAACTGCCCCAAATCTAGACCTGAGAATGGGACAGTGTGCTAAAACAAATAGCAAACAAATACACACACACACACAGACATATATATATATATGCCTATGTATGCCTATACATGCATATGTATGTATATGTAATTATATATATATAAAATCTCAAATTAATGCCAGTGCCAAGGTAGAGCTGAGTCCAACATGGCACTCACATCTCCACTGGACTCTGTGTTGCTTCATTCTTTCTCACAGTGATGGGAAAGCTTTTCTCTCACGTGGCTCTTCCATCCAACTCTTAAATTCAGCATCACACCTTAGAGGTCAAATGAACCTACAGTTGCACCTACCTACTGCCATTTGGGAGGGGGAACAGGGGATCCGTGTGGGGAATCTGGAACCAGAATCTGTACAGGACATGGTGGGGGCAGAGGCGTGGTGGGGGATGATGACACAACAATTGTGTCCTTTGCAGCCAGAAGGGAAAATGCAAACAGCAAGCAAAGGAACAAATGAAGCATTTGAGCCACTTCAACAACGTACCTCCTCAAGGCCATTATCAGAAACCCACCCGCTTTCTTTTTTATTCTTAAAACAAAATGACAGAAGCCTGTCCTGTCATTGGTTTTAGGGTTTTGGGTTTTTTCTTTTCCCCTCCTTAAAACACAAGAAAACAAAATGGACAGAATGTGTGAGGAAAAGTAGAAAAGCATTTTCTCTTTGCCTGCCAAACTTTAGAGAGAAGCCAACAAGTGAAAATAATAATAATTAATAATAATAAAAAAATCTAAGAAAATAAAACAAGAAAACAATAAAAAACTCCAAGAGGACATCTCAGCGGACGTTCCAACAATGCGGTTTTAATCTTCCAGCTGCCTTACATCCAGGCTTACAACTGAGGCTGAACTGCTAATGTAAATGCAGCAGAAGGCCTTTTGAAAATGCTGTGATACATGTGTGTATAACTTTTTCTTCCCTCTTACTTTATTTTTTTTTTAACAAAAAGAAAAATTTAAAACATTGCAATGTGATTGTCCACTAAACCATCCATGCTGTGTTTGTGGCCCAAGACTGAGGCACCGCAACGGCAGAAGCATGAGGAAAGCCGTCAGGTCCGAGACAGCGCATCTTCTCTGGTGGATTTCAGGAGGTTTTTTTGTTTTCTTTTCACGGAGCTTCTGAGAGTTCAGGATGGTGGATCCAGGGGAAGACTGACCAAGGAGAAGGGAGGTGGGGGGAGGCTTGGCAGTTGTTCTTCCCAGGTATTTGCTGGAATGGGATTTCATCAAGTTGCTGGTTTGGATGTTTGAGACAACTGGGCAAAAGCCATTGCGGAGGAGGAAAAGGGAGCAAATTTCTGTAAGAGAGAAGTAACAGATGCGTCTCATTGCGTTCATGTATGCCAAATAAGATCTTCCCACATCTTGTCTTTGGAAACTGCCCTGGTTCACTGGACGTCTCCTCTCTCCATCTGGGAGAACTGTGTACAGATGGACGTGAAAGGGTCAGATGCAGAGAACAGAGATCCATTTCCCATGAGCTTAAGCATTGTATGATATAACTGTGAATCTGCAAATGGAACTCTGTCTCTTTTTCTCGTCTTTCTCTTTTTCCTGCTATTCCTCTTCCTACTGTCTCCTTTTTCCTTCCCTCTGCTCTTCCCGTCGTTCAGGTCATAGGTCCCAGATGAGCTAAATGAACAGCTAAGTCTGGAGAGGTGGGTGAGTGCCATTAGAGGAAGCAAAGCATTTTGGCTGTGAGGACGGTGGGTCCTTGCAGGGTACCAGTGGCTGAGGGAAGGTGGGGAAGAGGGGCCAAGGGTGTAGCCAAAGGGACTCTGAAGAAGGGTGACTGAATTGCCATAAAGAGGAGTGAGGGCACCACGGACAAACATGCAGGCAACGGGAGACAGGGCAAAGAGAAAAGGTCTCCCCAAAACCAACCCAACCCAACATGCTCTTAATTCAGGGATAGTACCAGCAATCCGTTCTTACAGAATAGCTGCATGATATCAATCCTGGTTAGTCAATAAAAAGTCATCCTCTGCATCTAAAAAATCTCACCAGGAGAAGGAGGCAGTGCCTGCTGCACAGAAACGCAGGCATTAATTTCTAGGTCATTCCATCTACACAGCTGGCAAGAAACTGTGTTGCTTGGTTTAAAAATACCCAGCTAACAGATAATTCTTACACATGTAGCTGTATTAACAGTGCCCAAAGAAATGAAGGAGGTTTTCTGGAGGGCATGTTGGAGTAGGGTAGATTTGGGTTTCTTCCATTCTTGCTCAGCTACCTAGCTTTTGCTTTCTGTTGTCTACAGATTCCCCAAACATGCCAATGCCAGCTGCTAAGTCAGTGCGTTGCCACTGAAGTGCCACCCCTGTCAACTGAAGTTTCACAATTTCATTTTCTATTAGATGTGACCAGAGAAGTTACTTATTTATTTGTGTTGAAAATATAAGCCTTTTGAAGAAACTTCCTTCTTAAGTAGATTGGTTTGTTTATTTTTTTTCTGGGAAGGTTTTCAAACAGAGTGGTTTTGAAAAGTTTTGAAACCATTTGACTGTGCAAGTGCCTACTCGGTAAGGAGGTTGATGAATTACCATTGAACAGAAGGAAATTTAAAACAAAAACAGCCTTGGAAAGCTAAATGAAAGCTGAATGCAGAAAACCAGTAACTGGAAACCAAAAAATACCTATAAAAATTGTTTATTTCTTCAAAGTATAAAAAATTTTGAAAAGAACCACTTCTCAGTAAGAAATTATTAGGAAAATTATGACTGTTTCATTGAAGCAGCTTGGAATGCAAACTTTCTTCCTCCTCTGCAGTGCTGAACGTGATAGGAAAGGTGTTTCATGTCAATGCAGATATCTGGAGTGACCCAGGTAAACCAGAATCACAGAGTCTGGAATCCACCATCAGGCTCTGTGACAGGCAAAGCACTACAGCGGCTCCTGTGATGATCCTTGTGTGGTCTGTGAGAGTTCACAGGGTGTATTCCTCTACAGATACAGTTTTGAAAGAGGTAGAGCAGTAAGATTTAAAGAAATGGAAGTAATTTTGCTGTTTGATGGATTTTCAAAGCTTTCATTTTTTTATGCAGTTGGCATAAAACCAATTTTGCCTTGATGAAGTATTCTCTGATGGTGTTGGTTTACAAGCTGTATATGAGCCTGTGTGTCTGTCTGTGTGTGGCAGTGGTGAAAGAGGGTTACGATTATTTTTATTTACAATAGAAAAGTGTTGATCCTGAGTCTTTGGGCCAGTTCTGTGATTTTCCTCTTGCTCTAGCACAGGGATTGTAAGGCCTGTGTAGCTATGAAGCATCTGAAAAGCTGTGGGAATGTCTGAAGCAGCCGATGATCCTCTCTCCTTAATCTCCAACTGAATCCCCAAAAGGACCATTTGTCCAAACACCAGTTCTCTCATCACTGTTTTAAGTAAGGGCAAAACCCCTTTGGGAGATTGTGAATTTCCCTCTGTGTTACTCGAAGAACTGGGAGCAGTCCCATGTGGTTCCATACCCCTGAATAGGGGTTACAGCCCCACCACACCTTCTGTTGGCTCAGACTTGTCTTTAGAGCAGGGTCCAGAATACATCCAGATCCAAATTTGTGACGGTTAGTGTATCCATCTCTCCTGAGCTGAAGCACACTCACAGCTACTCTGAGTTTGCACATTTTGGGGGAGGCTTTGAAGTATCTTTCTGAACAGAAATTGAAGATTTTGACTGGTGCGTGGTTTCTTAGTTGGAGGAATAGCTAATTAGAAATCTGTTATCAGTGATCCCAGCCTTAAGGGGCTTGACCCTGTCCCTCAGAACTGCTCTGGCCAAGTGTTTAAGCATGTGCTTCACTTGGAGCATGTGACTAATCCCCTTAACTTTGGTTGACTATTCATACGCTCAAAGTCAAGAATGTTCTTTCCCGGCTGACATTCAGCTTCCTGCAGAGTCCAGCCCACGCGCTTCTTTTCCCGTCCTTCCCCTGTAGATAAGGTGACACTGTCATATCCTGAGCTATCAGCACATTCTTGGTCTCCCTTTCCGTGAGGTGGAAATGCAGGATCCGTGGCTGGCAGGCTCTTTCCCACGCGTTGCCTTTCACACTGCACTTCCGGGACAACACATCTCTGTGCTCCAGAGACCACAGAGTCACTTGAGTGCAGGGGATGCAGATATCCTGAAACGCCCATCCTAAGGATGCAGGATGAATTGGCTCAACCCATTGCGATCTGCAGGCTGAGGTTTTGTTTGTAGTGGCTCAGTGATGTTGCCCTGTGACTGCATCAAGTGAGCTACAGGGGTTCTGCTGGCCATCCCGGCTGGGACACTCTGTATGAGGGGGCTGTGTGGCAGGAGAACCTATGTCCTGTATCCTGTGTACTCTATAGGAAGCCTTCTTCTTCAAGCTAAAGCTGTTTATGTGTTAAATTTCCTGACGCATCTTAGCCGCCTGTATATATCATCTACCCCTTCTTCCCCTCTGCAAACACACAACTGATCTTTCCTCATCTAAATAGTACAGTCCCTCCAGTTCTTTTGCTAGTTGGGCTTTTTTTTCTTCTACCCCAGGGACAGTAGCAAGTGGATCACAAACCACCAGTGACCAGAGCAATTTCTTTGAAATACTGCTTTTGAAAAATTGCCATTACTTTTTAAAATGTTATTCCAGCTGCAATAACAAATGAAAGGGAAGAAAAAAACACCCTCAGAGTCCTTTAAACAGAGGATCCTCATCCTCCCAGGGGTGAATTGTGAGAGTGCAGGTATTGTGCTTTCCTGTAGGTGCGACTCATTTGGGACCATTTTTAGCTACAGCACATTAGCTGTGCAGTTCATTGGACGGTGAATAAAGCAAAGTTGGTGAAGGAGAAGATTGATATGCAGGGGTATCTCAGATTCCCGAGCATTCCTGGAAGACTGTGTCTCCATGGCTGTCCATTTACCCACCATGCAGCGCCTCCGAATCAGGCTCATCCCTGGAGCCCCACTGATAAGCAGAGCTCAGAAGAAAATCACTGTAATCTGCCCTTAATTCTTGAGTGCCATGCTAACTGCCAGCAGCGAAATGGAGGGAAAATAATATGTTACCAAGTATAGCTTAAATAAAGACATGCATTGTTCGGGCTCTTTCTGCTGTGTGTCTCTACATAGACCTAGAAGGGCTCCAGGAGTGCTCAGGCACATTCACACAAAGCAGCACTGCATTTCCTTGCCCCCAGGTTTCCCACTCCTTCATGGCCCACACCGCTGTGCTCATCCAGCCAGCAAGGGAAGACTCAAGGTGAAAAACTGAGACAGCTCTGAATGATTGCCAGGTACCAACAACAGACAAAGAGTGAAAAATGGGCACGAAACACAAACAGCATGTAAAGATTAGTGACAGATGAATTTTCAAGGTCAGGAACCAAAGTTCAAAAAAAGCCTAAAGTTCGACTGCAAACTCCAGGCCAGATCCATAAAATCTTGATTCTGCCAGTCTAAGGTCAAAACTCAAAACCCAGGGCTTAGCTCAAAACTTGCAGTCCCACTGTTTCCAGTTATAGCCAGGAATATAATGCAACTGTTCCATAGTCTGTTGAGGTTCATAGAAAGCTCAGGTGCCTTAGTAAATATTTTAGTGCTGTCATGGTTAACACCGAAAATGAAACGTGCTTACACACTCACAATATCTATTCTTTGGCTTACACACTCACAATATCTGTTCTTTGGCTTTAGGAAGGAAGTCATCAGACTCTACCTCCCCTCCCTCCCTCTCTCCCTGCCTTCCCCCAGGTCCAACTTAGGCTTTCAACCTGTCTGCCCCACTAACACCCCAATCCTACAACCTTCTTCAGAACCATCGTTATAGATTGCAACATTTTTACAACAAATGCTGTATGCCTTGCACATGTTTAGGGTTTAACTTGGAGAAAGAGTCTGGATGACTGCCTCAATATAAGCCACAAGAGAGAAATGAAATGCTGGGCACCTCTAGTAAAGCACTCCAGAATCACAGATCAATTGTCCTTCCCTTGCTCAGGGAAGACTTGTAACAAAAATATCAGTCTCAGATAGATTATTTCCAGGGGAAAGTGGGGGAGTGGAAAAAAGGAGACCCAAGAGCAGTTGCTATAGGTCAAAATTGGTAAAATTCTGTGAGGATAATGCAATGACACCTGCAGCATCAGCCACAGGAACTATCAGTCCCTTCTAGGACTGCACTTTTATATTTTTACTTCACTGATTAACACTCCTGCACAGTGGCAAAAAATGACTTCAGAAGTTTTCTTGCATAGGGTGTGTTGAGATGGCCACCCTCGCTCCCTTCTTTCCTTAAACACACCCAGACGCACACATGCATATCCCACATCATGTGGATGCCAGGAACCTGTAAAGGTGTCCTATAGAGAGAGAAAGTACACTGCAAACTGCAGCATAATTGTTTTTCCTTCTTTTATGCTTAACTCAGGAGTCGCAGTGCAATTCAGATGCCACGTGTGTCCGTGTTAGGTTGTGCGTGCAGATCACATGGAAACCCTCTGCTGAAGATGCATGAGGAAGCGCAAAACAACTGGGATAAATTTGGTATTTGCCATCCAAAAGCAGTCGGCTATTTCAGGAAGAGTGGCCAATGTATCCCCTCCAAAGCAGCAATGTTTATGGTCCCCCAGTGCAACAATCCCACTGTGCCAAGAGGCAGCGCCATGGCAGGACACGCCCTGAGTCTGCTTGTGCGGGCTGTCGGCAGCGTGAAGCTGCTGGGCACAACAGGGAGCTTCACATCCCACGGGTCTGAGCCCTACCAGTGGCAGCAGGACGCAGGAATGTCTCTGTAAAGGCAGTTCCTTCAACTGGCCTTGTTACTCTGCCAGCAGGTCAGAAATACCCAAGCAGTAACAGTGATTCTGCAGTAGGTGAGAGAGAGAGTAAAGCCTTCAAAAACCAGTGGGTTTTGCCCCAGTTTTAAAATGATGTAGACTCCAAAGAGTGTGAATCAGTCATGGCTTAGTCTCCTGGGGCCAGATACACAAAACAGCCTCAGCCTCCAATTCCTCCTTAGATGGCGAATAAAACACTAAATGCCTTTGGTGCCTACATATTTTCTTTTTAAAAAACATATATGATCCTAATTTGCTTAAGCTCGTGTGATGTTTTATCTCAAGAAAGTTTTCTTGTGGGTGTAGAGCATAAGGCTGTATTTTTTTTTATTTAACAAAGGGTTATTCATTAACAATATAGATCATAAGAAAAAGGTTCAAGTAATCAGAACAACAAAAGTGCAGCCTTAGACTATTCGGTTAGAGTGTACTGAATTATTTATAACTCCTGGGCACCAACAGCAATCACAGATATCTAATTTAAACTGTTACTATTTTTACTTAGCAATTTCCATCACTTAGAGTGTTTAGATCTATGTATTTGTGGTTTGATCTTTTGCAGGACAAAATTTTCCCTACTTACACAGAAAAGCATATTTGGGAACTTTTGATGGTATTTTTCTGCAGTAACTTTAATTATTATAAAGCATTTGGAGGCCTAGTATGGCAGACAAAAACTTTCAAAACCGTAAACTGTACCTAAAATGGGCTTGAACTTTCAGTTCTTTCTCAGACAAAATTCTCTTTGAGGACAGGTCATTGGAATCAAAGGGAAATTTGCTTCATTGGGAGATGCAAGGCAGGGTCCTATTTATGTGTATATGTGATGAAGGGACTTAGGCAAGGGGGCTGTACTTGTATGTCAGCCCACTCAAGGATCTTTTGCATAAACGCAGGAAAAGTCACTGCTAAGTCACTCCAGCTTTCTACCAATCTCTTCTTGTAAAAGACAACCCTTATACTTGTGTGTGGCTGGAATAAAGCAGTAGTAAATCTAGCCCATAGGCTGACACACATATACTTGTATATATGTGTATATTTGTATATATATTTGTAAATTTATGAAAAATGTCCATATCTTCATGATTGCCTGAAATTACCTGAGGTTGATGTACAGAATTTCAGGCAAAGGACTGTTTCTTTTTCACAATCCTCACATATCTCAGATTTAAACCAAAACAAACTAAAAAGTACTATTTCCCAGGAAAATCCTCATTTTGCCATCGCACCAGTTGAGGAGGGGTACCACACTTAAGTCAGCGGCATGCACGTCCACACACGTACATCCAGTCAAAGGACTGGGTCTCAAGGGCTTTTTTAAGGAAAAGGAATGAACTGAAAAAGCAATGGTAGAATTTCTGTTCAGCATTGGCTCTCTCAATTGATTCTCTTGTCCTTTATTAAGAGGCCTTTTGTACAGTGCTGTTCTTCTCCTTAGGTGTGAGTTTGGGAGGAGCAGCTTTGTGGGTGACATCGAGCTGCCCAAAGGCTGGGATTTTCTGACCTGCCTTTGTCCCCATTAATCTTAGGCACTGAGTTCGTGGTGATAATGGGCTCATTTCCTTTGGTTTCTTGTACAGGTAGTGAAGAGAAACAGTCGCTCACAGGTGTGACCCGGCAAAACTGACATCTAAGTCAGCGTTAGGAGCTCCTTCTTGCTTCATGGATGAGCACTGACCTATCTTAGGTGGTCCCAAGATCCTAAAAGATCTTAAATCCCGGTGAGATAAATCGGGTGCCTGGTGCAGAAGAGCATCCATAGGGAGATCAGCCGTGTCTGTGTGCTTCGGGTGCATGGCCTGGGCTCACCGTGTAAAACACAGGTGTTAATGGTGCAAGCCTGTTGGAACAAAAGGAGATGTTCACAACAGCCTTCCCCTCCCAAACTGTAATGTGACTGCAAAGGATAGGGCTTGTCCCAACCCCTGGAAATAGCATTTGAGGTGAGTGCCTTGTGGTGGCCTCCAGGCACAGACGACTGGGTGGTCCCAGTGCTGGAGGTCAGAGGTCTTTGGTCTGAACTCTTCACCTTTCTCTGCCAGTCCTGGGCATTCCTGAAGCAAGAATGTAAATTCAAAGAACGAATTTACATCTTAAAAAGTTCCTGCTTTATCCCCAAACTGGCCTGAAAAAGTCATCTCGCTGGTAGTGATAATCAAAAAATTCTCCTCCAAGATACGGTCTGGGTAGTTTCATATTCTTTTTTTCAATGTTAATAACTGCTTTACAAACAGCTTACATGGAGATTAAAGAGATTGCAATTTCATCCCTTATTGTTGGGATTATAGTTGTCCTCAGAAAAACCAAACTGAGGACTCAACAAGAGGATGAGCTGTGGCAGTATTATTCAGAAAGCTGCTCTGACAAGGCTGAACGTACATCTCCATCTCATGGTGAGAGTCTCTCAGAGCCAAAATTGGGAATTGCATATTGATGGTGAGTCTGTCTGGACGGACCAGCAATTTAATCTCATATTAGAACTTTGGAACTCTTGTATATTCCCACATATTACCTGAATAAAACAAACACAGTCAGATGGGTGGAAAAATTAAACTGATTTCTGAAAACTCCAAGGCTAAGTGAACTTTGGATCTTGTGCCAGTGTATGGTCACTACTATTTGTTTCTACAGCTAAATTTAAGTCAGTGACTTGACAATCTTCACCCATCTCTCAGAACATCTTTATTTTTTAAAATACTGTTAAGGTTTTGACAAGAGGGACTTCAGCTGACCTGCAGGGACTTGTAAAGTGAAGATTCAATACTGCGTACTTGCACTTAAGGAAAGACTTCAGCTAGAAAGTGGAAGATAAAGCTGAGTTACAGGGATCAAATGTTATTTTTCAGCATGGTACTACCTTGCCCAATCTGTAGTGTATCATCCTGATATTCTTCTCCTGTTCTCCCTTTCCCTTTTTTGAGGAATAAGATATATATCTCTGTCTCCCTCTCCTCCCTTTCCTCCCCGTGTGTGAGAATACAGACATGCTTCCTGTAAAGACATTTTTCTCTAAATCTCATTCCATACCAGCTCTTGCATATGTGACTGTTTTGTTATTTGAGATGTCTGTGAAAAAGAAATAAAGGCTTTAAGAGTGAACTCTGGAAATGAGGAGGAGCTTGAGAATATATCAAATTTAAGGATGCAGCGCCATTTTCTGTAAGATTTTTCAGAATATTCCTAAATTCTCATTGTCACTCTCCTGCCCTCCCTCTCTGTGAGAGGGATGAGGAGGGTGCTGGGATGTGGCACGCTCAAAGGTTGCTCTCTAAACTGTTGACTCACTGTGTCCCACAAGCATTTTGCAGATTTTTCTGAGTTTCAGTGTCGAAGAAAACCTCCTTTTAAAAGGTGATAAAGCCAATGCACAACATCACATGGGAGGAGGTTCTAAGGGGTGACTCCATACCAGTTTATCTTTGTTTCCCATCCTTTACAACAGTTCTGAGTGTCCAGCCATGCACAATGTCACTGGGTTCACTTTGCCAAGGCACAGCGTTCCAAGAGGGGCCTGACTGACCTCTCACCCCCATGATGCACTTGGATTATCTTCTTGGAAAATTTTCCACTTTCTCTCAAAAACCCCTGTCTCACCTCCCAGTGAAAGCCATAATCACTCCTGTAACCCTGCCGCAGGGAGAGAATGCCCAGGCTCCATGGGACAGAGCAATGTGTGAGATCCTGGGAAGGAAGGAGGACGGGTGGAGCTCTCAGGCCATCAGAGCTCCAGTGTTACCTTCCCATGCCAGCTCCCCTGCTGCTCATGGTGCACTCGGCCTGTTCAGCGCGTGGGTCTGACTCTCACTGTCCCATCTGTGCCCCTGGAAAAGCGTGCAGCTGAGGCAAAACACTCCTGTGTGAGGGCACGAGGGTTGTGCACGAGGGGCAGGGAGAAATCAGACTCACTGCACTCCCCACCATCCACAGCAGGTGCATCTCATGAAGATATTTGCTCTCCAGGATTTCTTCTGCCCCAAGTGATATTCACCTTAACCATGTGCTGCCACACTGGCCAAAAAGTTTTTGGAGGGGTCCCCTCTCTTGACTTCCTCATTGGTCCTTTTTTCCTTATGAGTTTTATTTCTTGCTCAGAAGAAATGAAGCAATTCCCATAATCATCCTTTGATGATGACAAAAGTTGCAATCATCACAGTCTCTAATTGACAGTTTGGGAAGCTTAGGATAATAACTCACTTAAATGCCTGCAAATTGAAGTATGTCAGCACTTTCCTAGGACATTCCCAAGTAAAATAATATGACTGGTACAAGACATTTGTCATGAGGGAAATCTTGGCCAGCTGTTTATGTTTCCTCTAAGTGCAGTACACACACATCAAAGCTGGGTTGGGAAAGACCTAGGATGCCACAATGCTCAGGCATATTCAGAGAAATGCAGCAATACATTGCATTTATCTGGCATATTTTCTCTTTAGAAAATTGTACAAGTATGAGTCACATCAGATCTGTCTGAGGCAGGTAGGTATTATAGCCATTTTGGAGATGGGAAGCCAAAAGCCTGGGAAAAGACCTTCTGTTTAATGGTTTGATGCCCCTCACAAGTTCTACCAGCTGCAGGTGGAGCATTCTCTTTTCAGCACTTTTGAAAATCCAGACTGTAGCTGGGTTTATTCAAATCTGCAGTGGCTGTAAACGTAAAAGCCAGGATTAGGACACTCAGGATCCTGATTTCTTCAGAGCACTGCTACAGAGCTTTGATCCCACAAAGCACTTGCCTGATTTCGAGCATAAATTTTCCACTAAGGATGCTATTGCCATGCTTAAAGCTAGGCACTTGCCTAAGTGCTCTGTTAGACTGGGAATTACACTGAAATATATTAAACTTAGCATATTTTGAAAAGTTCGAAATTGTGTCCATTTCTGATAATGATTTGGGCATTGTAAAGGATATTCGAACTGTGTATGCAGCTGCTCGACCACGTGGAGCACTTTTTAGCCAATACACACGGAGTTTTATGACTTTTGGGTCATAACATCCATTTGTCAGAAGTAATAGAGAGTGACATGTCCTGTGAGGCTGGGACCTCTGTGCTGCTGTAAGAGGCAAAGTGGCTCCTGTGGCCATCGGTGCTAACAACACATCAACAACCACTGACTATTTTGTTAGGTTGTTCTGGTGAGATGTGAGTGTGGTGGCTAATTTCACAAGTAACGTGACATCAAGTGTATTGTACTTTTCCATTTCTTCCTGTAATCTGTTGCAGCAGAGGTGAACAGAAGTTGTTTAAACATGAAACAACCCCAGATTTCTTGTTCTGTTAATCCAAGGTGCTAACCTGCAGGCACATGGGTGTTTGTGTACGTGCATCAGTGTTTGTAGGACTGTGGCCCTGAAGGAACGTTTTAGTGGCAGGGTTGAGATCAGGGAACTAATAAGGGGAATGAACAAACCCCCGTAGCTTCAAAAGACAAAAAGAGTTGCAGAAAGCATCACAGGACTTTGTCGAAAAACTGGCTACATCTTACAATTTCCCTTTTGTTTTGATTTGTTTTGGTTTTGGTTTTATTCAGATTGGCACAGAATACTGTATTTCCATCAATTAAAATCTTGTCTGGTAATTAACTAAACAACTCGTTCATGGAAAATTTAAAAATAAATAAGTAAATTGTCAGTTGTGGAATGTAAACTGATTAAACAAATAAAAAAAAATCATGTTGTGTGTTTTAAGAGGTTGTGTCTGCTTGTGTCATGAGTGGGACTAGACTCCTCTCACCATCCCAGGGAAGGGTGGAGGACAGAGAATAAAACTGGAAGGAGACTGGATGTTACATGTCTCGAAACATCTTGGAATGGCAGTGCCTGTGTCTGCTGGGGGCTTCAAGGACGGAGCATGAGGTCAGCCCATGGTCACAGCCTAGAACCCTGCATGGAGTTCCCATCCTGCCCCCGCTGCAATCCTAGGAGGTGGTAGCTTGCTGCTCTGAAGATCTAAACAAAGAATCTCCTACAGGTTTCAGGATGGAGTCCCTCCTTCCCCCAAAGAGGTCTTGTCTAAAATACCAGCTGTAGTAAGGAACCAAATGATGGGTCAGAATGGAGAAGTGTAAAAGAAAATTCTCTGTCAAAAACCTCATCAGCGCTGGCATAAATTCCTTTACCTACTTCCTGGCACTAAAGGCTGAGGAAGGGAGAAATCATGGTGATGTACTAAAGGCAAAACTCCAAGAACGTGCCTATTTTTCCCACATTTCAAGAGAATCCACTTGTATTGCCAGTGCTTATGACCTGCCTGCTGCTGCAGATAAAATCTGTGGGGCAAAGCAGAGAGCAGGAGCAGGGAAGAGCTGGCTGGGGGTGCAGAATCTCCCAAAGCAAATGAAGGGAGCAAAGGTGTTACAGTGGCATACCCAGCACCACGAGATACTAAAACCTTTTGGATGAAACGTCTCCTCTCCTTGTCCACTCCTGCCCGTGCCACCAAGCACAGCCATCCTCATCTGCTCAGTGACACCTGTCGGGTTTAGCCGCGATGCCGGTGGTTGGGGCTGCTCGGGTCTTTGCTCTCTGCCATCAGCAGGGGAAATGTGATTCATCCATGCTAAATATGGAAGCCTGCAGAGCTTGCTTTGTGGCAAGGGAGAAAGCAGGTGCCCTCTCCTGCGGCAGCAACGGCGCTGAAAGCCTCAGCAGCGTGGCTGTGGGGGCAGAGGGCTCAGCTGCTCAGCGCTTGTACAGGGAAGGGATAAGAAGAACATAAAGAGCCAGCCGCTCCTTGAAGTTTGAGCTAGAGATACTGTCATGGAAGGGCTTGCATTTCAGAAAGAGAGTGGCCTGACTTCAAGAAAGATTTATGCATAATAGTCCAGGTTTGCATTAGCCGTGTGAGGGCTGTATTTTAAGCCCCCCTTTTGTTGTTGGACCCTGCAGTGCCCAAGCTGCCCAGCCCTGCTGCTGCCAGCTCCGTGGTTGCTGCTCACATCTTGGGGTCTGGCTCTCTGGCACGAGAGGATACACCAGGCAGAGCCACAGGATCACGCTGAAGCCTGCAATGCATCCAGACAAAGCAGACAGCAAGAGAAGGGAAAACTCTTTAACTGTATTTCACCACAGAGGAAATGAGCAGAGGGATAACCCAGCATCACACAAGCCACCCTTGGAAGAGCAGGGGTTTGCTGTGCCACTGTTAGGCTGTGTCAGTCAGCAAGGCAAGGACTGAAGCTGTCTTACACAGACACTGCCCCCACACCATTCCAGGTGCCTGGACTTGGCAGCACAGTTTGGGAAGTGTAGCAGGAGTGCTCATCTCTCGTGGTCCACCTCCTGGGTTTTGAATTAGCACTGTCTATTCAAGATTCCAGCTGCTTTTGAAGGGAAAAAAACTACTGAATTAGGAAGGAAAATAGTGCAAGTTTTGAGAATTAGGTTTAGGAGAAAGAAATCTACTCATCAGCTTCCTCTGCAACACAGCTGGGCCTCAGCAGATTGAACAGAGGGACAGGGGGCAACAACTCCAGCTCTTCAGAGCAGAGAAATCCCTTGCTGTGTCCCTGAGGAGCACCCCAAAGTTCAGCTTTCCCTTTGCTTTGAGCATCTGCTAATGTTTTGTGCCCACCCAGGAGTGAGGACCCCCTCGCTGGAATGCAACCGCTCTGTTTCGGAGGCAGGATAATCTCACGGTGACCTTTCTTGTCAGACACACATGATAACTGCAGCAGACTGGGGCTGCATGGGGTGAGGATGCTGGTAATGAAATGCTTTCATAGCTCAACACTCATTATTCTGTTACATTATCGGGCTCATCCCCAGGGGCTCTCTAAAGAGTCACGGCTGAGCTCTTTTCCTGCAGAGACCAAAACCAGACCACCTAACAAGCTACATTTACTAAAATTTTTGCTCCCTCTCTGCTCAGAGGGAGCATGGTCTTGCTCATTTGCATGAGACAGAAGTGGAAGAACTACGCCAGCTCAGCTCTGATTTTATCAGCCTGCTAAGCCGCGCCAAACAAAGCAGTGAGCCTGTGGCCAGCCAGTAGTGGCAGAGGCTGCTGCCATCCCAGAGCTCACCATGCAGGCCCCTGGCTTGCCCCAGCGTCCCCAGCATGCCACAAACACTGTCTCTGCCACCCTGCATCTGCTGTTGACTTGCAAAGATTGACCACTGCCCGCTTCTTTGTAAGAAACTGCACTTTTCCTTTGACTGCTTAATTCCCTGCTATTTCTTCCCATCCTCAGATAAACCCTTGGCCTTCTCAGTTCTGAGATTCAAAGCGGGCATCACCGGGAGCAGGCTGCTCAGAGGGAAGCCTGCAATGCCTGTGATAGCAAAGACCTCTCACAGAGCTCTTCTGTGCACCAGGAAATGAGCAGGTGGCCCAAGGGCGTGCCCAGCAGCAGGAGAGCTCTGCTGCCAGCAGATATGGTTGGAGAGAGGTCACGGAGTCCAAGCTTTGGGCCATCATCTCTCTCCTGCTCAGTTCCCCAGGGAGAATCCTTACAGTCAGAGGTGGTGGTGGGTGTTTCAGGAGGTATTAAACAGGAGAACTGAAGGCACTAGGTATCCTGCTTTGGCTTTTGCTAACTCTTCACAGCAATACTCAAAATGCATGCCAGGAACATAAAGGGAGAAATAATAAACCCTGCCATAAGGAGCATGTGATTTGGAAAAGCAGAGGCAGCCAAAGGGTGAGAGAAGGGAATAAAACAAAAAGGCAAAGGCTTCATAGCAGCAGTTGGCACTTGGAGCTGGCCATATATATTTGAAACCACTGTGCACAGAAAGCCACTTGGTACTCCAATGCCTTCTAATGGCTAAATAAAGTGAGCACACACACGAAGGTACACGAGTGCAGACACACACACGCCCTCAGCTGGTGGGTAAAACATGAAACAAAACTAAATATCCACCTTCACAGTGAGGCAGATTTCCTTCTTTTCTGTTATGTTTTCTTACAAACTTCCTGCAAACCTGTCAGAGAAAAGGAGGCTGAGTGAAATGTGTTGCCCTGTGCATTGAACAAAGCTTCAAGTTCTCAGTTTCACATTTGGGGTGTTTGTGACAGGCTGCAGTTCTGCTTCATTTAACCTAGCTCATTCCCTTTGGGAATTCTCTACCCACCATATTTGCAGCAAGAAATACCATGTGCTGAGGTTTGTAAAGAGCTTTCAGACAGAACGGGTGACTGCTGAGTCCTCCCTTCCTTCCCCTCTGTCAGATGGAGATTCATGCATTACCTTGTACTTCTTGTCTCTTCCCAGCTATCGATTTTCAAAAATAGAAATCTAAATGTTTTTGAAACTTTTAATGCTCCATCAAACTTGTTTGCAAATGGTCAGCGGATCCAAAGTTTGATGGGGACAGATGGGCAGACATGAAGTGGCAGAATCTTCATTTCCTTAGGAAACCAGTCTAAAAATATTATGTTCAGAGCTCAGCTTTTTCCGTAAAGATGCGCAGCTTCCCGGGAGGCCCAGCCAATTCAGGGGACGCAGGTGGCAACAGCAGCTCTGTGTCCTGGGTGACACCGGTGCCCATCACAGCTGTCACTGCTGTTACTGCCCAAGGTGCATCTCATCGGCTCTTCCTTTCATCTGGGAGGCTCTGTCATTGTTGAGACCTTTGCTCTGGGACTGAGTCCCCAAGAGGAGCCCACCAGGGAGGATGATATGAGAGCAGTCACGGTTGGAATGGAGATCCACGTTGTCTGAGTCAGGATCTGAATGCTCCCAAGATACACTTGGCAAGTTGAAACACATCTGCAGAGATGGGAAGATGCCCTGAGGGAAGCTGTATCTCTGGACAGGCAGTCAGCCAGGCTTTCCTCCCTCCTCCAGCTGTAACAGCACCATCCAGAATGGCCTTGCAGGAAACCTTGCAACCCACCTGCCAGCAGGTCCACGAGTAAGCAGGGATGGAGGCTAACATCTGCAAGAGTTTATTGTGAAATCTACTGAGGTACTGCTGCACAAATGTTGCCAGGTGGCATAGCCCCAGTCTGTATAAAACAGTCCCTTTTTGCCATTTTGCCGGAAACAAATTAATTTTCACCAGCCCCACAACTTCTCTGCAGAGCTAGATTCAAAAAGCTGCACATTTATTAGGAATGTGCTCCTCTATTCCTGAACACAGAGCCCAGGGGCTCGCAGGACTTGCTAACGGGAACGCAGGAGGTTGTGCACCAGGTTCACTGCCTGGTGGGGAGGGGACAGGGGAGGAGGATGAGGGAAGCAGGGCTCTCGCCTCAGGCAGTGCAGAGGTACCTGCCAGCACCTGGCTCCTGGAAGTGTTCTCAGCTGGCACGGTGCATAGCTCTTGATTGTTCTGTCAGACATTTGCTGACAAGTACTTAAATGGAGCAAGTTCATCCCATAAAATTTAAGGAAGAAGTGAAAGGACAGGAGAATGAAAAGCAATGTGTTTTTCTTTTAGCACCTCTCTTTTTCTCATTTTCTCCTGAGGTGTCAGCACCTTAAATAAAAGGCCTTTTACTGCCTCACTGTTGTCTGCATCCAGCCACAAATAGCAACGCTGGTGCAAACAGACCAAGGTCTCAGCTTGCCAGCTCTGCCCTCCAGGGTGTCACCTCTGTGCAGAGTCCTTCGTTCTCCTTCCTCTCTCATTTCTCCTTTGCTGTCACGTTCACTCCTGCCAGCTTGGGAAACACACGCCCTTTGCTCGCAGAGATCCGAGGAGGTTGAGGGCAAACTCGATTCCCAAGGTCTGCAGCTCAGCTTCCATCCCACCAAGCGAATGGCCAGAAGCCATGTTACAGATTTCCAGCTCCTCATGGTTCATTTCCAAATTTGTGAACCACAGTGAGAGCTGTGGAAATACTGCCCTGTCCTGGGTCCCTCCTGCAGCCCCTAGGAGGGTTGGCTGGAAAGGGATCTCCTACAAATTCTGCATCCTGGGGAGCCCACATTAAACTGTGTGAGGGTGTTGGAGATCAGAAGCCCCTCTCTCAGCAGCTCCAGATAGAGGAGACAGGAGGAGGATGAAACAGGGTCCTGAGTGGAACCTCCACCCAGAGCACTGGGCTGCCACGTGGCTCCCAACACACAGCAAACACTAAACCCAGGGGCACACGTTGCTTTCTTTCCTAAAGTTGATTGCATTTTTGCATTTCCTGACTGAGCCCAGATAGGATTGCAGCAGAACAAACGCTGGCAGCGTGTGATGCAGGATGTGAGTTATGGGGGAGCTGGCCAGGGAGCTCATTCCCTTTGACCTCTTGCTCCTCCTCACACACCACAGGACTTGTGTAGCTTTGAACAGCATAGTGGGGGCCCCTGGGACCTGCTTCATTCCTCCTAAAACTGGCTGCATACATCACCTGGGATGTGTTTCTCTACTGGAGCAGTCATAGGCAAGTCCAGCCCAGACCAGAGGGTCACACAATATGAATGGAAAAAGCACAAGAGATTTACAGGCTGTCATACCAGCAGGGGTGGGATATTGTCCTCCAACTTCCCATTTTATTCTTTCTTTATGGATCCAGGAGAGTTTTATATTTTAAAAACACTCATTCATTATCTCTTTGCCCATTTTGCTATAAAATGTACCTGGGCATATCAGTATTTCTATTATATTTGCAGTAGTGGTACTGAATTATTGAGCTAAATGCAAACTTGCATATTAAAACAAAAAGGGATTTTAATTATTTGGAGGAACGCAAACTAGGAAGGCACTGGGCCAGCACAAAAAGGCAATGGCCAGTAGCCTCTCCTGAGCCCAGACTAAATCCAGGCACCTCTCTCTGCCTTGGCCCTCTCTCACACAGCCATTTGCACATGCACATGTGCATATCTCACACCATCCCCTCGTTGATTTAATGGGACCTACTCTACTTCAGAGGCTGGATTTCTTCTACGACCATTTGGCAGAGCATACCAAAGAGGTCACAAACTCATCTATGATGCTCAGAAAAAAAATTTCCCAGGCCAGAATGAACATAAAATAAAAGAGTGGAGTTGATAAAAACAGTAAAGTTGGCTGAGGATATTTTTGATGTACCCAGAGACGAAGCAGTCATAAATGTTTCCATCAGGTGTGCAATGTACCCATAAAATGTTCCAAATATATTTTCATGCATTTGCAGGTGGAAAAAAATCCCTTATATTTCTCAGCAGTTATTTTACCAGTGAGGCAAATGATGATCTGTTGTTGGACTGGAGAGTAGGGATCACAGCTAGGGACGGGAATTGTTTTGATACGTGTTCAAGTGGCTCTGTGCAGGTGTAACAGAGCTAAATATAAACTGGCACAGCTGATAGGCAAGAACAGCTTGAAAATCTACCCATCTGCGCTTCATGAATGCATTTCTATTTACTCCCATGAGCTGAGGATCAACCCCAAATCTTTTAAATAGGGATGGCTCAGAACAAATCAGTGGTTTTACTTTGCTCAGTGCAACATCAGGAGCCACTACATGTCAAGAAGAAAGCGATGGCTTCCCAGTCCCATGCAAGACCATTCAGGATGTCACCTGGAAGCATCTGACATACCCGAGAGATGTTGGATCGCTGTCCCAGAGTTCACCTGGCCTGTGCAGGGACTGCTGTTTGCCAAGGGAACCCAGCAGTGTTGTCTCTGCTGAGAGATCTCCCTGCTCACAAGGGGAAGCTTCCGCAACCAGTTCTGGTCCTGACTGTGCCATTTTGTGGTAACCAGGTCGCATAAAATGGCCAGACTCTAGAAGACAACCTTGTAATTGAAATATTTTTAGCTATTTAAGCTCTTTTACAAAATAATGGGGAAAAAAATCTATGAGAAGAATCTGATCCAGAATTATCCATCACTCACTGTGAGATTCAAACTTAATTTGATTGCCATTACTGTATGTATTTTTATTGTTCTCCATTTGCTTAATGAATGTTGTAGTTGTAGTAATAAGATTATTGGTAATATGAAACAGATTTGCAGAATGATGAGAAGATAATTGGATGATACCTTGAGGGTGATTTCTGTTTAAGACATAGTAACTATGTCATGGAGTAAATAAACTTGGCGACGGAAGATATCAGTGGCTATTAACCTAAGACACAATTATTCCCAAATTACCAGGATTCACATTTCATTACAGTGAGATTCCCAGTGACTGATGCTTGGTCCAGGTCCTCCCATGCACTCAGGAGGCTGTGGGACCAAGCCTTGCCCAGGGTGTGAATGGGCAAGCAGCTATGGCTCCCCACAGCCCAGGATGTGGTGGCTGAGGTGGGACCCAGCAGGACTCCCACAAACACAGTGGGTTGTAAACGGTGAGGTGCGAGGGATCAAACTGTGCCTAGCTTTCAAGAGCTGTACCTTCCTTCTTGTCCAGCTCCCATTACTCATGGGTCAGGCCACAAAAGCCTGACAGCACAGTGCTGCCAGGGATGCTTGGCCGTCAAAGCCTTAAGGCCACGTGATCCTTTGAAATCGATGCTTAGTGACATTTCAGGATCAGTATCAGTGCAAGGAATCTGCTGCTCCTTGGATCTGCAAGGCTGATGGGAAAGCATTCACATCTCCATGAACCTGCAGATCCTGAGGCCACCCAGCTGTGCTGGCTGAAACAACAGGCTCCTTGTCCCCATCCTCCCTCCCTTCTTGGATCTGGATGTGTTCACACAACCAGCAGTGCTCCAGGTGACAAACTCCACTGAGAGCACAGCTGCCTGTGTCCCACTGTTTAAGTGAAGTGCTGGGAACAAGAGTGCACACACACGCAAGCAGATGCACAGCTCTGCAGCCTGTCCTGCCCCCGCCAGATGAACCATCTAAACCTCTTGCGTGTTTTGGTATATTTAGTCAATTTTGCCAGCTTCCTCAGTGCCTTTAATGGTCTGAGGAATATTTTCCTGACTCTTCACTTAAATTTTTCAGTCTCTTAAAGACTTCCACAGATCCATTTTGATCCTAACTAATAAGAATCTCTATATAATTTTAATATCAATTCTGCTAATAACACTTTTTGTCCCTAGAATCTCTCTCTCAGTCATATCTTTGGCAATCTCAATCTGTCTTCTGTTGAAGGTAGGACAAAACTTTGGATAGCTGGTTGGTTGTTTTTCTAAGTTAGATCATTACACACAACATGTAATTCTAAGCTGCACCTGCTCCATTTTCACACAGGTAGCTGGGAGTGGGTCTGGGCCCAAAATGTACCTGCCAGCTGTGTATTTAACTGCAAGCAGAAATTCCCAGGATGAACTAGCTTGGCAATCTCAGTAGTGTGACATGGCCAATTTCAGCAGACACTGTTTTCTGTGAAAAAACCCAAAATCTCTTTATTTACTGCAACACACCGATATCACATTTCATTGGTGTCTGTGGCACAGAAGTCACTGTTTTGCAGCTTTGAGCAAAGCTTTGCAGCACCACTAATAGTGTCCTTGGAGAAATAAATGCATAACTTAACTCTTGGGCTGTGAACCACTGGAATAGAGTCCCCTAATAAACTCCTTCAGTTTCTCAGACTTTGTATTAATATTGACACTGCACATCCATTAAACATCAGCGAGCAGCAGTGCTCCAGGTGGTGGCTGCAAGCAGCCAGATTAGGGGCAAATGTTACCAACCTTCCCAATGAATCTTTACATATTTTCCTCATCTGTGTGGACAGGCTGTCCCGTCATCTCACCCGTGACATATTCATTGGACTTCTTACGTTATGTTATTTATTCCAGCATTATTTGCGGTATCTAGAATTTTCTGGTTTGTTTGCTCAGCCTTGTCCTGGTACCAAAAGAAGAAACTGTGCTTTGTTCCTACAAAAATTAATGTGATGGTTCTAACATCCTCCACTCAGTGATCCTACTAACATCCGCTCTTTGCCTCTGATTTAAGAGTATCCTTCCTCAAGACAAGAATTGCAGGGAGCACACAGCATGGTGCTAAGGGAGTTGAGATCTTTCTGGGCCAATATTACAAATTATGCCTTTTCCAGTACATTTCCCATTTATTTTCCAGTTTTGTTCACATACTTCTTTGTGCTTAATAAGCTTATCACTGTCCATTCTGTTTCCATATTTATTTTCTGTTATGTGGGACTCTCCTACGAGAGTCTTCCAAAAGTATTTCTGGCAACACATATGCTTCTGTATAACAGTTAAAAAATAAATGTCTTATTTATTTCCAGTTACATCATTTCATCTTTGGCTTCTATGCTGTACATTTTCACTGTGTATGATTTTCATCTAAGCATGTGGTGCTGTCCTTGTTTTCATTACCCATCCTATATATTCCTTCTGTTGGTATTCACTTATTTTTGTGAAGCAAAGTCAAGTCTGGTATTCCTTGCCTCTTTCATCATGGAATGGACATTGTCCCAACTTATGTTTCCTGCTATAGTGTGCATGAGTCCATAAACTGATTTACCTGTTTGACATCTCAAGTCTCCTCTTCTCTATGACCTGGAATTCTCTGTGTATTTGTAATGTCAGAGCCCTGCCCGTCCTCTGCAAGATTCCCTCTGTGAAGCGATTTCTGTCTCTTGGCAAAGCTTATCTTCTCTGTTAATTCTTAATTGTAAATCTCCTGTTAGCGGTTTAACACTTCATTCTCTCACTTATGGTATTTCCTTAATTTACTTTACTCCAGGTACCTTATGGTATTCGGTATTTAAATTACTCTTCCCATCTGTTCTTAGCAAGGGAAAGCAAGAAAACAAAGCAAGCGAAGATGTCATATAAATGGAGTCAATAATGCCTGTGCATTTGGAGAGCGTGGATAACAAGTATTGGCTCGTTACCGTGGTTCAAACCACTTTTGTTTGATGTAAAATACATGGCTGTTCTAATGCAGCCTAGTCAAGTCCCAGAGTCTTACACTGCCCTCAGCAACATCTTATCACAGATCCTTAAAGCAGCATATTAAGTGAAAAAAAGGTCTAAACAGCTTGAAAAGCAAAGCCTTTGAACTGACACCAGATCACAATGTGATAGGGATTCAAAGAATACGCACTGTATGCAGGGGAAGAAACAACATGGGATTTAAAAGCAATGTCTGTGTCATAATTACCATGTCAATTAACAACATGAAAGTAACAAAAACTAATTTATAAAACCATACCACTTAGTAACTTTCTGGAAGATGAATACAATGTGAAACTGTTCAAAACCAAACTAGCCACAGAGCTTGTTGAAATACATTTGCTGAAAATGCTACAGAGTTCGTAAAGAAAACGTTTGGAAGAACTCTCTAATGTCTTCTAAAGCCTAGGGAAGCAGTATATATGACAGGATCTTTAACTCCAACAACTTTTTTCTCACAGGAAAAATAAAACTTACCTTTGAAATAGCTGAAAGCTATGAGACAATGAAAAAGCACAATATTAGACTTTATTCTAATTTAACTGATTTACTTAAAGAAAAGAAAAAGACAAAATACAATTGTGCGTTCATCAGCACCTGAAGACATTAAGACCTCTGCTTCACAGACTGATGAAACGGCCAGTAACAATTCGTGAGCAAAGGTCCTCGTCAGTATTAGATGCAGAGTGCATCTTTTGGCAGGCACTGAACTAGACCAATTTATAGTAACTCAGTGGGCCTATACTTTTTCTAAGTGGTCATATTTTGCACTCCAGCGTCCACGACAAATTAATCTTCTACCTTCTACAGCAGCAAAGGTATTTGGTCGGTGAAGAGGAATGGGAGTGGTTCATCTTTACAGTGATGGATTTTCTCAGCCTGCCTTTGCCTGCAACTGCTCCTGTTGATCCCCAAACTCCACCTAAGGCCAAAGATAAAACAAGTTGTCGTCACAGAGCATTGCCACTGACTTTGGAAGGAGTGAAACTTTGAGCAAACACAGCAATGTGCCGGGTATGTGATCTAAGATGTCAGCCAGATGTGTTCAGTGGGCCATGGTGATGCACACAATTGAGTCAAAAGAAAATGAAAATAGAAGCATTTAATAGAAAACCAACAGGGAATCTCTTTCCTTCAAACTGTGGCTGTTGCTCTTTGATTACAATTGCCCAAGGCCCCACTCCATCTGGTCCATAGATTAGGATGTCACTGCCTCAGTGAAAAATGAACCATTGCTGCAGATGCATTAGTAGTTTTCAGGAGCTCTTCTGAATACAAGATCATCTGGTTATGGGATATAACCAGGATGGTTTATAGCAGCAGCTGGGTTTTTGGGTAGGCAGTATGTCAGTGTGAATAGAGGTAAGTAGCGTGTAACATTTCTGGATGCGCTGAAATCAAGAAACAGTGTAAAAGCCTTAATTTCCTACCCTCTCATCCAGCTGTACAATGGGCAGAAAAGGACAGAATATGACTTATTTCTTTTGTTAAACAACGAGCATTAATCTCTGCCAAAAGCAAAATGCCCGAGTGAGGAGTCTCATGGGTTACATCCCTCACTCAGACTCAGTCTGCAGAAGTGACAATCCCTGCCGGCAGCTGTAAGACCAGGAGAGGTTTGGTGCTGCCAGCCTGCTGGGTGGAAGCTCCATCCCTTCCAAACAGGTGCTGCTTAGAGGGGAATGCACATCCTGCAAGCAGCTCTGCACTGTGCATTCGCTCTCTCTCCTTCTCTCTGCCTCCCTCTAGCCCACTGTTTTCTACACAGAGTCCTCTCATATGTAGCAGTACCACAGTAACAGCATGAGCTCAGAGATGAGTGACCTTAGCCTCAGTCAGCAGGACTTTCTTAACGGTAGGAACCTGTACCAGCAACAAAACTGATGTCTTTGATGTAGCTCTCACTGAGACCTTCACTGAGAAGCGGAGATGTTTCTGTGCAGGGGCTTGTGCTGCTGGGTGAATGGGAAGATCCCGGTCCCAGGGCTCTGGCCTTGTTCCTTCATTTGGAGCAGACCCAGAGGACATCTAACTTCACCCAAAGCTTAGGGTCCAGGCCTGCTCACACTAATGCCTCAGTGGCACCTGCACTTTCTGAATCCAAATAGTTTGGGAGTGAGTGTAGAGCCTTCCGAAATGTGTCTCTGCTAAAGGAACAAGCTCCTGACAAGATTGCCACAGAGCAACTTAATAGGTTTCTGCTGCTGTTCAAAAGCTGTGAGTATCTCTATTCATTCCCTTGGAAGAAAGGTTAATAAACTCAGAGAATGAGGGAATATTTCTGTGTAATAGCTTGGATGTGGGAAGAGGGGGCAGGGTGTAAAGGTGGTGGGTTTTGCCATATAAATACGCTAGGCACGCCCCTGAATTTCCTTCTAGGGAGGGTGAAGCTCTCAGGTCGTGTTCTGCTTACAGAAGAGCCAAGGAAGAGCAAGGAGGGGGAAGAAGGGAGAGATTATTCTTGCGCAGAGTTTCTCTGAGTTACCCAACCAAAAACCTTGCCAGTGTGATTCAGTTCTTTCTCCAAACCAGTGGAGCAGGCACTGACTGCAGACATGACTACCCCAGGGAATCACACCTCCAGGCAGAGCTGGAAATGAGGGCAAGAGAATCCATCATGAACTCTCTCTGCTCTCACAGGCAGGAACTTTCTCTGATTAGCTTCAGTGGCTGCAGTGCTCCTCTCAGTTACCTAAATCATTGGCCAGGGTAGAACTGAGTGGGATCTGGGACACACAGTGGAGGAAGAGCTTCAGGCTCTGGACGCAAAACAAGGGGAAGAGAAGCAGAGAGACACAGATTGGAAAGCCCACCAGAGATTTCAGCTTAACCCAGGGACTCTCCTGAACAGGAAAGGAAAGAGCTCTGTCTGCATCCAAGCCTATGCCCCTGGCTTGTGGTTAAGAAAAGTTGGAATTCCCATCCCACAACGCGATCTGGAGAGGTACCCAGTTGGACCTGCTCACATCCACCAAGGAAAAGAGCTCTCCCTCACTTTAAATCACGCTTGGTGTTCAGGTGTTGTGGAATTAAAACAAGCAAATTATGAATCTCCCTTGCTGTGTCAGAGACACGGAAATGTTTAGATTCCGTTTTTCTCCTCATCAGCTGCACAAAAGCCTGAAGGTTGTGTGAGGATGCTCTTCCCCATCACTCTGGCCGCAGGGATATTAATCCTGTAAAAAACGGGAGACGTGGGCAGACTGTAACAGGCAACGCTGCCTCGGTCTGGCCGGAACACGGACCTGCATCGCTGTGGTAAACACAGCTCCTGCAGAGCAGGAAATTCGGTCTCTTTGCAACACAAGTAGCTATTTGAGTTTTACTTGTAAGAAAGCGCCTGAAGAGACAGCATCACCACGATGGCACAGGATGCGCTGACAGCACTGCTGTTCCATACCCTCAGACCACTGATAGATGAGTCTCAAATGTCACAATAACCTGCAGGCTGAGGGGTCCCAATTCTCCATTGCTGTAAGGATGACAGAAGGACTACACTGGACTGGGGAGGTCCCTTTTTTTAGGCAAACATAGACCCAGATTGTGCTGGACAGAAATGGAGACTAAATGATTCTCTGTCCTTATCAATTCTAGGGCATTGCCAAGTAGTAGACAAAAACCTCTCTACTGTCTCCTTTACATTTCTGTGGCTGAGCACTGAGATGACTGAGGATGTGACTTTTCTAAAATTACAAATAAGTATGTGCCTGAAGCATGATCCCGTATCTGAACTTTCTCCTGCTAACAGGCTTGGAACTGATGGTAGGGACAGGATGATAAAAAAATTACTCATCATAAAAGGGTCAGACATGAGTAACCAGGATGAGGCGTTCACCTGTCCTCATACACAACTTGTGAGATAATTTCAGGTGACACGTCCCCAGTCAAATGTTAGAGTTGCAGAGCAGTGTTTTGAATTATTCTTCTTTTTTTTTTTTTCCCACAAAAACCATCTACCAAACATAAGAAAACAAATCAACACATTCCAGTCTCCTCTGAACAGTTTTATGAAAGAGAGAGCAGGAATTTTACTTGGCCTAAAAAATTACTACAGCACATAATCTAGAGAATGCTCAAGATCAATCCTTTATCCTCTCATTTTCCATTGCACACACTCTAATATGTGCTTCTGTTGATCTGACATGCAGAAAACTAGGACAGCTAAAAGAGAAGTACCTGGTACATGCAGCAGCATGGCAGGTGTGATCTACCTTGAGGGTGATCAGACGGCCACAGCCAAAAACTAGGACATACGTGTTTGCCAGGAGGAATTTCGGCATGGACGCCGCGTTCTAAGTAAAGCCAAGTAAAAAGACAAGTGTACAATCCGTCGTTGCTGTGTGCACTGTCTCTTTCTTCTAAGGGCAGTTCTCTTTAAAAAGTCCCACATCCAAAATCACCAACGCAAACTCTCAGATAGTGTCCCACAGTCCCAATAGGGGAGATGGGATGGGACCTTGGGATCTCACCCTGTCCAGCCACCCTGCCCAAAGCAGGGTCAGGTCCCTCTGCTAGGGATGCTGGAGACCACCAGCAACTGAGCTAAAATTTCTCACTTATACTGACTCTGATGTGTTTTCATGGTTATGAACACAGAAAAATTTCCTTTCAGCCATCTTAGAGATACTCAGGTCTTTCATACATTTAAGCACTTTTTCTCACTGCTCTGAATGTGTATTAGCATGCTAAAGAGGCTTTATTTTAAAAATTCAAGCTTGTTTTGGAAACATCGTTAATGAACATAACTGTACCCAGTAGACTTGGTTGCAAAATAGGAAGTTACAGATGTTTGTAAATTATTTGTGGCACCACATGAGAATGATGAATTTGAAAAGCATTTATCAGCACACAATCTTTTCATAAGTGAAGGAAAGAAGGATGACAGTACTAATATCTGTGGCTATCATTGCTGTTAGCAGTTGGCCATACCACCTGAATCCTCTAAAAAAGTAGGACGAACACCAAAGGAAAAGTAGGACATTTAATCAGTCCACACCACCTGGAACATTCAGCACTGCAGCAAGTGCATGTACACAGCACAGTGAGATGCACTGGACAGATGAGCCTGGAATATTTAAGTGGGAAGCAATGGCTACCGGATGAGGTTATGCCTGAAATATTCATCAAGGAGAAGATAATTTAATGTTTTCTTAGTTAAAAAAAAAATGAAATTAAAAATCCCAGATCTTCTGCTGGACAAAATGAAGGGAAAAAGAAACCCAAAACATAGTGGGGAAACTAATCTATAGGTTTCAATATGCTTTTCTTATCACTAACAGCAGAGTGTCTTCTGGACCATCTTCTGCAGACTTGAGGGGTTTGTTTTGGTTTTGAGTTTTTTTGTTGTTGTTGGGTTTTGTTTGGTTGGTTTGGTTTTGTTGTTTTTTTGGGGATTTGGGTCTTCTCGGTTTATTTTGTGGGGGGTTTTTGCGGCGGCAGCATCGTGAATATTTTTACCGATGTGGAAAAAAGCCGTATTCGCTTTCATCCTCTGCTACGCTCCAGCTCCATCTCGCCGTGCTCCGGCAGTGTCAGCGCTGGCAGCCCGCGGCAGTAGGTCATCTCGGGGGCTGGAGCAAGGCAGCGAGCGGCGGCACTGTGGCAAGAGTGCAAACTCCCTTCCCTGGGATTTTTGCTCTTTCGTTTGTTTGTGTTCAGCGCGGCCGGGTGACACACGGAATGACTTCACAACCAAAGTTGTAAAGTAGGTATGTTTATTTCAGCGCTGAGACGCACGAGGGATAGCTCCCTAAAGCCATGCGTACCAGCTGTGGCACATTGCTTAGTTTATATTGAGTTACAGGTTACATATGCATNTAAAATGGGGGTCTCCCCTCGGATGGCCCCGGCACCCAGAGAGCATGGGTCTCCCTCCTGCTCCAGCAGCTGCGGACGTGGGAAGCTCAATGCCTTTTTATGCCTTCCCACGTTGGCCGTGTTGTAAGACTGGGGCGGGTTCAGGCGGGAGGTTCAAACAGAGGGGATGTCTGGCTGGCATGAACAATTTTGGGACCTCTTGGAGAGGAGAAGGTTTTCTCTGTTCCAACCTAAAAAAGAATGTCATGAGCCACGTGTGTGCCTTCAGCCTGTCTGCTTTTAGCCTGTATTATAAGGATGACTGGAATCAGGCCGGCAGGATATGCCGAGGGCGGCCCATCCCAGCGAGGTGTTGCTGTGTCCGTGGGTTTTCCCGCCTCCTTTTTGCTGTTAGCACAAATCCTTGTCCCTCTCTTGAGGCCTGGCACCGGCAGCAGCCTTGTGCTGTCCCTCCCTGGCATGGCCTTTGCTGTTGTCGCCCACCCAGCTGGAAGGAGCCTGTCAGCTGCTCCTCCCATAAGTTATACCTAGTGGTGTCTTTCCCACTGCTTACCTGTGGAGCAAATGTCCCTTACAATATGCAAAATAATTATTTGTGTTTTTTTTAAAAAAATGGGTTTATATGTTAACCGCTGTCCTTCAAGATTGTGGTTAATGCATTGGACTAAAATGCAAGTGTAGCCAAATTATTTTTTAAAACTGTTACTCTTAGTTCTGCTGTTTGTTGTCACTGTTAATGTTTTTTTAATTGTTAAGCCAGGTTTTTAACAGTGTTCTTTTCTGCTTACATTGAAATGCTGCGAAAGCCTGGGTGGAAAAGTTAGGAAAATAAATCTGTTTGTGTTGTTTTTATACTTTCTTTCTTTACATCGTTTTGCCTAAGGACTTTGGCATTAAATCAGTCTTTGTTTTGCATGGTACATCTGCTTTAGT
Source organism: Dasyornis broadbenti (assembly GCA_013397935.1). Taxonomy (NCBI): domain Eukaryota; kingdom Metazoa; phylum Chordata; class Aves; order Passeriformes; family Dasyornithidae; genus Dasyornis; species Dasyornis broadbenti. Next base: position 1,113,221 of record VZRN01004866.1, on the reverse strand, counting down.
TGCTTGTTTCTTACCTGTAGCACTGAGACTCAGCTGACTTTCAGAGAAGGGCCTGGGGGTCCTGGCGGACAGCAAGCTGTCCCTGAGCCAGCAGTGAGCCTTGAGGGCCGAGAAGGGCAATGGTACCCTGGGGACATGAGGAAGAGCATTGCCAGCAGGCCAAGGGAGGGGATCCTGCCCCTCTACTCAGCCCTGGTGAGGAACATCTGGAGTGCTGTGTCCAGCTCTGGGCTCTTCAGGGCAAGAGAGACGCAAAGCTCCTGGAGTGGGTAAAGATATCATATGATTGTTTTAAAATTTTCACCAAGTTTGGAATCCACTCTCACATTTATGTCCTGGGTCACCTTTCCTGAATTGAGCTGCTGCTGTTCTTTGTATGCCCAGGTGGTGCAGTGAGCTACCAGCTCTGTCAAATCAGCAGAAATTTAATCTCCAGCACGATGGACATCAGCTTAACTGATTGACAGATTTGACCAGACTGTTAGAGTGATATCACTGCATAAGTGATCATCACCATGTCAGGATGGAGACCCTTGATATTCTACTAAGGCAGTGGACTCATCACATAGTTAGTTTTACTCTGTGTATGTTAAAGTATTGACATTCTCAGTAGAAAATGCTGGCAAAGCACCTGAGCCTTTGACTGCCTGCCAGTAATCCTGAGTGGTACTGTTATCTACAATTTGAATGTTAGTCTCTGCGTGCTTGCCAGCTGATAACTCACTTTGTCACCTCTCTGCATATGCTTCCTGAGTAACTGACTTTATTTCATCAAAACTTTGTCAAAAAAAACAGAGTATAAATTCTGAGTCTTAAGTAAAGCTGATGAAACCTAAGATTTGTCTTTCATGCCCTTCCAAGGCCAAGATGGAAGTAAATGCTAATATCCAGTAAAGAGGATTCTGTGCTCTTGCAGTATTAGAAGCAGCCAAAAAAGCTCTCTGTTAAGATAAAATCTTTTTCAGGAGTTCTGTTACAGCTGCTGAGGATTGATCTTATGTGCAGAGCTTTGGTCAAGTTTCTCCTCACAAAACTGTGTTTTGATGCAGACACTCAACTGGAGAGTTTTTAGGCTTCTTGGTGCTTGAGTATATTTAGTAGTCTTAGATTTAATGCTGATAACCCATTTTGAAATGAGATCCTGAGCTTCTTTATACATTCGTAGTGTGATCACTTTTAGGGGAGTTGCTTTGGTTGAGTCTAAGACAAAAGCTTCCCCTTGCTGCAGCTGACAGCCTCGAATAGCTTAAGTTTGACTTTGTTGTCTTCTGCTTAACGCATTCATTGTTGCCCTGGGTGACCTCTCATCATGGGAGCTGTCCTTTCCACACTGGCTTCTGCTGGCAGCTGGGCACAGGATACAGCTCAGCTGGAGGGGCATCCATACTAAATTGTATGGGTCTGTGTGCTTATGTGTGAGAGCATTAATTCCCTATTCCAGCTGAAAACGCTCAGGACAGGAGCAGTTGGCCACCGGTGCTGTACTGGGGGTGTTGCTGAGGAATCAGAACAGCCCTGTCCAGGCCAGTTGTATGCATGTTGTGCTCCCAGAGCGTGGTGTTGTGGCAGCCTGGCACAGCTGGGGAGTGGGGAGCTCTGCACAGTTGCTCTTGTGTCCATTCTGTGTCAGCTCCATCCTTTGGTGTAAGCCTGCTCTGTTCTCCACCGAGTCTGTGCTGCAGTGCCTGCCGGCCTTGGGGCTTTACTGGGAATGTTCTGTCCGTGGGTTCAGCCTAGGACAGCCTCTTTCTTCCATACCCTGCTGCCACTGTTTGTTCCTCTCCGTTTCCCAATTTTTTACTGCTTAAGCAAGTTGGTCCAGCTGTAAGCTGTGTGATGCTTAATTCTCACAGCAGGAAGACAGCCCTGAGTTGGCCAGCAGATGCAACACTGCCTGTCTGTTTGGCTTTAAGGCTGAATTGTGTAGATAAGCCCTTAGGGGAAATGTAAAGTGAAAATTGATTTTTAGTTTGCTGTGGATATGGTGCAAGTCAGAAGAAATCTGTGTATGTTCTTTAAGGCAGTGCAGCCATTTCCCTCAGCCTCCACCTGCTCGTGTTCAAGCATTGTTGAAAAGGCTTTGTTATTACCTAATAGCAGACAATAAAGTACAAAAAAATCAACAAAGTCTTATGATTATAACAAAGTCTCTTCTTCTCTGGGAGCTGGTGAGCAGTCATGTTTTGAGAATGAATACATGCTGAGGCAGAAGGCCTTAAGAAGTTACCTTTTTGCTGGTTTTCACATTTTTCTAGCTATATTTATCAACTGTTATGACCTGCAGAGGACTTGTAGGCTCACTTGGGGTACTTTAGATGAGCCACATGAGGTAAGTAAAGGCAACAGCTATGATACAGGAGGAGGACTGCTGTTCTTACAGGTGCATCCCTGTCAGTGCATTTGTGCTGTTTTTTCTGGGGTTTGAAGCTAGTTAAGTGTTGACATAATATTTTAAGGAAATAAAAAATTTCCTGGCATCTTTCAACTGAACTTGGGACATCCTTAAGACAAACTCAGATGGCTTTGAAATATGTCCCAGTTGAATAAGTGGAAATTGTATGAGTATGGCTTGGATAGTGTGGGATTTTGCATGCTGCTGGAGAAGTGAGAGAAATCACCTGGAAATTGCTGGGCGGTAAATGATTCTTCTGGTCTCAGAATCTAAACTTTTCCTTTGACACCAAAATGGTGACAAAGTAGGCTTTTTCTGTCTCTTTAAGTGCTTCGATGCAGGAGGAAATCAGCATAAATGTTGACATCTAAACTGTCAAGCTTAATTTTTATGGGTAGGACTCCATTGAGGTGAATCCTTGACGGTTGTTTTGAAGATCTTGCAGGGAAAGAGAGCACAGCATCTTCTGCTTGCACTGGGAAAGTGTTGCTGGACTCCATTTTAAAGGCAGTTAACGCTGCAGCATAAAGCTGGGGCCACCAGGAAAGCAGCCTGGCCGATAGTGTGACAGAGCTTGACTTCTGAACAAAATAGCATCAATATGAAGTACTCAGATAACATGGGTTTGACTGGGATTTGTTCAAAAGGTTAGGACAGCAATTCTCAAAGACATCAACTGCACAGCCATCATTTGATAGTGGGGGTTTCTTGATATCCCATAATATTTCTGCTTTATGTATTGAAATTGCAATTGTTTTCTGTTTGCTTTGGCCCCTCACAGTCATAGAGAGAGGGAAGTGTCCCTGTGTGAGGGCTTTTGCCCTCAGTGGCACCGTGTGGACTTAGCCTGTCACGCTGTCTTGATTGAGCTGGAATTAGCTGTGACACTGCTGTTCAGCTTGGAACACCAGCCTTTTCAGAGGCAGTTATTTTAACCAGAGCACTTTCATCATATTACTGCAATCAAACCCAAGGCTGTCGCTCCTCCAAGTAATATTGAAGGTGCTTAATACAAATTATCTCCTGCTTTGGTTTTAAGGAGCAAACATGACAGCATGCCTCTGAGGAATTTTTTTTCCACACATTCCAGTTACTTGTGTTATTCACATATTTTCTTTTTCCGTGCTTGAACCCTTCCTTTGTCTTCTCATTATTACCAGGAATAAATCTGTAGCTTTTTTACTGTAGAGTTATTTTCTCAGGACCCACTTTTATATCTCACCCGAAGTCACCCTACTTCTTGTTTTATGGCATTGCAGCATCTCTTGATAATGCCAAAAAGAGCAGCTTCTATACTTGCAGTGACAGATAAATACTGCAAACCAATGGAATCAAAGAGAGATGGCACTTAGGTTTGGGCCTTGCCTTCTCTTCTGCCATTTCCATGGCAGGGTTTGGCTTGATGAGCCACATTTTGGGGCAGAAATGTGCTATTCGCCCAGTCACTTCTTGTTGTCTGGTTGGCCTTTAATCCTTTTGGTTGGTGACCAGCATTTTGGTTTGCTGACTGTAAGTGGAGTTTTTTGTACTTGATATTTTGAGGCAGTAATATATGGTGTTGCCAGGTATTGGCAAGGACAAGCTGAAGGAATGTTTGTGTTTTAACAAGGAGGGGGAGTGTCTGGTACCTGGAGGACTCTGGGCACTGCAGAACAGTAGTTGCCATTTTATCTTCAAGGGAAAGTAGGGCATTTTTGGGGCTGGGGAAGAACAGACTTCTGTTCCTCACTCAGTAGCTCTGTCTTCAGTGCTTGCCATCTATATACCCTGCTTGCCACCGTACTAATGCTGTCTGTCACCAGTGACAAGCACAAGGATTAGTTAGGAATGTATTTCTGAAATATCCATCCTTGACATATCTAACACTGATAATTTCTCCTTTGTTTTTAAACTTCGCTTGGGTGAGTTGAGTGTTTTTCACCTCTCTGAGTTACTGCTTTGGGCCATGCTCAGACGTAGGTGGGTGGGAGGTGCTGCATTAACGTGTGTTTGGCTTACAAACTGATGGAGAGGGGAGTTCACATTTGTAATTCACGAAGATTTAAGTCTACTCTAAAACCCTTCTACGCTGCCAGAATGCCAACTACCTTCAGTGTAAATACCAGGCAGTGAGAACATTGGAAAAACCCACACCTGAGCTCTTGAGTATTTAACAAATAAATCACAGCTATACAATGTGCCAGAGCTTATGTAATCTCAGCACACTTGGCATCCTGGTCTTTGTTTTTAGCTTTTCTTTCCTGTAGATAGAATGTTCATGTGCACATGCAGAAAAGAATATGCACGTGTGCTTAAATGGGGAGTTACATCTTTAAAATGTTTGGGTTTGTTTCAGTGTTGTCACACTGTGTGTAAAAGGGGTATGTACCTACATTTTAAAAATGAGCAAATTGTTTTAAACTTACACAATGTAATATCCGCTCTCTTTTCTATCTTACCTGATAGCGATAACCTGCTACGAAGAGCTGCTTGCCAAGAAGCCCAGGTAATACCATTTGAAGTAATAAAATTAGATTAAAATCTCCCTCTTATCTTGGTTGTGCAGGGCTCCTGAGATTTTCCCAGCGGGCCTTTCCTACGTGACAAGCCTTATAATGATGCCATCTGTGTTCTTTCCCTTAAAGGCAAGGGTTGGACAGGGCCAGGGTATTGCCCCTTGTGTGCCCTGGCTGCTGCTGCAGGGGAGGTGCTGCGTTATCCTTGGGGTGATCTTGGGCACTGCTGGAGCCACCCAGACCTCCGTTGCTGCAGATGTAATTGCTCTGTGCCTGTAAAGTTCTGCTGGGAAGATGATTTGTTGATAAGAGTGAAATCGCAGCCCCACCAGGAGAAGCAGCGCAAACCCCCTCGTGTCAGTGCTCAGCTGGAGACACCTTGCCCTTGTCTGTTTGACCCTGAGGGGCTTTATCAGGGATGCCGGCTGCGCTGCCTGACTGACCCAGCTCTTTTGAGACCCGTGTGCTGGGAACTTAATGGGGACAGCCTGGTTGCTGATCACTGACAGGGAGGCCAGTGCTCAAGGGGCGAGAGTTTCTCTCTCAGGGTGCTGACTGTTGCATTTCACAAATCCCATAGTGTAGTATTCCCCCAAAGAAATCTTGTCCTTAATAAATAAGCTTTTGGAGGTGTAAGTGGTGCTGCCTGTGGATGGCATCATTTCTGTAGGATTTTAAGAGGCTTTTTACCTCCCGCAAATAAAGTTTCTAAAGCTGCTTCTCCAGGGCATATCTTTGAGATTTTGCAGGGTGTAATACTGCTCCCATAATTGCTACGTACTGGGGCCTGAGTAGAATGGTGAAAATTATTTTTCTCAGTAGCAAAGTGTTGTGCACCTGAATAATCCCAATTTTAGCCTGTCTGCTGTTGAGGGAAGGATTTTCACAACAACTTGTCTTGTGCAATGGATCTTCCTGCCAGAGTAGATGTAAGGGAACTCACAGCTCACAAAAGAGCAAGGAAAATCTTTCCCTGAAACTACTGCTTTCCTAAACCATATTTGTAATTTCAGAGTCTTATGTTTTCAATGTTCATTTTTACTGCATAATAGCAAAGTGATGGAAACTTTTTATATTGCAAAAAAGAGCCATTAATAGCTCAGTATTTGAAGCATGCTGACCAAATTAAACCAATTTTTTTAAAAGGAGCTGATGAACTGGTTTGTGTGTACCATCAAAAAGGTGTAACTGTTAAGGAAAAGACTGGTACTAGAAGATAATTCAGTTGTGGAAGTCCTGAATTCCCCATTTCGTAAATCCAGTTATTAAGTGACAGGTTCTATTCCATTATGGCTTATTCTTACAAATGAAAATACAAAAGCACTGTCAATAGAGCTTCCTACAATTTTAGTGCTTAAAACCTGGGAAAATATCCTGCAGAAAACTCCTGCATTAGAAAGGAATGAACCAGAAAGCCTAGTAATCAATTCTTGCTGTAATTTCCATTCTCACTGATGTGTCAGCGCCAAATAGTGCTTGAAAACACACAGCAATACAGCATTAAGGCATTAAATGTCTGGTATGTTCTTCAGAATAACAACAATCTAAAATTGTCTGAAAAATGCTACTTGCTTTTATAGTGCTGTATATAAATATTGGGAAAAAGTACAGGCAAACTCACCAAGGAAAAAGTGTGGTCTGAATGAAGTATGTATGAAGTTCTTACCATTTTTACATTGGATTTTTAGGTTTTTAAGCCAGGTAACAATATCAAATTGATGAGGAGCTGCCTTCCTGACAAAGTATCCACTACAGCAGTATTTCATGCAAAAGTTCCACCATGTGTGTCTGAATTTAAATGCCAGTTTATTATGGCAGCCTTGGTGTGGCAAATGATTATGGAAAGATGCTATAATAAAGAACCCATTTATCATATTTTTAACATTTTCCACCTCCATCTCTGGAATAAGCCAGTGTCAGCTGACTTGGACTTCCTTGGCAAATGAGTCTTGCTGATTGACCTTGTTGTGGGCATGTGTTAAAGAGGTGCTGTTTATCTGGCAAACAATTCACTCAAGGATAGTTTCCTGTAAAAGAATGTAGTTTCATTGCTGGTATTCATAAAGCACTATAAAGGCTTTGTAGAAAGGGTTTTTCACAGTTGTAGAATAGTGATTGTCATTTTAGAAGTCCAGAAATACAATACCTGGAAGTGTGCATTTGACAAGAAAGTGAAAAAGGCATTGATTTACCTAAATTACACCTTCATAGATATATTTAATAACCATTTTTATGGTATGACTGTAAGTTGTCTTTACTTGTGTTCTGCTCTGAAAAACTTCTAGAATATTACATTATTATTTTTTTATTTCCTGTCTTACAAATCAGCATTTGCTTTAGAAATGCCCCTGTACGTAACATAAATGTCTAAGTATATTACATGAAGAAGCCATTATGTCATTACTCATAAAATCTTTATGAGCCTTGTTGGGTTGTTCAGAGCCCTGTTAGATTGTTTAGAGCATGCAAATGCATCACATTGTGCCCCCCAGGAAAATAATTAGTTATTTCTAACAGCTGGAACATACTAGACGTCCCTTATTCCCCAATTCCCAACCAACAATTGCAATATAATAACTTGGTCTGTTTTCCAGCTGATATTTGAGTAAAGCTTAAGAGCTATTGATTTGTTTCACTTTCTTTGAAGAGTTCTTTACTCCAAGCAATTTCTCTCATCCTTTTGCTTTTTTGAAGAAGAAATTTGGATGTTTTAAGCAGCACAGCCAGTTGCACCCCTCTTTAAATTGAGGTTTCCTGAGCAAAGTTTGCAAGTGGAATTATTAATAAATTGAATAGCTAAAAAACACTAAAATGTGCAGTTTGTTGTGTGCAGTATCACCTTCTTCAATATAAAAATTCCTGCTAGGGGTTTAACATTCAAAGTAAAGGGGAAAAAAAGCCAGGGACAGTTGACTGGGCCGCATTCAGCACAGTAGTCTTTGATTCCTACTCTCTTTCTGAGGCTTCTGGATGGTATTGCTGAATACCTTGTCTTCCTTGTATTCAAAACCAGTTGGATTTGGTGTGTTAGTGAGGATGCCTTGAAGTGACCTTCTAGAGGCTTCCAGAGTGGGATGTAACATGTACAGAAGCTTTGCCTTTCCTTGCCTCCCCTGCGCTGAACAGCTTTGGAAATAGGTACAAGGTGCAAGAGGCTTTATGGAGGAACTCTCAAAGAATTTAAAATTGAGACACCTCTTCAGAATTGGATTAAAAGTTGAAGAGGAATTGAATGATTTTTATAGAGAGAGATTAGTTTAAAAAAAAAAGTGTGAGAAACACCGAACTTGCTTATAGGTCAAGGCAGGTTCTCTTGTAATGGTCTTTCCTGTCTTCAAAAACTGAAACATGGAAAATAGTAAAATGAGTAGAAGAGATAGAGGAATTAAAGTTCAGAAGTTGGAAAGAATGCAGAAAGAAGGCAGCAGGCAGGTGTATGAGAATTACATAAGGAAAGAAAATCAAGTAACCTTGGAGTCAAGGAGAGCTCCCTGGATCTCTGCCCATGGCAGAAAACCAGAGGTTGACAAAAAAGAAATGGTGGTGGAATTGTAAAAATGAGCTAAAGAGTACTTATGACAGTGCTGCTAAGAGTGCAGGTCTTTGAATAGGAGACCTGTACAATGGCTGAAGATGGAAGTCATTGGAATGTCATGAGGCTTGAAAGCCCATTGACATTTGTAGAGATGCATTATTTTGAACTGTTTTAGCACTGTGCTTAAAAGATAAACTGAGCCCTGCTCTTTTTCTCTTACTTAGGCTTTTGGCAACCAGCTGATTCCTGCCACTGCGCCTTTGAAGAAAGCAACAGTGTTCCTCAACCCAGCAGCTTGCAAAGGGTAAAATTCCCCCTTCCCAGCACTCTCATTTGAGGCACTCTTTCTGCATTTTTGCTCTGCTATCCACTGTAAAAGCCAGCCATATTTTTGAGCTCATTTTTGCCTCCCTCTGATCCCAAGCTGGTGCTGTGTAACTGTGCCAAACTTTTGTTTCACCAAATACATAGGAATGAGAAATAGAATTCGTGTCATGAGGTGAAAGAATGATTTCTAAACATGCATCTATATTTTTCATTTTTTTTACTTTAATCCTATGTTTTGGCCTTTGCCATTCCTTCGTATGCGGAACTCCTTTGTATTCCTTCCAAACTTTTGCATGTGATATATTTCCATCCTCAAAAACTACAGAAATAAGAGATGACCTTGATTGCTTCAAGACTTGAAGTTGGCAAGAAGTGATCTTACTTCTGTGGGAACCTGCCCTTGAAAGGGATGTGCCCACAAACTGAGAGGCTAAATATGGGCTCGGAGCAAGACTCCTGGAAGAGGTCGGCTGCTATTTTTATGTGCTCATTAGCAGAAAAACCGTAGTCTTGGATATGATGTGTGTCTGTTTCTGCTGATCAGCTAAGCTTTGGAATAGTTGCGTTTTGTGGAGGGGCAGAGAGTTTTTACTACCAATATGAAGAGAGTAATGTACCTGACATAGAAGTGCTTGGGCTTACGTACTCTTGTTCAAAACAGTCATGACTGGAAGATGCAAAGTATTAGTAAAGTCTCGTGTGTCTGCTTGTAAACAATTTATAGTTGGTGGTATAATTATTTTATTAAGCAATGACAGGCATAAAATGTATCAGTCCTATAACAAAAAAAGGTCAGATAGAGTTTTGCTTCTAAACTTATTTAATAATATGTAATAATTAATAATTGGGATTTTTAAATGTTTCTGAAAACCTACAGGGGCCTTCTTTGTGGTCCTAAAGGCCGGTGCTCTGTAAGTCATTAATTTTCTAATAAATTTCTTTCTGGAGATCTTAATTTGTTTTGATGGGTTTTTAAAATTATTTTTGGCAAAAGCTAGATAACATCTTGTGCATTTATTAAAACTGCAACAAAAACCTGACATCTGAGATACGAGACTAGAAATGTAATACATTTGAACCACATGAAATCTCATCTTTCCTGACTGTCAGGTTGAGTGACTGATTGTGGAGATTGAGTGCTCGGTTTTTAGTTGGTTTCTTCTTGCTATTCATTTGTTTATTTCCATTTTAATTTCTTTTTTCAGCCACCAGACTAATTAAATAGTTTTTACTGTGTTTTTTCTAGCAAAGCTGGGAACCTTTTTGAAAAGAATGCTGCACCAATTTTGCACTTATCTGGTTTGGATGTAACTGTGGTTAAGGTAAGAACTGATAGGTTCTGCTACTGTAGAAATATTGACTGCTCTGCTTGCTCCTCTTGAAGAATTGAAATGCAAAGCTGTATGCATTTGAAATTCTCAGTTATCCTGCAGACATCTTATGAGAAGAAATAAATACTGAGATATTAAGCCGATACCTAATCGTTTTAATTCACAGTCAGTTTACAAACAGTGTAGTGAGATTTTAATTTTCAGCTAAAGCAGTACATATGCTTGTTTGTCTGTCTCAAGCAGCCCCTCTATAATTCATGTTTGAGAGAAAACTCTCTAAATATTTGAGTGCTGGCTAGTAGTGTGTGCCCATTGCTGTTGAATTTGTTATTTCTGCCTGAACTTGAAGAATTCAAAAGTGAGGAACTTTGACATGCAGTTGAATTGTTCAGATTAATTAAAAATAACCTTTTTATCTTTACACTGGAATTATTTCTGTGTCTCACCAAATAATTCAACATGCCCATCCCAGAGGCAGAACACTGAGCTCTAAATGGTGTCAATTAACAGTCAGGTTTCCTTTGGAAGGAGAAGAATAAGGAAACATGAAGGGATTCTGATCCTTTTGCAGGTTTTTGAGGCTGTGATATGTGGATTGCGTAAAAGTCAGTGTGTCCTAGCAGCAAAGTACTCTAATATGCATCTTTCTGTCTTGGAATCTTTTTCACAAGGTTTAGTTTTAAAATACTGTTTTTATTAATCCCTTTCTCTGATCATTAAAAATACATAGTCCCACCTTAAGAGAAGAAATTATTTTGGAAGACTTAAAACTGATGCTTGGTAGTGTCAGACCTGATAAGGTGGCAAAACAGGGCCGGTCAAGGAAGTGAGGCTGAGATGGCTCTGTAAAAGACATTAATTTTGCAGAAAACAGTTTTGAAGGTTTAAAAAGTCAGAACTCTTTACTGCTAAATACATTGTCAGTGGCTGTCAGGCAGTGGCCTTTTATGTAGTTGATGCTGTGTTACATGAGATGCACTTGAGCACTTTGGCTGTTAAAAGATGCTGGGAGTTTTTCTGCAAGAGCATGGTTGGCTTCTGGATTTGTTTCAATGTAAAATTACCTGGGAATACGATTATTGCTGGGGTATTCTAGATCTGCGGAGTAAAATTTGCTCTGATACTTCATTTAACCTGTGTGTGTGTGTGTGGGTGTGTGTGGGTGTGTGTGGGTGTGGGTGTGTGTGTTTGTGTGTTTGCTTGCACATGTTATGCATCAGAGTAGTTTTATAAGCTGAAAAAAAAATCTCTGAATGTAAGTAATATACAGTACTGTGTGCCTATATAGAAATAAGAAGCAGATGGGTAGATGATTCTTTTTTCTCTAAGAGATATACTAGAAGTAGTCACTTGAGTCCTCACGTTTGGATTTCTGTTTCTTCAGACTGATTATGAGGGACAAGCAAAAAAGCTCCTGGAATTAATGGAAAACACGGATCTGATCATTATTGCAGGAGGAGATGGCACAGTCCAAGAGGTACTGTGGGAATCTGGTTTGTTGAGAATCATAGTTGGGCTGAGGGCAAGAAGATTGAGTCTGTGCAATGTAGCAGCGTCATAACTACTGTTACTAGAGGTTTGTCCAGTTTAGTATCTGTGTTTCCAGTAAATGTTATAATATTTTGGAGACAGGAACACTCTGCTCATTGGTATTGGTCTTAAAGAGATGATAGGAGTGGGGACAAAAAGAGTGTGTGTGACATAACTATATTGCAGAACTTTGTTCTAGCATGAGCAAACTCTGGAGGGACGTGGTTCTAACTTTTTCTTTCTGTGTTGTGATGGTTTGGTTTTCAAAATTTTCCTTCCTTTCTATATACCCCCCCAAGAGGAATGCATATTTTGCTAAGTGGAAATCAGATAATTTAAAAATTATGTGGGGATTATAATGAAGAATGGAATGTATTTAATAAATGCCTGTTGTCAAGATGATTAATGACAGCAGCAGAACGGGGGGATACTCTCTTTTTCAGTAAGACTGTATTTTATTCAAACAGTTCCTGGTTGCTAATTACTGATTTCATAAGACAATGGCTAAACGAATGCAATGACCTTAAGAGAAAGTGATCAGAATACATCTGCAAGTTCATTCTGGCCTTTTGTTGATTGCCTTGACCAGCGCTGGTTTTGCATTGTGCAGAGCCTTATTCAGTGTTAAAACATTTACACTGGCGTTGGTTGTGGTGCCAGCGTGTACTCGGGCATACTCACTGCCCTGCTGTTTCCAACATGTTTGCAGGCTGAACATTCCTCCTGTCCCGTGTAAACAACTGTAGCAGCTTCCATAAAAGAGTCGTTGCTCCGTAAATCTTCTTTCAAAGAGTAAATGTGGTTAAGAATTTCATAGCTTCTTACTGTAAGTGAAAAATAAAATTCTTAGAGCTGAGCATTTCCCATGTTTTTCAGGTCATAACTGGACTTCTGCGTAGAGCAGATGAGGTGAGAAAGTGTCATTTTAAAAACTGTGTTTATTTCTTGGAGTGTCCTGTGCATCCACTGTGATCTCCTGGCCTCAGCTGCCTTCAGCAGATCTGTTGCTTGCTAATCTGGAGCCAGCTTGCTGTGCAATAAGCCAGCTGGGCTACTGTCCTGCAATGCTGCCTGTTGTTCTTTGTTCCCTTTCTGAGGGAGTGCAGTGACTCCCAAGCCATGGCTTTGGGAAGTTTCCAGCATCAGAGCAGGGATTTTGGAGAAGCCAAATGCTCGATTTTCAAAGACCCATGGACCAGCTGTGCATGCCACTTTGTTTGGCAGAAGCACTGGGCAAAAGAACATGTTTTTCTTGTATTTGTACGGGCTTGAAACCGAATTCAGTTATGGTCACACTCCTACTGCTTTGGGATTGCTGTGCTGTTTCTTCAAGCAGTGAATACCTACCTATGCAGATGGCTGCACTAGGCAAATTTTAACCTCTCAAGGTGGATCACTCTGAATGGAAATGAGAGAGATTTTTCTTTTTAAAGTGGGAGGACAGTGTTATTGAAGAAAGGAGGGAATAATTGTTCCCAAAACCTTCTGGCAGGAGCTGGCAAAAACTCAATTAAATGATCCAGACAAGATTATGATGAAACCCTTGGCAGCTAGAATTGTATCTGTTTAGGCATTTGCTTTGTCTGAATGTGACAAGGGGAACTCTGCAACTAAACCACTTTTTTTAAAGGAGGGCTTGTTATATCAATCCTGAGACATCAGTGTTTTGAATCTAACATTATTGTAGTTGGATCGTGAGACTTTTATAACCTGAAGATAGTGGAAGAAAAGTTTTAGGGGCTTTATTGGCTAGTTTCTCTTTATTTTTTTGGCTTCTTATCTTGACGTAGCTTGGGTTGTTTTGCAATAGTGCAGGAAGTTCTGCATCCAGCACAATTACAGGTGGAATACTGCATTGTAGTATTGCCACTGTGCCACTTCATGTCTTTGGCCAAGGAATTCTTGTCCTTCATGTTACTCTGTCCTCGGAGTAGAGATCTGCACTTGAGCTTGCTCTCTCTGTGCCCTGCTTCTCTTTTCACTCAGGGGTGTCACACCACTGTTGCCTGCATAATAGGCTGTGCAAGGCATTCCAGAAGCCCTGTGCCTAGCAGCCAGGGGAGCAGAGCTTGACTGCACGGGCTGCAGGCAGCCTCTCATCTGCACACTGTAAAGCAGAGCTGAAGAAAATGAGAGCAGGGTGTTGGAGATGTGTTAGGACTTGCAGGTGACACAGCCACAGCAGGGGAAAGCGGCTGGGTGTGCAGTGAGATGGGAATTCCTGAGTGGCTGTGGATTGGCTGTGTCCTGGTGCTGCTGGCAGCAGTGCCCAGGAGGGAGATGGAGCACTGGGATGTGTGGTAGTTTACATTGATTTGCTGACACGCTTGAAGGAGCAAGGTTTAATATGAGGTACAGTGTAATAACTTGTTCCTTCGACAAGCCCTGTTGCTAAACAGTGGTACAGAAAAATAACACAGTCACTGACTTCCAAAAATTAGACCTTCTGCTGCTTCATGATTTGGATGGCAGAGGAATCAATTAATTTCCTTTCCTTAAGTGAGAAAATCTCATTGCTATGCAAGGTTACTCTGTCAGAGGGAGATCTCTGCAGTGGTAAATGAGATTCAGAGCTTGTGAAGCCACCACCAGTATTAAGAAAGATGGCAGATTGCTGACGGAATCCATGCATTGGTTGGGATGTGGCTTCCAACCTGCATATAACAATGCTCCTAATGATTACAGAGAGCTCCTTTGTACCCAGCTGGCAGTGGTGGGTTCACAGATTCGGGTGCCATGTTCTGAGTCATTGTGTGTTACTGCCTCGTTTAAGGAAGTGCCTGGCTGCTCAGTGCCAAAGGGGTGATGCCAGACACAGCTGTGATCTCCACACAGGAAGCTCCATGCAAATGTTAATTTACTCTCCTCGTGTGTCCAGGCTGCCTTCAGTAAGATTCCTATAGGATTCATACCCCTTGGAAAAACTTGCACTTTGAGCCACACACTGTACCCTGAGAGCGCGAATCAAGTCCAGTAAGTATTGCATGATTCTGAAACACATTTGTTTGCTTCCAAGGAGCAGTGCTTCTTAGTAGCTTGATGCTTTTCTTTTTCTTCTGTGTTACATAGAAGTTGGCAGTCTCTGGGCAGAGCCTGATGATTCTCTGGACTTGCCTGAGTTAATGACTTCCAAAAACTGACTAAAAATTAAAAGGAAATGTATGTATTATTAGAAACCATTTGCTGTGGCTAATTTCTCTGTGATCGTGTGATGCTCAGAGTTTAAAAAGAAAAAGGGATTAAAAGGATCAGCCTCTTAGGAATAGCAGAAAGGGTATGACAAGGATGTAGCAAGGATATGGCAAAATAAACCAAAAATAAGTCCTCTTCCTGACCCTTCTCCAGTCTAAGAATTCTAGAAACCAGTCCACATATAGCCTGGTTAGCACCTGCAAATTAAGGCATACAGGAATATAGGAAAGGTTGGACCCCATTACTGACTTTTGCAGGGCAGGACTGACTTTTCCATGTGGTGGGACTGATGCTGGCAATAACCAAACAACTCTATTCTTATCTTCAGCATCCCAGATATGATCCAGTCTAGTGGTATCTGTTGCCTGCAGTTCAGTTTGTTGCAAGATTGTCCACTTCTAAAGAGAAAAGGGAGTGAAATAATCTTTCTTTTCCCTTCGCTTCATTGTTTTTTCAATTTTTCCCTTCCTCTCCTCTCATAGTAATAAATACATTTCTTCTTGATCCTGACATCTTTTCACTCTCCCACTAACTCATTAACATTTTTCTTTGTGGAACCTTTGCTGGTATCCATCACACATAAAACCCATGAGTCAACTGGCATAGCATCCTTCATTAAAACTACCAGAGTGCTTTGAAGCTCAGAAAGGTGGACAAGGCTGTAATCAGCAGCCAAGATTAAAATAATCATTTATATTTGGCTTCTACAGAAGCTGTTTGAAATGAGTGATCTTCTTGTCCCAAGGTAATGAACTGTGCAGGTGGGACTGCAACACATTGGTGAAGTTGAAGGTAATTTGGTCAATAGGCTGCTTAACAACCCACACCAGTAACAGAACCTGAGTTAAGAAGTGCAGAAATTATATATTTCAAAGAAATATTTGGGCTTTGGTTCCTTCAGCATTCTCTTACTTTGGTGGAATTGTAAAGGTTTTAGAGAAAGATAAGAGTTGGGAGAGAAGATGGACTGTGGGAAGAACAGCTTCCTTATGTGTCTCAGCATTGTAATCCTGATGAAACCAAGGGCATTTTCTCCCACTGATTCATGTGAATATTGGCCTGGATATGAAAACTTCATCTTTGCCTCGTCCAGCTGAGGCACTGGAAATGTGGAAATTAAATGCAATGTGGAAACTAAATTTTACCCAACTTTGAAAACATGGAAGGGGTTTTGATCAAGTTTATGCTTCAAGACTATTTAATGGGCTTAAACACTTTGGTTTCAAAATCTTTACAGCTTGAAAAATCAAAGTGCCCTGGCTGTTTTCCACAACTTAATGGAGACCTAAATGATGCTAGCACTGCTGATAGGTAGATTTACGTTGTTTAAAAAACTTCGAAATAAATGAGCACAGTCAATGTAGTTCAATCCCAGGCACAGGAGCTGAGACCAGCCTCATGCTGTCCCCTTCTCTTCCAGGCTGTGATACTTGCCAGCACTAAAATAAAACAACGATTTGTGTCCTTAGTGTGTTAAGTATCTGAAACAGCAGGTAACAGAGTTGGCTTCTGATCTGCCAGGTTAGTTCAAGAAGGAGGAATCTCTTAAAAGCTTAGGCTGATAATTTCCTTTTGCTTTTTGTGTATTTTGCTGTTTGTTAGGTTTTGTCATGTGTTGCAACCACCCGTTTTGCTTTGTGATTTCAGTTAAATGCAGCACATTTCCTGGGGTTTTTACATTTGCTGAAAAAAAGCCCTACCTGGACTCATAGTGGAATTTGCTGGAAAAAAAATGTCATTTTAAAGCTTACTCATTTCTTTTCTTCCTGTTTGTTTCCCTTGCTTTATTTCTGTTTGTTTTGCAGACATATTACTAATGCTACATTGGCCATTTTGAAAGGAGAAACAGTTCCACTTGATGTCTTGCAGATCAAGGTGAAAGCATCTACTTGTTTGGAACCCAGCATTCCTAAAACTTTCCTGTTCTCGTGCTTTTATGTTTACATGGACTGTAAACATAAAAACATGTTCTCTGTGCAATGCTGTTAGGAATTTTGGTTTATGATATCAGCAGTTCTGGTGGCAGTCATTTCTCCACCATGTGCTATGACATCAGACGGTGTAAACAGAAGAAAACACTGGAATGCCTCAACATCACCTTTCTTTGAGACTCGGAGACTATTGATGAATACAGAACTTACTAACAGTGATATTTCTGTAGTAATGGTGAGAAATAGCAGTCTGCTGATTTGATGCATTCATGTGTATAATAGCTTCCTTGGACAAACTGAAAAATATAAAATGGGAAAACCTTTCACTGTGCCCTGTATGATTTTTGAATATTATTTTTCTGTTCAGTTGTAGAATAGACATTTCTGCAGTGAGAGCGTTGCGTCACTGTGCAGAGCTCCTTGCTTTTGGCTGACAGTCAAGTCCACAAAATGAAATGGCCATTGCTGGGTGTGCAGTCAAACTCAGGCTACCTCTTCAAAACTTCACTTCTTACATTCCTCTCTGGAGCAGATGGAATGTACAACGCTTAGATTCTGCTAAGCTTTATGGCTGTTAGCTGTTTGTCATACCTCTTCTGTTAAGTTTCACTTGGGATTAATCAGAAGTCAGTTTTTATGCAGAAATGCTATTTTTCCACCATCAGAAAATGAAGTTGGAAACAAGGTGAGAGAAAGCAATTTTGCGGTGTTTATTTTTCTTTACAGGGAGAAAAGGAGCAGCCTGTGTTTGCAGTCTCTGGTTTAAGATGGGGATCTTACAGAGATGCAGGAGTTAAAGTTAGCAAGTAAGAAAATACTGGTTTTTGAAACTGTACCTTTTTTAGCATCTGTTGCCTAAAAAGCCACCCCGTTCCCCTCAAGTAAGTCTTTTTTTGAGTGTAGGCATCTGACAGGCAGAGGAACCCACACTTGTTAGGTCTTGCATTACACACTTGGGAGTGTAAGATGTATCAGAATGTTTGTAATTTGAAATAAACACTTATTTGGTGCTGACCTATTTTTGTAAGTATTTACTTTCTTCTTGCCTTGTAGTATCTGCTTGTGAAACTTTACTCAGATTGTAACGGGGAAAATCTCTCCCTTGAGTAAAGTCTAAGCAAAGTAATTGACCATTGTTTTTCGTCATCTGCCAATGAAAAGATACATGCGGACTCTGAAACTCAATTCCAACAAGGGACATCAGATGCAGCAGAAATGCCCTTCAGTTCCTGCCAGAAATGGCATGGGCTGTGCTATCTGATGACTGTTCTCTGAATGCTAAACTCATAATTACTGGGCTTTCTCCAAATGGACGTTTAACATGTCGCTGTGTGTGTATCAAATGACAAGCATTATCTGGGGAAGGAGCAGCAGGGCCAAAGCAGCTCACTTCCCAAACTCTTATGGAGGAAATGCAGCTGTAAGGAAATACAGTCTGCTTTGTGAATGAGCTGTCTTGTCAGGAAGGAAGAGATAGCAGCCCTCTGGAGTCGGTCTGGCAAATATTTGAGTTGGTTTGGGAGGTGATGTGGGATGGGGGAGATGCAGTAAATGGTCAGGGTGTTTGTCCCTGGCTTTCCAGGGACATTCTTGGTCCTGTGTAGGTGCTGACTTGGCTGTGCTGCAGGCTCTCCTGCTGATTGCAGCCCGCAGTTCAAGGAAGTGCACTGCTCTTTGCTCTGCACTCCTGCTGGCCTTCCTGCCCATGCCTTGCTTTTCTCCTGGTGTCAGCCTTCACATCTTTCCCTGCAGCACTTCCCTTTTGTAAGAGTTCTTTGGGCTCAGTGCTGGAGGCATGACAGCACCTTTGGTACGTGAGGCACACAAACATCCTCAACCTTGTTTTCTTCCATAAATGTTTTGGAATGCAGAGAATCAAGTCCAGCTTGGAAAGCACTTCAGCAACAAATGAACAGGTGCTCATAGTCTGATTGGAACACAACCCACATGTTCCTTGTCATGTTTTTATACTTTTCCACTTCATCCGCTTTTGGGATGGATTTTTGAGAGATAGGTTATTGGGATAAAATATCTGGTATGTTCCAGTACAACTAATCTTACACTGAAAAGAAGACACCTACTTAAAGGGAGTTAAGCCATAAGAGACAGGTCCAGAAATTTGTCTGATTGTCCCTCTGCTGAGCACTGTCCTGCTGGAGACCTGGTGCTGTTTGATGTTACTGTTTTACAGACAACTTCATGGCTTGAGGGGAGTAGTGGGACAGTTGCACTCCTTAATGGTTAGTGATATCCTCAGATGTGCAGTGCTCTTGAGCTGGTGGTGTTTAATGTGCTTTGTTGATTCTCTTTGCTAGAAGACAGTGATCAAAATGTGTGCCAAGCCTGCCTAAATACAGTTACATCTTTAGATTCTGTACAGTGCTGTGTGGCTGGCAGGATATTTATTTTGTAAACCCCTGATTTCGATGTCAGAATCCTTTGGGACAAATGAATGTTGGCTGGTTCTTTTGTCACTGAAGGTTTTGATTTTTTGTTTGTTTGCTCTGACCTTTGGAATTATGCCTTATTGCATATTATGGAGATGCACACCACCAGCTGTTAGACCGCAGACCTTTAAATCATCCCCAGTTGTCTCACATAAAGAGGTAGAATTCTGATAGTGAGATGTCCTGCTGCCTGTAGTGAAGATTGTACACTGCATTTTGGTGATCTGTAACTCAGGAAAAGGATGTCACTGCCAGGCTGCTGCTGGTGTGTAGAAGCCGTCTTACAGCATCAAAAAGCTAAAGGTTGTCAGGGAGCTCTAACTCAGTGGCAAACACGTCTGTGTGCTCTGACTCCATGCACGGTTTCTCCCTTTCCCAGTACTAACCGCTGGATATCTTAGAAGTTCTATTTCTGTTCTTTTTTCAGGTACTGGTACCTTGGGCCTCTGAAAACCAAAGCAGCTCACTTTTTCAGTACATTGAAGGTAAACGTTAATTGTGAGGAAAGTGTTTTTGTTTGGGAAATGAACTGGCCGACTTTGCTTTGTATAATTTATCTGCAAGCTTTTGTGAAGGATTCTGGTAACAATATAAAATGGGAGTGAAGCTCAACTTGTTACAAAGCCTACCAATTCATAGACTTGCTTCTGAAGAGAGGAAAGGAAAGAGAAACACTTTTAAAAAAAATTTCCTTTACTGAAGATCCGTTGCTGCAAGATCACCAGGGGAAGCCAATAACCCCCTGTGAAACTGGTGAGCAGCAGTGGTGGTGAAGTGCTAAAGTGCTCAGCCACCTTTTCTCAACAGTCTTTGTAATAACATTTCACTCTGATTTATTCCTCTGGCAGAAGGGTCTATAATTAGACTGCTCATGCACATTGATAATCAGGCTTCCTTGTGTAGTAAAATGAACATGAAGATGAATAGCTTTTATCTCACCTTAAACTTTTCTGCTGCTTAAAATTGATCCTGCAAAGATTAAAATTTGACCTGCATGAAAGGCAAGGCATTTTCATTCACGTGGTTTTCCTATTCTCTGAACATATAAGGAACCTCATGAAAGGCAGTGGAAATACCCAGGAGCTGGTACAGTAGATCAAATAGTGCAGTCTAGCCATGCTGTCTGTGACAGTGCCGATGCTTGCTTTAATAGGAAACTCCTGTAAAGGGGAGTTTAATTGTAATGAATCCAGGAAAGTTGGGGTGGGTTTTCCACCCCATCCCCAGAAAATTTGAGATTATGGTTCTGTGTGCTGGCATTCTAGGTAGAAACCTATTCTTCATTTCTGTCCAGCTCCTTTCTCACTTCTATTGAGTCCTTAGGCTCAGCTGAGGGCAGTAATAGTGGATTTCTCTGGTGAGCCATTCATTGTACATTAAAAAGATCTGTTTAACCTGCTGAAGGTTAAAGTGAAGTGCCCGCTTCTTCAGCTATTTAGATAGAAAAGTTTCTACCTGATCTCCTCTAATTGTGGTATTAATTGCTTTATGTTCCTCTTATGTTATCATTTGGTTAATTTCTACAAGAAGTGGCACCAGGCTGTTGAACTTAATCTCCTCCTGGCTTGTGTTTGCTACTGCACACTTCATATTTTCTGGTTTTACTGTAGGTGTCTTTTGAAACAGGATGACCTGTAGCTGAAAAAAGTGTAATAGGAAAGAGCTTGCCTCTGATATTGGTAGGGACATTGTTATGAGTGTTATCATCTCTTCTAAAATATATAGGCTTAAATTATCACAGCATTGCTGCTTTTCCATTTAATCATTAATATTTATTGTTCCTGTGCTGCCCTGCTGATACAACCTCTGTTTGTCCTGCTTATTATGTAAGTATGAGAGTGGAGTCTTTCCTTGCTCTCAGAGGTGTGAGGTGAATTAGTTTAACCACCTGTGCTATATGATCCAAAACTACTTCTGAAGTTTTGTACATAGAAAAATAATTGTATTGAGTTCATGTGGGGTCTTGGCTGTGTTTAGTTTATACATTTAAAAACCAATTAAATTATTCCCTCCCTAAGTCCTATGTTTGGAGCATTTTGGGAATTGTTTTCAAAACAGTGAGAGGAAATAAACATTGTCAGCATCTGGAGATATTTCAGAAGCTAAGGTTCTCCTGTAGCCCTAGTACTGGAATCTGAAATATCACCAAGAATAATGTGTTAGTACTTTGCTTTTTCTTTTTTACTTTTTTCCCCTAAGATGCTTTATAAAGCTCACGTGGCTTGCCTTAAGACCTGTTGTGTTGCTGTTTATAAGCACCTGCCTATCAGGTCAGATCTGGATTGTTTGAGTTGCTGAAGAACAAAGGCCTGTCAGGTTTTAGTGCCCCTTGGCTGCACACAGCTCTGCAGTCTGTTTGCACTGGATCGTGCTGAGCACTTGTTCTTTGAGGTTGCCTTTGTGCCATGCAGAAACCAACTGTGCTTCCAGACATTAATGTTGACCTTGCTGGTTTGGGTTGTTCCCTCCAGCCAGAAGCAGCTGTGTCACCCTGCCACACATCAGCAGCAGAGAAAACATCCCTTCACCCTCTGTTCACAGAGGGGAAAACACCCTCACGTCTGTGTGGGGAAGGATTAGAATAGTGGATAATCTTGGGAACTGTGGGTAATCTTTTTGAAACGGCAGAAATGTCATCTCACCAGTGAATCTGGAGACTGGAGAGCCATAAAGTAGGCTGAGGCAGCGGGAGGATCTGGGTAGCTCTGAGGACTGTGGGACTACAGGACAAAACAGAATAAACAGGTAAGTGCTAAACAAAATGCCCTTTTATCTTCTGTATTTCCTTTCCATGTAAATCCAAGGAGTGGCCACAGAAACATCAAGCTGCTCTCATGTATTTGGGTCCAACTGAGAGACCTCCAGAGGAGCCAGAGGAGAAAGCATCCAGACCCCCTTTGCATGTGAGGCTTTACAGACGGCTTCGATCGTACTGGTCATCTCCAAAAGGTGAGCTGGCTGTGTTTCTCACAAACATAAACTCACAGGCTGGCTCTACTCTTCCAATAGATCCAGGATTTGTTGTGTGGAGGGTGTGTCTACTTTACTGCTCTCTTTTTTATTACTGTTATTTTTCTGTTTGTTTGTTTATTTTTAAAATTTATTTAAACTGTGATTTTTGTGAAGACAGTTATGGTGGTACAGAAATGGAACAGAGTAGTCCTGCCAGTGTTTGTGGTCTCATAAACAAAGATTCATTTGTAAAGAGCCCAGGGCATTCCCTGGACTCAGAGCTGCCATTGCTGTAGAGGTGTCCATAGAGGATACTTGGCACTTCAGAGTG
This sequence comes from Dasyornis broadbenti, assembly GCA_013397935.1. NCBI lineage: Eukaryota > Metazoa > Chordata > Aves > Passeriformes > Dasyornithidae > Dasyornis > Dasyornis broadbenti. The sequence goes on along the minus strand of VZRN01004866.1, from coordinate 1,090,758 downwards.
AGCTTCCTGATATCTTCTTCGAGCAGAATGGCTTCTTAGTGAGCCAGGGAGAGAGGAGCAGCCCTTCTTTTCCAGGGTGGGGAGAGTTACTGACACAGAGCAACACATGTTACTTTAAATAGAGCAGTAAAATTTGGGCCATGCAGAAGCCCTGAGTTTCTCTTAGTACATTAAGTTTCTTTCTGTAGCATAAACTTCATTCTTTGTGTTCTCTGAGCCTCTCGTGGGCTGGGCTGTTGTCTGGGCAGTGCACGTGGCAGGCCACAGGAGGAAGGAGAGTGTGTGTTCTGCACAGCCTGGTGCAAAGACCTCATTCCTCCTTGGCCAGCAGGGTGATTCATACAGGAGCATGATCCAAGTGACCTGGATATGGGAACTGAACTGTGGAGCTCCTTCCTGGAGAAAATACGTGTTACCACAGCATCCTGAACACTGGATTCCTGGTTTTTTGGTAGCAGCACTTCACAAGTTTTCTAAATGTTCCTGTAACCAGCCCAGGAGATCTGTTGCTTCCTAGACATAAGGACTCTCAGGACTGTGATGTACTGTGCTTGACAGTCTTTTCTGCTACTGTGTAAATACTGATGGCATTTTTTTTCTTTTCTTCAGTACTCCCAAGCTCCCTTTTCCTTTTTTAAGATTTTGACATTTTAGAGAAACAAAACTAGTGGCAGAATGGCTCAGACTGATTTTTGTGTCTGGCACATGCTTCATAGTGATCTGTGTAATCAAATTCCACTTAATGATTGATATCTTCCCTTCCTGATACACAGCATTCCCCCAGGAGGTAGCCCCGGAGGACTGGGAAGAGCTGAAGCTGTCCACCATTGAGCTTTCCATTGCAACTCAGAACAGGCAGCTTGACCTAACAGTAAGACCATAATTCAACTGGATTCCAGCCGCTCCTGTCCCTGTGTCTCCCCTCAGGTTCATGCCTAGGCTGCCCCATTGAAGGGAAGCTGATAAAGCCATACAGATACAGCTCAGGCAGTGCCAAGACTACCTCTGCAGAACAGCAAAGGAATAAACCAAGTTACACTAATAGATGCATTTATTTTTACTTTTGTCATTTTGATTGCATCTGCACTAGGACTTTTGCCAGGACAGAAATATTAAAATAAATAAAGAAATAAATTGCATCTTAATCAAAGTTGCTTTCCCGGAAAAAGCTTTAATGTATACTCAGTTTAAGGGCAGGTTTTAAATAGGAAAGAAGCTAAGTAAGGAGTTTAAAGGATTGTTACCAAGGACACTTTGATTTCCAATTTGTATTGTTTAAAATTCTCTTTCCGTAGTGTTTGGTGGCCAAATGTTGTATCATTGTACTATTGCTTAAATTCATGGAAGACCCATTGAACAGTCATTAAATTAGTAAACCTAGGAGATCTTCTATTGTCTTTAAATGTAACTAGAAGCCAAATGTGTGAGTCATTATTATGGTTCTTGAGTATTTATTAAATATTCATTAATGGGAAAACACTGTCTATAATTGATAATTCAAATCTCAAGCTGAGATTTGGAAAAAGCATGAAGTGCAAAAACGCATCTTCTGCCTCCTTTTGCGGGACAAAGGACTGGGCATTGTGTGAACATATTGCAGTATCATGGGTGTGGCATTTTCAAATGTTAACTGCTTGATTACTGAATCCTTTTTTGCACAGCGCACCCAGGACTTCATGGACATTTGCATTGAAGCAGAGAGTGTCAGCAAAGGGCAGTTTGTTCACAGAGGGTGAGTATGGGAAGGCTGCAAAAAGGGGATGGGATCTCTGAAAAGTGTGCTGGTTTTCTCTGATTTCGTGCTGCAAAATTCAGAAGCAGAGGACTGCAAAGCACACCAGTCCATAATGCTGCATGAGGCTAATAATTTTGTTCTTTAAAATTCTTACTCATTTTCTGTTTCTGTAAACAAGGCAGAAGTGCAGAACCTGGAGTGTCAGTATTCAGAACCTGGAGTTCCCCCTAGCTTCGGAGCTTTCCATACCGTTGATCTTTTCCCCCTGTTGCTATAAGTCAGTACTGCTTGGATATTATTGCCATAACTGAGATTTATAGGCAGCCATGCAGACTTATCCCCAGAATCCTTTAGCCCTAGCTGCTCAGTGGATTGAGAGGTGGGTCACAGAGCTGATGTGTTAGTGCTAGTGATACCTGGAATTCTTGAACTGGGATTAGACAGCCCCTCTGCTAAGGGAAAAGCTTCCTTGACTCAGCAGTTCTTGTGAGAAATTAGGTGTGAGCTGGAAGAACTTCTGGAAGATGTGAATTTGAACAGGGACTTAAAGCAAATGTGCTGGTCCCACTTGGACATGGAGTAAGAAGGTTGCTGGTATAAAGAAGAAACACGTGGGGAAAGTGAATGTTACTGCTTCCTCTGTGCCTGTGATGTTGTCTTGCATGGGCTTGTTCCTCCTGCTCTCATCAGATGCAAATCAGAGCTGTTTTTTCCAGCTTCTTCATACAGTCCCACTCACAAATATACTGCATCTTCAGTTCAGGTTTTACCAGCAGCAGATTTTCTTGCTAAATCCAAGGGAGCTTCTCTCCATATTAACTTTTCATTTGCTGTTTTCTCAGTCTTAAAGCTCCCTCTAGTGAAATCAGTGGGAGGATTTCAGTGCAGTTTTACCTGCTTGTCATAACCTTAACAATTCCTGCAAGATACTTGTTTACAATACTAATGGCAGCTCCAGGCCCATTATTTGAACATCCCAGGAGCCTCAGTGGGAATAGAATCTTCTGACCTGTGCATACACTATAAGTCAGGTTACCGCCTGCAACTGCTTTTACATTGCATGAGCATGTGGACCATAGGTTGCATGGGGCTGATTTGTTTGCTTTGAAGGCTACAGAGGGAGAGGAGGAGGTGGTTTTCCTATTAAAAGCAAGAGGAATCTGGTTTCCTAAAGTAGAGAGACAAAGGAGGTGCTGTTCTGGGTTCTCGAACATTTTGCTAGCAGAAAAATGTAGATGAGTTTGTGTGATTTAAGGGAGGCATATTCAAGTGTATTCCCACTGTAAATAATATCTCTTGTCATGACTGGACATGCTTCCTGCAGTAGTGTGGCACATTTCCTGACTGCAGTTACAGTGTCATGCAGAAAAAGCCTCTGAGGACCATTAACATTGCCCTGCTGTCGAGAGCTAATTAGAGGCAGTACTGAAAGCTTCGAGCTGTTCAAGCAAAGTTCGGAGAAATAAGCTCTTTTGATTAAATAGTGCCAAAAAGCCTGTAGGTAACAAAGAAAGACAACGAGGGGTGTGTGGGGTGGGGGAGCAGTGGGAGGGAGTGGTTAGTTGTACAAAGAGGAGTCACAGCAGAAAAACTGTGCCCTGTTTTTTCGAGGCAGAATCAGGGTGTTCAGAGATCCCACTTGTGCCTTTGCTAGCTGGGTTTGAGTCCAGCCCATTATCAGAGGCCCCCCATTGCCTAGCACCAGCAGGGTTTGTCTTTGGAAATGTATGAAACAGCTCTTTCTTTTTTCTTCTTTTTTAATGCATAGTTGAAACACCAGAATTTGGGGGGTTGAAAAGGCTTTTAGGGAAAATACCTTATCAGTGCAGATACCGAGGGGTTTTTATATTGGAGAGGGCACTAACATGAGCTGATGAGAGCTGATGGGTCACACAGAGAAACCACACATCCAGCAGGAAACTACCATGCAGGCTCTGGCAGTGTGTGTGTCTGGGGAGCTGTGGGGCTGCATCAGAGTGTGCTGGAGGGCAGCAGCTGTTGGATTTCAAAGAAAGGACAAGGTCATCCCAGGTGTATAAAAGTGCCCTCTGGCTGTGGATCAAATCTGCGTGAACAAGAGCATCTGCTGCAGCCATGAGCTGATGTTTGGGTAAGGTGGGGGAAGAACAGTTGGTTACAATGCAGTGCTTGCTAAGAAGCGCTGCAGGGAAGGAGAGCAGGGATGGAAGGTGTGGCATCAGTAATCCACATCTGGTAGCTTAGATCCTGTGTATATAAGTATGGAGAGCTGTCACTCCAGAGCATGAGTACAGTTAGCAGCTACAGTGCAGAAAACTGGGGGTTTTTGTCTGGGATCTTAATCTGAATCATTTAACATTGGCAGCTTCTAGATATGAAAGCTGGGTTACAATTGTGTGTTATGTGCAGTAGGTGTTGTGGTTCTCTCTCAGCCTGTATTTTTGTGATTCAGCATGTAAGAGTGGGATGCAACAACCAGTGGAAACTTGCTGTTAGACTTTTGGTCTTGTTCCTGTTTTTTCACATTGCTGTCTTGAGGTAGGAGCAGTCTAAAGGAAGTGAATTCTGATTCTTTTATACTGGGCCACTAGAGGGGCAGTCACTGCAAGTGGGGTTGTGTCTTATTTGCTTCTACCAGTGTTCTCCACTGACTGATCTTTGATTCCATGTCTTGGCTCTTTTGAGTTTACCTTGACCCCATAATTACATCTCTGTAGATGATCGTGTGCCTTCATTGACCAAAAAAATCTTGCTCACCAGAGTACCATATGTAGGACCTTGTATGTTAAACTCCAAGCAGGTTAAACTTTAAGTGGGGAATCTTGCTGCTTGTTTGTACAGCACTGTATAAACTGACAGTATTGCATGCCATCAATGATTTATAGTTTATATTGCTGGAGGATGTTTAATTCCCTCACAGTCACTCATCAATCTTTTAGTGTATACATATTTGATTAAAACCAAACTTTTCACAGTTAATATTGCTTCCGTCCTCCCCTTTCCTTAGCTTTTCTTCCTTTGTCTTTGATTATCATCTCCTGTTTCAGCCCTCTCTTCTCATGTTCCTTCTCTGGGGTTTTCTGTGACTTTAAGAGGCTCTTGCCTTCCTCAGGGCATAGAAGACTTGGTGTACAGGGAGATTCTGACATGTTTTTGTGAGTTCTTTTCCTGGGCAATATTTAAATACACTCTTCTTTCATATCAGTCTAGAGATGGAAATTTTGGGGCAGCAGGCATTTCCTGTCAGAGGAATATCTGTGATAATTCTGCAGTGCTTGAGAATTGTGGTGTATTAACACTGTAACTCTCTGCTGTTCTCTTTGCTATTTGTGTGTTGCTGTCTGTGCTCCCTTTTGACATCAGCAGAAGTAGGAAAGGAAGCAGCATTTATCTAAGTCTTTACATAAATAAGAATCTCACTGGCATCAGAAGAGAGAAACTGACAAAACTGGATATGTTATTTGGAATGGATAAAATGATGGGGTTTTCTTGATCAGTGATAACAAAAGCAGCTGATAAGAAATGTCATGCTGATTGGTGTTGATATGAAAAATGTGAGGGTTTTATTTTTAAAGAGTAATTTAGTTGTTCAATACTACTATAATTCTGTCCTTTTTTTTTGGCTTAGGATTGTTTAGGTTGCTGGTAAGTTTGGGTGCATGGGATGTGAGGAGATGGCAGTCACTGCAGGAAGTGCACAGTTCAACATGGAAGTGAAGAGCCCAGAACTGTGCTCTGTGTTCAAATATGCAGAATTCTATGATCAGATATATTCAGTGAGCCTCAGAGCAGAAGCTGCTTGGAGGATGTGGGTGCATTCTGATATGTATTGACATATTTGTATATACAATACAAATACACAAATATTTGTTTTTATATATATAACCTCTAAGTTTACCAAATGCACAGTGATTTGCCACAACAAAATGTCATCCCTGAAGTAGGCTGTTAGAGAAACATGTCCTTACCTTGCTTCTCTTTTGGTTTGGACAGGACTCAAAAGATGCGTGATCCACATATGTGCCCTGAGGGGAGTCAGTGCATCCAAGCCAGCAGATGCATCTTGCAACTTCCAGAGGTGAGAAGCTGAGAGAGCTGGAAAAACTCTTTCACTTTGTTTCCTTGTACCTGTTGATGCTGCACTTCAAGAAATTCCTACTCTAAATCTGGGAGATTGATTACACTGCACATAAGACACTCAGTTCCACAGTGCAGCCAATGAGTCCCTTGCCAGGACAGACACAGTGCAGTTCTCCAAGTGGTCTGTAAACCTGAGAGGGAGCGTTGTTCTGCCGGTAAATTGTGGCAGATCTTCTATGAAGACAGTGGTGGTGGTGAAGGGATCTCTTGCTTGAGTGTATTGTATGTGCACAGGAAGTTCCACCTTAATATCAGGAAGAACTTCTTCACTGTGCAGATAGCCAGGCACTGGAACAGACTGTGCAGAGAGCTTGTGGAGTCTCCCTCACTGGAGATACTCAAGAACCACCAATCCTGTGCCATGTGCTCTGGCATGACCCTGCTTGAACAGGAAGGTTGGACCAGATGATCTGCTGTCAATTCCCATACCCATTCCATGATTCTGTAACATGCAGATCTTCTCGGCATTGAAGATGTGTACATTTTACCCTAGAAGGCATTGTGCTGTAGAGAAGAAGATAAATATTAGAGACAAAGGAGGGCAGGACAGGGCAGGGCAGCTCAGATCAGTGTAAGGAAGTGCCTCAAAACTTTGAAATGTGAAGCTGAGAAAGAAGACAAAACTCTGCCTACCTATGTAACTTAGATTCCTTTTCTTCCTCTGAGCTGTTAACTGTGGCCCTGGGAGGACAGTTTCTTGTTTTTACAAGGGAATGAAATCAATCTCATAGGTAATTTGTGCCTTCAAGTGATCTATCATTTGGCAAAATAATTCCATATTAAGGGAGAATAGAATGTGTTGAAAGGCCAAAAAATCTGTTGCTACCAAGTAAAAATCTTGAATTATGTCATGATTAACCAGCATGCTAATACTTGCAAGGAATTCCGATCATGGCAGCTTTGTGATTCTGAAAGAATTCTCTGCAGTGCTGGGCTAAGTGCAGCTGGGCCATAAGTAAGGTGTAAAACCAGCTGTTCATACTGCAGCTGCTGCTGAGATCTTCAGAACATGGGTGCATGGTACAGAGCAGTGCTGTTTGACTCCATGACCCAGCTCCAGTGAAGGAACTGGAGGCAGATCAGATGAATCTCACCAGCTTACATTGATGGAGGTGAACTGCTTTGCTGTACCTCAGACTGCCAGAACTTGTACTAGTTCCTCTAATCTGTGCTGTTCTGGTGTCCGAGTTCCCTTGGAGTTGGTTTGAGTATCCAGATAGCACAGCCCTCCCGTGAGTCAAGGGCACACAGAGCAGTCACTGAAGTTGTTTTTAGGTAAAATCAGCCTGCCATTTTGATAAATGGTTTTAATCACATGGTGACTTTATCAGCATTAAAGAAAACACTTGAGAAAATTCTACTGCTGAGTAATTCCTGGCCAGTAAATTACTTTGCCTCTCATGTTTCAGATCAATACAGTGAAACAATACTGAAAGGGGTTTGTAACCTGGATTTAATAGAAGTTACTTAACAGGCATTTCTGCAGCTTAGTTTATGTCACCACTGGCAGACCAAGATCTAAGTGCACGTAATTGTTGTTCCAATAGCAAAGAATCCTTCAGTATAAACAATGTGGGTCATTAAAGCTTCCTAGTATTTAATTACCACTAATTAGTAACTAAGTGAGGTAACATCTTATGCAGCAGACTTGTAATACATTCTGCGCAGTGAAGGACAGCTCTCCCTGTGCTGCAGAGAGCAAATGGGCTGGAAGGCGCAGGGAAGGGATCATCTTGGTTGAGACTCAGCTAATCTACTAGGGAAATCAGGTATCAGCATTACAGCCTTGCTGAAATAATGTTTGATGTTTAACTGTTATCTGCACACAGGGCACTGAGGGATCCTTTGGCATTGATAACGAGGAGTATGAAGCTATGCCTGTGGAGGTGAAGCTCTTACCCCGGAAACTCCGGTTCTTCTGTGATCCCAGAATGAGAGAGCAGATGCTGCAGGCAGCAGTTCAATGAGAATTCATGGCAAAGGGGCCAGCGTTTACCAGTTTTACCAGGGGCTCTTCAAGGCACATGAGACCTAACTAACTTGATTAACCCCACTAGACTAAAAAAAGCCTTTTGGCTATTTTTATGTGCAAGGTACTTCCATTGGAAGCGTACGATTTGACTCTCAATTTGGTCGCAAGGGGGTTAAAAATGCAAGTGAAAACTCTGAAAAACACATGTTAACTTGATGGCATCTTTTTTCCCCCCTCCCCCAAGAAGTCATCATTGTTCCATTTACAGCACTGCAGGCTGAGTGCTGTGTGCCAGATGCTACTGCTGTAATGCAATTGTATATTAAAGTAAAATGAAAGTATACTTGTCCTTGTGTTCTTAGAGTTTAGGTCTACTTTACCCGTGTATAAATTTCACAAAACCTGGGATCCAGGACAAAAATTATTTTGGGGGCAGTAATGCTCAGGAATTCCACGATATGTTGAAATTGCCACATTAAAACAGATGGTTGGTTATCTGCTCTGCCACAAATTGAAGACAAGTGATACAAAGCTTCAGAGCAAGTTCAAAAATGGGGATACAAAGCTTTGGAGCAAGTTTAAAAATTCCCCCTATGTATGTGGATATTTATGTTAATTTTTTTTCATCTTGCCAGATTCAACAGCACAGAGTTCCAGTAATTATACCGTAGAAATATAATCCTTTGATCAAATTTAGGTATTTTGCACAGAAGCAAATTGGAAAACATCATTGACCCAAAGCTGTATGAAGTACCTGTAGAAAGACTCTTTTACAAGCTGAGTGCATCTTTTTTTTTTTTTTTTTTTTTATGTATTCTGAAAAGGACACATTAGTNTCTTTTACAAGCTGAGTGCATCTTTTTTTTTTTTTTTTTTGTAAGTATTCCTTTTATTCCTGCAGTAGTTTAACACCAGTAAGGACATCCAAAAAACTTGTATTATTTATTGTGTCTGATTGCTCTTCTCTAATGTAAACAGTACTCACCACTTCATATGCAACCTCCACCCCCTTGAGCCTCAGTACCATAACTACTTTTGTGGCTTTCATGAGCTTTTGTTTATAGCTTTGCTTTAATTGCTGAAAGGAGGTATTGCTGACTGAGGCAAGCTCATCTGTTGCCCTTATTATAACGTAGAAATTCACATGATTCTGCCTTGCTTACTGGAAGCAAAAAAATTGATCCTCATTTTTCTGATGTGATTGTCTGTAGTCCCTGTGTTACACTGTGGTCTAGTCTGAGTTCATCTGTTGACTCTGTGCTGTTATCAAAATACAGACATCAGTGAATTGCTCTGTTCAGGACTGAATCCTGGCTGCCTGTGCTCCAACAGCATCCTCTGCTGGAGACATCTTAAAGGAAAAATGCTTATGCATGATGCTGAAAGCAAGCTGAATGCTCTTCTTCCCTGAACTCTAGTGTGGAGAGACTGATTACCTAAACTAGGTGATCTTTAAAGTCCCTTCCAGCCCTTGGTGTTCTGTAACTCTTGGCTAAGATTGAAGGGCGTAGATGCCTGCTAGTTCTTTTTAATAGTTATGCTAGTGATAGGACCTGGTTTGTGCTGTCTTTTCGTTTGCAGCTATTACGAGTGCCCAGTGGAGCCCTGGGTCACTCTCCAAGGCATATGCTGGCTGTGCTGTGCTTTTTGCTTGCCACAGAGACACCTGGAACACTGTGCTGCAGCCCCTGGCTCATTCAGAGTCAAGGGCAGTTCTCACCACTGGAGTTTTTCCTTAGGTTGATGTTTCTGTAATAAAAATCAGCAATGTGTTTTTTTCTCCAGTGGCAGGAAAGACAAGGCAGCAGCCATTTCAAAAAGGTAAGCTTTAATTGTATTAAAAAATACCCATGTTTTTAGTAAGCAGTTTCTCTACAGAGCCACAGGCCTATGGGAGCAACCACACATCTGCAAGATGCAAACAACATCAGAGCTGTTAGAATGACAACCAGCCTGCTGCAAAGGGTGACATGGCGAGAACTGGCTCCTTGTTCATCTGTACCATTTTACAGGGAAAATCACTCGTTCTCTTCCATAGCATCAGATACGCAGCTCCCATTGCAATGTGATTCCTTGCTTGAGGGTAACCAAGAGATCCCTTCAGAATTGCTATTGTTGATGCTATTCTGATGTTTAAGTACCAAGAACCATTTGAGACACAGGCTGGTATTTAAATATTCATATCAGCATAAGTTGAGTAGCTTGTATAAATACCGTTCAAGTAGTTTTTCTACTTCCTCTGCAGTTCAGAGTTCTTCCAGTATGGGGTAATTGTAAACTTCTGAATTGCAACATTCAGAGGAGAAGTGAGAGAGAAATACCACATAAAATAAGCAGGGGCTGAACCCACCCTCTACAGTGTTGAGAAAAGGACTCAGTTCTTATGTTCCTGTCTGACGGCAACACTGAAAACTTTCTTTGTACAAATTCCAAGACCGGAAGGAATAGAATCCTAGGTCCCACTCATGAAAACACTTATCCTGCCTTCAACTTACAGTCCATTCTAGAAGGGCTTAAAATACTGTAACATAAATAAAAAGGAAGGATAACAACCTAATGATGGACCAGCTCAAGGCACCTGTTTATTTTGACCACAATTAAACATTCCCATTTGAACGGCATGTTGCATTAACTGAGATCTACAATCCTAGTTCACAGGTATTGAGTGCCCTCTGTTTCAGACAGATCACGCTGTTAAGTCAATACATTCCACTCCCTTGTAAAACAACAGCAACTAATTGAGAAGTAATGGCTAGAAAATTGAGAGTTTGAGTTAGTGTGCATGCTTTGTACCTCGACTTTTGCATTAGGACAGCCTTATTAAAGTGGAAGTTAGAGGAAAAAATGTGTGGAGATTGTGGGCCACTTTTATCCTTCAGGTGTCAATTTAAAAACAAACCCATTTCTTAAGGAAAAGAGACTGGTCTTTCCATTAAATGATACTCAGCTGTTTTTACCCCTTTCTACATTTTTTGCCCCAGCCTTCTAAGGATGATGATGTTACAGTTGTGAGCAATTGACAATACAAACAGCAGCATATCTTCTTCTGTACAAAAACATCCAAAGCCTTGAAATAGCAGCCAGGGGAGTGACTGCTCAGAGACAGGCAGATTGCAGGAACATATGATGGAGCTCATACCAATGAACTGTGCAATAAGCCTTGTGAGGCCCCTGATGCCACACACCACTAAAACTACCCACAGCAAGCAAAACTACCCCTTTGCTACAGCTAGCCTTCAAGGAAATACAGGACGCACCAGCCTCCTCCTTTTGCAGAGAGAGACAACCCACAGAGGGTATGCTTGGAGAACATTTGCTTCACCTGTTTCAAAAAAGTGCTTGCCTGCTTTAAAGTGGGTGAGACTTTGGTGGTTCAGGCTCTGTCTCATCCTGTAAGATACCAAGACAAATGGAAACATCAGCTACAGTTTGCATTTCTGCAGCCCACAGAAAGCCTCCAAGGGTGCTGAAATCTAGAATGATAGAAGCAGCAACCAATCAGCCATAGCTGCAGTTCAGAAAGAACAGTTAGCTTAAAGCTGATGCTGCTAGTGGCTGGAGGATTTGGGGCAAAGCAGTATGTCACACCTAGAACCCACAGTACCATTCTTGCATTTTGCACGGCAAAGGGATTACTCTACTAGGATAGCCTTCCTGCAGGTAATGACTGGTCCTTCATGAACTGAATCCTATTCCTTCCACAGTGTAAAAATAAGAAAACACTGTTCACCTGGTTCTACAGCTCTGCCCAGGAAAGAAGACAAACTTGCTTTTAGACATTGCTCCTAGCAGCTGTGCCTGTTACGAACATCAAACTCCAAGGGAACTTCCTGCAAACTTCAGTTGTTCCAGCTGAAAGGTCTGTTCTCTGTCTCACACAGAAAGCCAGGGATAGCAGCAGGCAGTGCTGAAGGCTCAACAAAAGGAGGATTAGCAGATAAAGCAAAGGAGCAACAGGTACCATCAGCTACAAAGGAAGGGCTAGTGACTTTAGTTAAAGCATAACGATTCTACCCCATCCAGCCCAGCACCATCGGAACTGAGGCTGGAGAACAAAGCGACTGCGAAGTGGCTCAGTGGTGTTGGTCCCTGTTAAATGGGAGACCATCTTGCTGGTTTGAAGATTTTAAACCAAAGCAGCAGCTGTGGTGCAACTGAAAAACCAGAGGAAGTGGTGGGATGGACTGAGCAGAGAGGGTGCTCTTCTCCAGCTGTGAGAAAGGTAGATGCAGTCTCTCTCTGCCAGTTTAGACCACTTCAGAGGCTGGAGGTGAAACTGCTGCTCCAGTAAGCAAAGGCATAAGATCCTGTGGCGTCCCCGATCCCAAACTTGCTTCTGCCATTTACAAGGAAGGGTGGGTTTATCCCAGTTCAGCTTAAAAGTTGGGTGAGGAGTGTTTAAAGGAGTCCTGGTTCATGTCATTGGTTTAACTGTCCCCACCAATAAACTTGGTAGGATATATTTATGAGACTGGGCCATTATCAGCTTATGCTGAAGCCCTCTTCAGTCCCCAAGTGGAAAGGGGAGTTGATAGGAGGATTTTCCAGCCAAGTCCACAAGCTCAGCTATAGCATTTCACATTGGTTGTCATCAAACAAAGTGCTTTGCTGAAGTCTTCAGCCCTCAGGTATCCAGGCTAGGCCAAAAACCTAGCTATCACTGGCAACAGTGAGGTTTGGTGCAAAGGTGCCACTGGTCCTAGCTAGACAAAACAAAAAAAACACAAATGAAAGGGAAAGGGAGACAAAACCAAAAGAACCCCAGAGCAGGTACTCGCTGGGAAGCTGAGTGTGAGAAAATAAAATCACATTTTGTTTCAAAATTATAAATACTCTCCATATAAAGTTATTAAATAACTGTGGCTGTGGTGAGTTCCAGTGATCCTCCTAAGCAATGTCTGGTAGTCTTTAAAAAGTGATCTTTGCTCCCCATCTCTCGTGCCCTTGGTTTAAGTGCAGCAGGGGTTGTCAATGACTAGCATAACATCAATGCCATACACTTCCAGCAGGTCCATAAGGAAACTTCGATCCCCTTGGGGATCCAGGCCCATGCCTCGTGCGTGGTCAGCTGTCAGTGTCTTGTCCTGGCTGGCTGACACCTCCATCAGGGTCTGGAATATGCGGTTGTTCTGCTCCATGAAAAACCTACAGGGTAAAGCCAGGAAAAGCAATAGCATTGGACCTCCAAAAAGACAATGTATTTATCAAACAGGCAGCAGAGCCCCAGAACTGCATTTAACTCCCTTTAACCAGAGATCCCACCGTCTGAGGTGACGCTGTAGTACTTTTCCATTCGCTCTACTGATGACCCAGAATAAACAAAGATAAAGAAGTAGCTTTTAATTGGCAGCGGTGCTGCCATCCTGCTGGTTTGTGGGAGGCGTTTCCCTCAGAAGCCACACGTTACCAGCTAATGTGTGCTCTGTGCTCACCAGGCAGGTACATCACACCTACAGCTCCCGTAAGGCAAAGGAGGAAGCAGTGTTGTCACCCATCTGATAAGCCAGTGGGTAAATAAATCCTCCTTTACTGCTGCAGAACACATCAGTGAGAGCCACTTCTTACCTGCTGCTTTCCTAGAAACATGCAAGGCTACTCAGAAAGGGCTCTGGCTACACCTGTGAAGCTCAGCAATCAGAGCTGGGCCCTGACAGCCCTTCACACAGTTCCATCCCGGTACTTCTCACCTGCTGCAGAGTGTGAATAGCAACAGGCAGTCAAGGGCTTCAGAGGTGGTAGACGTGGTTTTGATCTAATTCTGTCCTTCCCACTCTACACCCAGTTCTGGTTCCTCTGTCTGCCAAGTATGAAGTCAGCCACATCAGTGGGCCAGTCCTTCACAGAGGAGTCTTATCTCCACACTGTACCACCCCCAGCATGGTACAGTGCCTGCTTCCCATGAACATTGTCCTTTCCAGAGCCAAATGTTCTGGCAAGAAAAATCCTATAGTGCTTATGTTTTCAAAAATGGGAGGGGATTCTTACATCTCTAATTGTGTTTTAAAAATTCACTTCTCCTGGCACATCAGAGACCCCAGTGGATACCATATTTTGGCTTCTCAAAATGAAAGGAAGATGATCTGAAGAGGAAGAGCCAGTCTGTTTTTGGAACCCTAGAGGAAGAAAGCTGACTATGGAATTATGTCAAACATGATGTTTCATAATATGCCAAACCAGTGCAACACTAAATCAGTGCAAGAGGCTCCCTAAAACAGTGTCCAACTAAGTATTAGAGGTGGCCACTCACAAGATGAAAAGGTCCTCTTCACAGGAGCTGCAGTCCTCACCCACTTCTTGAGAATACATTAACATCTGCCTGAGAGAAGGGAGACAGGTTAATTGCCCATACCTACTGTGAACCTCAACACATTATGAGAAAATCAGAATCTTCAAGAGGTGAGCTGAACCAGTGAGATATTTTGAAAATACTACAACAAGGAGGGAAGTACAAAGGAGCAGTGTCCTCTTTATCCCACATCTCCTTTGAGGACCACCCAAGATGTCTGTTATTACCTTTGGTCATTGAGCCGTCGGTACTTCTCCTTGTCAGCATTGTTAATTTTCAGGAGCGGTTGCAGACGCTCATGATGCGTCTTCACATTCTGGTTGTCCACGTAGACATCATAGAGATCCCGTTTCTGCTCAAAGATCTTCTCTGTTGTACCTGCCGAAATCAGAGAAGATTTTCAGAGCAGCATGCTGCTTTCCCAGAAGACCAGCTGTTCTCTCCTGCTTTCGTAGTCATTCCATGCACAACCTAGTTCTCATCAGCCATTCCACAGTCTGCTGTCTCAAGACATTTTGCAGCCTGAAGCTAAAAACATCACACCTAATCCATCATACTTACAGGCCACGTATGATACTTCTGTCTCCAGCATTTCTATGTCGGCCACATTCACATAGAAGAATGGTTTGGACTCTGGGACTGTTCCTCCAAGACCGGGCAGAGAAACATTTGCAAGGCAACAGCAGCAATACACTGTGGACAAGAGAAGAACATCCTGAGATGCTTTTGGTTTCCCTCAAGGGCACCCCAAACCCCACTTGCCCAGGTCTCCTACACCCCTCTATGAAAACAATGGTCAGAGCTCTGAAATGCCCTTGAACACCAGAACTTCTCAAGTGGTGACATCCTGTTTTGGATAGGAAATACTCAGTTCTCCCATAGGAATCCCACGGTCTATAATCCACAAATTCAGTCAGTGCTCTTATTGTCCTGTGCTGACAGGAACTGTGTGTGACAGTGCCAGATGTGTCCTCACTCAAGAGGCCTGAAGAAAAGCATTTAGTAGGAAATGTGTAAATGTAGTCTGAGCGGTATCTTCACGACGAACAGTCGCAATGGATTTTGAAGACCTGCGTGATGTCTGTCCCCTCAGTACTCGCAGGCATTTCTGCAATGCTTCAGCCTACCAGACCAGAGCTCTGCAGTGTCCCTGGAAACATACCTCTATAGCAGACAACTCCAACTGGAGGTGGTGAAAATATCAGTATGCGCTTGCGCAGCAGGGCAAACTTCCAGAGGACGAGGATCTGCTCACCGAAGAATTTGATGAACTGAGACATACAGCCAGCAGGGTGTGTGATCTGCAGGTGGAGCGAAAGGGAAGAAAACAGCTCAGAGGTGAAACAGGGACACATGCACAGATGCTAAGTCTAAATGTGGGAGCAAGACCAGCACAAAGCTTGCAACAGTCCAAGAAGCAAAATCTTATCTAAAGCAGCCTACGAAGAGTGGGAGTGACTGCTTGCATAAAGGAGTATGAGGCACCAGCAAGGAGCAGCAGCACTCTGGCCATTCCTGCAGGCCTCCAGCACCTGCCTCACCTTCATCTCTGGGTACATGTATCTGTGGATGGAAGGCAGCCAGTGGACAGGTTGCTGAGAGCTGGGGGTGCCCTTGCTATCAGGGAGAACTCCTTTCTTGTCGTCATAGAATGCCTCTAGATGGGAGTAGTGCCCTGGCATCTCCAGCTGGTGTCTGGAAAAGAAAGGAAAAAAGGGGAGATCTGTAGTGTCTCCAGACTATTTGTTTAGTGCCTTGCCCCCAGCAAACATCTGCTCTCCCAGCTAAAAGGGATCCTGGGTGCCTCAGCTGCACAGACTCATCCAGGGGGGCTGAAGAAGCATCAGGACTAACAGCAGCTCTCAGCAGCCAGAGAACACACACGGAACCGACACAGGCAGTGAGCTGGGGTGCGCATAGTACTGATCCTCTTTGAAATTCACTCAGGTGGGCATAGTTTTCTTTTCTACCATCACCATTTTCCCTGCTAGATGCACTAAAAACACAACAGAAACACACAGCTAGCCAGGATCACCATTGCAGGTTTAGAAGCCGTTTTTAAGCCCGTAGTAAAACGGTTTTCAGAAGGAGAAAAGGGGAACTTCTTGTCCTCTCAACTCTCCATGTGACACTTATATCTGCCTACAACAAGTAGGGTTTGGATAGCATTTGACTAGCCTGTTAGGAAGGAACAGACTGCTGCTAATCAGTTCCTTTCTGGAGAAATAGCCAGTGAAAGAAATCACAGCACTGTGGCCAAATTCTCACTTGCCTAAAACTGCTCTCCGTAGAAGCAACATTACCTCTCCCAGGTGGGGAATGGCCAGCCCCATTCCCAAGGGAACTCACCTGACCTGGTTCTCCAGGAAGTGCATGTACCTATAGAGCAGGGTGTAGGAAGGGGAGAGAATGCCCACAGACTTCATGCGGGCACCACGCTCTAGCTCACTCTCCACAGGCATGTTGGCAAAGCAGGCCAGGCCAAAACACAGCCCCTTCCGGAAATAACTGGAGACAAAGGTTTGACAGAAGGGTTAACGTTAAAACGAGGAAAGAGGAAGAAAGAAAGGTAACTGAGTGCTAAAAATATTGATTTGGGAACGTAGTTTCTTCTGTAAGGAACTCCCTCAAATCCCTGCTAGCTGAAGGGCTGAGGACAGGCCTTGGGTCCCTCAATCTTCTTGTTAAGACAGAATATTTAAGGCAAGAGTTCCCAAGAGTTCCCACAAAAGCCCCTACCAGCCACATCACAGGCCAGTAACGAATGCAAGCAAATAAATAACT
Source organism: Dasyornis broadbenti (assembly GCA_013397935.1). Taxonomy (NCBI): domain Eukaryota; kingdom Metazoa; phylum Chordata; class Aves; order Passeriformes; family Dasyornithidae; genus Dasyornis; species Dasyornis broadbenti. The sequence goes on along the minus strand of VZRN01004866.1, from coordinate 1,073,862 downwards.
TGGAAGGAAGACCAACAGAATGCACAATTCAGTCAGTGCAGAGCCCTTGCTCCAGGGAAGAAGCCTGCAGTGAATGCAGGTCTGAGTACGCTCCAGCTACCTGGCCATATTTTGGGTGCCAGCACCTTGAAGCACACTCTGATTGACTCCAAGGGTTAGGTTCACACGCCTTTAAGAAAGTAACTGTTATTCCTGACCAAAAGGAATTGTGACACTGCAGTTCATTGCAAAACATTGCTGCATTGCAACATTGCGTTAGCAGAATGCAGAAAATTCCTCTTATGTGTTTCCACTGAAGGAGCTAGCAAAGAAGAAAGTGAGGGAGACCTGTTTATAACAAAGGAACCAAAAGTCCTGGCAAAGTTTATAATTTAAAGGAACCAAAAGCCCTGGCAGTCAAGAACATTTTTCTAAGTCTGCTCCTGCAAAATCCTTCCCATTTCAGTTCTGCCATTCCTTCTCCTTTGCCCTAGGCCTCTGCTGAGAGTCCCAATAGTGGCAGTGCAGTATCATTTGCCCAACACACATTAAAATTTGCTCACCAGTGAGAAGCTGGCCTGCCCAATTCACCAGTTGGCCTCCACAGCCAGACCAGTTACACAGCAGATCCCTGCAGGAGCTGGTGCATAATATGATACTGAAAGTATCTGAAAAGTATCTTTGGCTCAGCTAGAAACAGTTTAGCACGCAGGTTTCTGCGGACCTCAGCTTCCTTGATGGTATTTTTCTTGCATGTTCTGAATTAAGAGCTGGTGGTGTAGATGCACAACTAAGAAATTGAAGAAGTGATAGAGCTCAGACGTACTCACATGAAATCTGACTGGATTTTGTGGGAGCCGCTTGCCATGGATTTGAATTCCACACCTTCCAAATCTATATCTTGGGGTAAACACCATTCCACCATGTTGCCTGCAGAGAAGCAAATTAATTTGGCTAAGCTTGAATAGAGTCCTCGTTTCTAAAGTGCAAACATCATCAACAGCAAGTTGTTGCTTTTCTAACACTGGGATACCAGGAACAGTGCCATAGCACAAATCCTGCACTCCTAAATTATCACAGACAGTAGCAGACATACAATACTCCACACATCTCTTGCAAAAGTTACTTCTTGTAGCACACCACACAGATATTACAGGACTTTTGGGGCCACTTCTGCAGCCAGTGCTATTTTGTGGGATTGTACTTGATAATCTTAATAACAGAGCAGCTACAATTTAACCTGACAGTGGATACGCTTTGGTCTACAGGAGTATGCATCCCATACAGAAAGAACCAAAGGCCAAGGATGAGTTTCTGTGATAGCTCACACCACCACCAATATTGTCCTTTGGCTGTGCTTGGCAGGCCTGGTCAAACAGGAACCCCTAAGCCATCATCCAAGTCATCACTTCTCCCCTGAAATCTCTCCCATTTTCTTTAGGATGGGAGGAGTTAGCTGAAGCTTTATATGGAGGCTGAGGTGATTAAGTGCTGCAATGTGTTTGTGTATGCTAGAATAACCAACAAAAAAGTACAGAAATTACAAGCTAGATCAAGATCAGCAAACAGCTGCCACCTGCCAACCCAGTCAGAAAGCATGCAGTCGTTCAGGGGAAAAGGCCACCTGAGGAGCCTGATCCTGGAACAGATGGTATCAGAGAAGTCACGAAGTGTCCCTAAAGCAAATCAAGTCCAACAAGTTTACCATGGGCAAAAAAAAGGGGTGACTTCTCATGCTTTCCCATGCCAGCACTTCAGAGGCCAACCTGCTCACCTGGACATTCCCACAGCACTGAGATGTGCTCCAGATTTACCCACCGAGTTTCTGTTCTCTGTCAGTCTGCCCACAGCATTTGAAGTCATGTGGCTTAAGTTTTAAAAACAAGGCAAACAAACATTCTTCAGAACAATGCAATGACACATGCAGCACAACGGTGCTTCCTACTGGTTCACTCCTTCCCCTGCCCTTTGGGGTGAGCATCCTAGCTGTGCTTGCATGGAGAGAATACATTTGGAAGGGCCTTGCACTCAGCCAAGGCTCTTGGAGATATTTAAATCTGAGGCCTCATTTCTGAAGCCTGTCTTTTGTCTCATTACTCATCCTGCACAAGGATATGCCTGCACAGGAACTGGGCTTAGCTACTGACATTTAAATAGGCTATTTTTCTTCTCACATAGATGCTGTATTCAATAGACCTCCCCCAGTCCTGCCTGGCAAGGACTTCAAAAACACCAACGGCGTTAGGCATGGCAACAGGAGAAGTTTTGCATCCAACTCCCCGCTTGCAGTGCACAAGCAGACCTCTCCTGCAGAGCTGGGCTGGCCGGGGAGCAGTGGCAGCCTCGTGACCCCGAGCACAGCCCTGTGCAGTCACACACGAATCCACAGAGCTCTGCTGTGCAGCGCCTTGGCCTCTGAGGCGTGTGAAAGGCTGGCAGGGAAAGCAGTGACATCATAGCAGCCCGCGCGCTCCCCTGGAGGGTTTGCAGATTATATATAGATGGTGGCTTTTGTTGTTTGGGGTTTGTGTGAGCCTCTTTGGTTTGCTTTTTAAAGGCACAAGACCCTTCCTTGAAAGAGTGAGGAAGTCAGCTCTTGGGACTGTTGCCTCATAACCACGAAATCGTGCTTGAGGCCAGATGTGTTTTTAAGCCTTGCACCAGAGGATCCCTTTTTGGTCATCACCCATAGATTAATAGATCCATATGTAAGAGTGCCATCAAGAGCAAAGGAAAATTGGCTTTGCTCAGTTTAGTGACTGTCAGCTGTCACATCCACCACAGAGGTGTTGAAGTCGACATGGTTCAAACAATGCCTGTTCTGTAGCAGCAATAAGAAAAGGATGCCTTGAAAGAGATCTATACCCTACGTGTGCCCACAAAACCAGCTCACACATCATGTAGCTATTTTTTTTTTTCTGGGAGCCATCGGGAGCAACCTGCACCTGTGCTCCTGGCTGTTCCTCATGCCACCTTGCCCTATGAACACATGAGCGACGTGGCAGTCGGAGAACAAACGCGGGAATAAAAAAATAGGAAAGTTGGTGTGGCGAAACAGGAGAGCAAACAAAGGAGAGACTTCACCCAGATGCGATAGGACTGCCAGCCTGCCTGAGAAACTGGAGGAGGGAGGAGGGAGCAATGTAGAAAAACAGGAAGCATTGCCCTTCCCCATGGAGAAAGCAGCTCTCGTGCACACAGGAAACTTTCCAAGTGAGAGTCACCCAGCGCTAGAAAGCGGGCTAGTGATTTTGCTGAGAGTCAGATCTGCAGATCTGATCTCCTGGAGGCTACCTCCCACCGTCGGGTCAGGTTTGAACCAGCACTCATTTCCTGGTGTGCAAAGTTAAGGATGTTCTTCCTCTTTCCCTTGTATTTTCTTTCCACTGGATTTTCACATCCTCACAAAGAAGATACTGGCACCAGCATTTGGGGGTCATCACCTGGCCCTCCTCACTATTAGATGTTTCCCAAGAGCTTTATGGTCCCCAGCTGGGCAATGCTACCATGGTGTGCCAGGACAGGAGAAGCACAAAGTGTAACCTGAACACCACACTCGGCCTGTTTCCTGCACGGAAGAAATGTGGGACAGAAAAACAGAATATTTGCGTGTTCACTGGTGCGAAATGCATTACTTCCCTCTCTTCCCTCCTTGTCTCTCTCCATTACTTACAGACCCTTTAAGCTAACAGAGTGTGTGGGACCTCCACAGAGGTGACTGTTACCAGCTCCCCCACAGCAGCAGTGAAGAGAGCACCTTCTCAAGTGCCACAAGGTTCACCATGCTGCAGGTGAGGGCAGCACCACTGATTCAGAAGCTGCCTCTGGCTCTTACGTCAGCCACTCACATGAGCACTGACGGTCACAAGGACACCGGAACTGTAACAGTGACCTGGCAACCCCATAACCTACCTTTGTAAATTCATCACATGCAGCTTCTATACACTGAGCTCGTCTGCTTCAAGCCCTTCTAAATTTAGGAGAGAAGCTGTTATGTTCTTTATTAGCACAGTCACCACTTCGTCCTTCTACACTAAAACCTCTCTCGCCCACCTGCTTGCCTGTAGTTGAGCAGATACTAGCCAGCACAAACACCTGACCAGCCATCACTAAAAATTTGGCTGTTCCTGTGTCTCAGCAAGCTGCCAAAGGAGGTCTGCAGTGCTTTTCCTGGGCAGGAGCAAGCAGGTTTCCAGCTCAGACACTAACTGGACGACTTCCTTTAAGTCACACACAAGGACCAGATGCCCTTATGAACATCACAGAAGTCCTTCACACCATCCGATGTGGCTGACCCAGTAATTCCCATATTCTCTTTTTGACCCTAGCAAGCTCACACCACTGCAACTTCAAGATTGTTTTTTCAAGTCACCATCCTCCGTGGGGCACTCTGCTCCCCACCTGTAAAGCTGACATTGGCTGGTGTACTGCTCGTAGCCCTGTCATGCTCCTTACATTCATCATCCATGCTCGGTAGCAGCAGGAAGCTGAATCCTCCTGGACGTGACAGACAACTCCAAGGCTGATGACACCCAGCATTAACTGCACATCAGATGTGAGAAGAGCTGTTTCCCAACTTTCCCTGGACTTCATTCAAAGCAACAGCTGGTTCAGACAAACTTCTGAGAAAGCTCAGCTTTCTGCCAGCTAAGAAAATCTCACCATTTCATAGGAGGCATATGCTGTTGGATTGAAAGACAGCCTGCTGCTGCTGCAGTCATCCAGACTCTTTGATGCTTTGGATACTTAGGAGAAACACCTCCCTTTTCCATCTTCTGTTGGAAAGATGATACCCAATCTCATTTCACATTTTTATGAGTGAAGAGCCTCTGACCTCTAGACTGAGACACTTCTCTGTGTCGCAGTACAAAAGGGTAACTTCTCGAAAGCCCTTGGGTGTTTAGCGACCCAGCAGCCCTGCTGCCTGACAGAGTGCATTGCTGACAGCACATCCCACGGCAGGCTCCGTTCTGTTCACTACTTTCTTAGGATTTTCAGTTCAAGACTGGCATTCAATCTTCACTACCAGGCCCTCTTGTGAGCATGATGTCAGTTACTTTCCCCTTCCTCAGAAGAACCAACCTCACTATGCTTTACAGACCTCTGTCCTGTCCCTAGTACTTGTGCGACGGATTTGCCAAGGAAGTGCCTGTCTTACACAAGAAAGAGAAGCTCGCTCCCACATCTGGATGCAAGGGGGCTCCTGAATCTCTCTCTTGCCTTTGCACCCCGGGCTGGTGCCTGGCAGCCAAAAAGACCCAACAATCTGTCTTGGGACTTCAGACTCCTATGCACAGTAGTACCTGTGTTCACAGGTACAAGGCGGGTGCTGCCTTCCCGTCTGAGTCGTAACATCCTGTTTTGTGGATACTGCTGAGCAGCAGGACTAGAAAAACAAAGTTAAGACATTTTCTGAAATGCTAATGTTTGAAATTAATAACCTCTGTCAGTAAAAGAAGTGATACAGCATCACAGTCCAACAGCACTAAGAGGGATGGACATGGCAGTGAAAAGTGGAAAATACATTTCATCGCCCCTCTCCTCAGCCCGCCTGGATTGCAGCACTCCTTCAATGCACTAAGTCCCAGAGATCCCACCAGAGGCCAGCCTCTAAACACACTGGTCACCAAGAAATACAGAACCGTGCGGCTGCTGCTGGTGATCATGCCCTGCGAGCCAGCCAGATTTACGCCTGCCACAAACGCCATCCATCACTGATAGCTGCGGGCAGGTCTGCGCCACTCCACGGAGACAGAAGGATGCTCTCAAGATGCTGCTAACAGGTTGGTGCCCTCCAGGCAGCGCTGGGCAGAGGCTCGGCCTAAATCTGTGCGGGGCACAGCGGGTGCCCCAGCGCCGTCCACAAACTCCCTGTGCCGTGGCCCGCTGTGGGGCAGAGGCACACCCGTCCCTCTCCTCGGAGCGGCACCAGACGCGAAACCTTCCTCCCGCCAGAACTTCTTCTCGGCGGGATGGAGACCAAACGCAATCCCCCTTGCGCTCCGTTTTGGGCAAATGCCCGCGGCCCCCGGTCCCGCCATCGGCAGCCGTGCGGTGGAGCCGCGGTCCCCGTGGGGGCACAGGGCAGCCCGGCTCCCCCCGGCCGCTCTCCCCTGGGTCCGGCGACGCTGCCCCAGCGCGGCGGGAGGAGCGGTCCTCGGGAGGCGGGATACGGGGGGAGCGCTCCCCAAGGAATGCCCAGCCCCGGCCGCATCCATCTTACTCCCGCGGCACCGGGAGCCCCAGGCCGGGCCCCGCGCCCCGGCCCGCCCGCCCCCGGCGCCGCTCACCCGTGCGAGGGTCGAAGGTGACCACGAAGACAGCCACGATCTGGTCCTCCTCCGCCTCCACCCGCGGCGGCCCCGCCGCCTCCGCCGGCTCCTCGGCGTCCCACGGAGCCGCG